>VDFB02018296.1:1726526-1762861 GCA_007258455.2 Sequoia sempervirens | reverse complement strand
CCATATTTCTCCTAATCATGACCCTAAACAACCCAAATTACATATGTAATTACACCACTCTTGATTATACAAAGATCACATAACTGTAGATACCAACATCACCTAACCAAAAACCTTATATGCCCAAATAGCTTATGTGTAAAACACTGAAAAAACCTTGATAAAGAAACTACATACCCTAGACTAACTAAGATTTTGGTATAGCATTGTGAAAATCATGCTCACCGTGGAACACAACATCTACCTTCTCTGGATGTTCACTATACCAGTCCATGTGGTCCCCATGCCGAGTCAGCATGGCTTGTACCAATTACCGCTTTCCTCCTGACAGCTTGGGTCCCACCATAGTCTATCATTCCATCGAAGAGACATAGTGGAGAGTCCCACTGATGATGTAATGTCCCACAAAGGGGAACGTTGTAAGTATATCAAGGAGCACAAGACAGAGTCATGTCGATGACACTCGGTCACACCGAAACAATCTCATTGGTTCATCAACGAGACAATTTTGCAGGTCCCATTGAATAGATAGGACAAAAGGATGTGAGATGACCATTCGGCCAATTGTGTGTCGCCAACACTTCACCTGCATCATCACTAAGGTCTCACATTGGAGTATCGAGAGGATTGAATATAGTCTCCTATTGATGTCCCTATGTCTCATTGATTCCTTCTAACCTTGGTCTTTACCATTGGATCAACTTTAGCTCTTCATCTCAACTATACATTGCATATTGCTATGTCGGTGGGATAGAGAATCCTTTATTTTTGATATCCTCAAGTCCTTATGATGAATCCTTAACACTGTGCATGGGTGTCCCACCATACTAGTCATTGCCAACTTTTCACTTCGTGATTCACAACAAGGATGTGAATCGCCTTGTTGACCAATCAATGTCCACCACCTATTGACTTACATCACCTATCGGGACCCACAACACACATCATGCAGTTCAACTTCCATCATAGTATCAATGAGACACCCAAATCTCCCATCGATGTCCTAATCTCCCTTCGATGAATAACTTTCATCCTTGGCCATTGATCTACATTCATTCCATACCATCGCTAAATCAAAGGTACTTAAATGTATCTCTTGTTGATATTCCTTTGTCTCTTCGATGAAGAATAACCTTAGTGGAAACACCTACACCAATCATCTGTAGCCACATGTCCGTACCTTATTTTCCTTCATATGTCAGGTCCCACACACATGCCACCATTCACCTTCACTCCCTTCTAGTTTGGTCCCACCAACAGAGCATTGGAGGGACATGAAATAGATAACCAAGTCCCATTGATAAGCAAACCATCAATGCATCGAACAGACACCATTTAGACTCCCATCAAAATATTGAAGTCACATAGAATGTTATCGGTCCATCGAGGAGACAAACTTAAAGGTCTTGCTGACATGAACAAGTCATGCCAAAATAGAATATTATTAATCTGTTGAAGAGACGATCACCTGAGTCTTGTCAACATGCTAAAGTCTCACCAACCAATGAATTAGGAAAGAGGGGTCGGTCATACACATGAAGATGATGACATAAGTTGTCACTTAGGTAACCGAAAACCTACAAAGTATATCATTGGAAAGCTCTTGTGTCAAACGAACACCACTTATACTCCCACCGAAGAGCCAAGGTCACACCGATATAGCATGTCTTCAGTTTGTCAAGGGGAAGATCTTCAAGGTCTCTTTGACATGAATAAGTAATTTTGAAGGAGAATTTTAACACTTTGAATGCACCAACCACACCATTACACTAGGAACACATTTCATTGGCCACTATCTAAGCTAACATTGGAAAAGCATCAGCATTGACACTCTCCAGAAATAGACACTATTTTCCTTTGGCACCCCCAGTTTTCCAAGTGATCTACCAAGCTATTCCCTTCTCTATAAATGTGAGATATATGAAAAGCTTCAAACTTATCAAGCAACCTCCAAAAAAATTTCATTACATAATTTAGATTCCAATTATAGCATGATCTCTCTTTACATGCGTTTATAATTATAAATGAATCTCCTTCTATGTGAATTATAGAGATACCTAGTTGTCTAGCAAGAAGCAAACCATGAAGAACCACCATTGCTTCTACAATTGTGCTTGTACCTACGAATAGAGAAATTGAATTGGCTTCCTTCAAGACCCCATGTGAATCCCTAATACAAACCCCCACCCTAGACACTCCTGGATTACCTTTCGAAGCACCATCAAAATTCAACTTGAGAAAACCTAAATCAAAGGTTGCCATTTAACTTGACCCCTATCAATTTTGGGCTTGTGAGGTTGTTGTAATCTACCTTTGAATGGAAGACATATCCTCTTCCAATTCCTTAGTATGCTATCATCCCATGTTGTGAAGAGAGAACTTACATTCTTATAATTTTGAATATAAACATTAACTACTTCTGAAGTTGATTTCTCAATTATACACTAAAAATTCTAAACTGAAGAAGAGATCTTTCTTAAAATGTGTTTTTTACGCTCCCACCATAACGCCCAAAGAATTGTAGCTAGAATTAGGCACTAAATGCATGCAAAAAATAAGGATTTATATAACACAAGCCAAGTTTGAAATAGATCCCAAAAAAAAATTGGCAATGGAGTAAAAAAACCCAATTTGTGAAGCACAAACTTCCAATAGTCCTGAGCAAATTGACACTACAAGAACAAATGATCAACATTTTCAAAAACTTCTTCACACAAGACACATTTAAAGGGTTATGTAATTCCTAACTTATTAATTCCTTCACTTTTTAACACCCTTTAGCACAACACTAGCCATGCAAAACTCCCTGCGTTCAGCAAGACCATACTATTCCAACAAAAGGAGAAGGCTCTTTGTGATTGAATTTGAGCATCTTTGTTAAGGATTGCTTTATACCCTTTCTTAATTGAATAATTACCATTTTTGGATGGAGCCCAAACAATCTTATCAAAAGATCTTGTCCAAAACACTACTCTTTCAACTAGGGCCTTATGCATGAAGTCCTTTTGACCTTCTGTTATTTGTATTTCTGAAAACTACTTCCATTTTACCCTCCCTGAAACCAATTCTATTGAATCAACATAATCAAACAACCTAGTGCCCCATGAGTGAGACAAAATTGGGATATCTAACTGCAAATCTTGGAAATATTTAAAAGGGGGATGACCATTCCAAGAGTCATTCCAAAAATGAACATCTTCACCATTATGAACTTCCCAAGATAAGTAAGATGTGACCACCTTCTGACAAGACACCATGAAATTCCACATAGTAGATCCATTTGGAGGATTATCTATTGTAAAAATTCTTGTCAGATTTTGAGAATCTAAATACTATGCCTACATTATTTGACACCACATAGAATCAGGCTTAGTGTACATTTTCCAAATCAATTTTCCCCCAAAAGCTATGTTGCATTTAGAGATATTATGCATTCCAACTCCACATTGGAGCTTTTTAGAAGACATATTATCCAAAGAAATTAGAGGGATTTTTTTTCCCTCATCCATATTCCCCTTCCATAAAAAACCCCTAATAACCTTTTCAACATGATCAACAACTGATTTAGGAGCTTTAAGGACTACTATAAATTAGTTGGGGATTGCTGCTAAGACATACTTGACTAACAAGATGTGACCTAATAGTGATAACCAGCGGGATTTCCATGCAGAGAATCTAGATTTTATCCTTTCTATGACATTAGACCAATAAGAAGACTTGTTTTCTCCCATAAAGAACGGGATTCCCAAATATGTGAATGGAATTTTTACTTCCTAAAAGCCTAAAGTCTGAATAATTTTCCTTCTGATGGATGCCTTAGTATTGAAAACATAAACCTTATATTTTTGAGCATTTATCTTCTACCCTGATATAAATGAATACAAGTCCAAAACCTCTTTTATTTCCCTGGCTTCTACAATATTTTCTTTCGCATAAAGCAAAGTATCATCTGCAAAGAGATTGTGTGTAGCTGAAATAGTAGTATGAGGAATAATTACACCTTGCCACTGACCCAGTCTATGTTTTTCCTTTATTGTCCTACTTAAATCCTTAGCCATAATAATGAAGAGGAAAGGGGATAAGGGGTGTCCTTGTCTTACACCTTGCGAAGCACTAAAAAAGGCTGAAGGAATTCCATTGCTAATCACTGAAAATTTGGCTCCTAACAAACAAGATAATATCCATTTGCACCACTTACTGCAAAATCCAAATTTATCCAACACTTTCATTAAAAAACTCCAATCTACCTTGTCATACGCTTTCATCATATCAAGTTTTACAATGAAGGAAGATAGATGATTGGCATTAATAGAATGAAGTACTTCATGCACAACCAGTGCACCCTCAGTTGTTTCTCTACCTAGGACAAAGCCCCCTTGTTCTTGCAAGATGATTTTAGGGATAAGATGTTGCAATATTAAGTATATTTCCTTTGTAAAAATATTAATAATTCCAAGAAGAGGTGTTTCATTTATGGCCAAGAAATTTACGCCATAGTGTAGGATTTGAAGAAGTGGTGACACTATTTTTTTCCTAAGTATTTTTTTATTTACACAAATCATCATACTTTGAAATTTATTAATAGTTAGAACAACTTTAACCAATGATACATGAAGCAAGTAGAATTCCTACTAGGATATACTTTTATTCTCAAACACAAAAGTGGGATTTCAACAGAAGTAGTAAACGCTTTGAGTAGGAGAGAAAAATTATTGACTGAAATGAGAGTTGAAGTAGTTGGGTTTGATGTTATGGAGTTATAAAAATATAATTATGACTTTAAGGATGTATGGATAGCATGTATGGATCCTCCTACTACATGGATAGGACACCATGGATCGGTTACTTCATACAAGATGTTTTTTTATTCAAAGTATAGTAGTTATACATACCTCAAGGATCAGTGAGGCATAATTTAATAAAATAAAAGCATTGTGGTGGATTGGTCGGACATCTTAGAGTTGATAAGACAATGGTTTAACTCAGTGAAAGATATTTTTTGGCCAAGTATGAGGGAAGAAATAAAAAAATTGTGCAAGGATATCAAATTTGTCAATATGCTAAAGGAGGGAGTCAAAATACTGAAACATATTAGTCATTACCCATATTGAAGAAACCATGGGGTGGTATATGTATGGACTGTTTATTTGGATTGTGAAGAACACAAAGATGTAAGGATTTTTTTTTTGTGATTGTTGATATATTTTCAAAAATAGCTCATTTTATAGCTTACAAAATATCTATGATGCCACATATGTTGCAAATCTATTTTTCATGGAGGTTGTTAGGTTGCATGGTTTATCAAAAAGTATACTTTTAGATCATGACACTAATTTTGTAGGGCATTTTTGGAGGACACTTTGGAAGAAATTATGTACTAATTTAAATTTTAGCATTGCATATCATTCTAAAATAGATGGATAGATTGAATTTGTTAATCAAATCTTAGGAAATTTGTTAAGTTACTTGGTGACAAGCCTAAGCAATGGAACTACCACCACAAGTTGTATTTGCACACAATGATTTAGTCAACAAAATTCAAAGTAAAAATCCATTCCAAATTATTTATGGGTACAGTCCTAAGGTTATTTTAGAATTAAGGGAGATTGCAAATACCAAGGAACATGAGCAAAGTGCTAGAGGAGAAGAATTTTTAAAACACATGCAGGTTTTGCACCAGCAATTAAGGGACATACTTAGTTGGAGCAGTAAATAGTATAAAGAGAAGGTAGAATAAAAGAGGAGATAAAAAAAAATTGAAGTGTGAGATATGGTACTATCACATTTATGAAAGGAAATATTTTTGATCCATAGGTATAACAATATCAAGTGAAAAAGATTGGATATTGTAAAATTATCTAGCATTTTTTACCAAATACTATTGAGTTTTAGTCACCTACATATTTGGAAATTTCTCCAATTTCTAATGTTTCTAATTTTTACACTTACTATGAAGGAGAAACATCGCAGGTGCAAGAGAAAGAGGAAACACCACCAAAAAATGGATGGAACAACTACCCAAGAGAGATTAGGAGATTGAATGTATTTTGGACTCTAGAGTGGTTAGGGAGACTAGGGGAAAATAATACGATAAATATATATGAAATAGAAGAATAGACTAGTGGAGGATGTCATTTGGTTAATCCAATAGAGGTCGATTCATTCCAATTCAGCCCACGATAATATAATTACTAACATTTAGCAACGATATTGTTCCTATAGAAATTGATTTGTAACCTACAATAACAAAATTTTGACTTGTATCCATACTTAGTTTTAGGAAATGGGCAAGGGGTCACAAATTTGTTTACCCCAATAGTTTGATGTAGGGGCATCACTTTCCCTTTTGGTATTATTTTTTCTACTCGTCACCATTTGTATTTGTTTTGACTTAAATTCAATTTCTTTGCCCCTTAGGGGACAAAAACTACTTACCTGTTGGCACATTAATAAACAACATGGAAAATTGGAGTTTAGAATAATTCTAAGTGGGAATTTTAAACCCAAAATAAAGTGGTTGAACATTTATTTTACGATTTTAAGCAATGCACCCATTTTAGGCAAGATTTTATAACAATTTCTAGATTTTGGAGGGATTTGAAATAAAAAAAAGAAGAGAACTGCGAGAATAAAAGGAAAATAGTCTTGAACAAAGAAGGGAAAAACAAAAAATAGAGAAGAGGAAGACAAAGAGGAATAGAGGAGCACATGGCAGACAAATAGGCAGGAAAGAGGAGAATAAGGGAATCTTATATTTTGGCCTAGTACTTTGAAGAGAAGCAATTATGTGTAAATAATTGTATTTTGAGATAAATGAAATAAAATATTACCCTTTTAAAAATATTTTCTTTCTTGGAATGTGTGTTCTTCTATGAATGATAATTTTTAATGAGTTTTTTTGCACTAGAAGTTGGTTATTTTTTGTGTGGATGTCTAGGCATTTTGTGGGTTGGTATTTTATGGTCAAACCCCTGTAGCTTAGGACTTAGGTTATTGCAACATAGATTTGTGTTCCTATAGCAACCAAATGTTACACCTGAAGCATAGTTATGTTTATCTGTAGCTAAAAATTTAACGTACAACAAGATTTTCAAATCTTTGTAGAGGTTGTATGGGTTTCTTTAAGCAACACAACCTTCATTATCCACCTATTGACTTTAGCTTGGTTAATTTTTGGGCACCTACAAGAAGGTGGGTGCTATCATATTATCCAATTTACATCAATGTTTTAGAGAGAATTTTGAAAATATTAATATATAATAGATTGCATTCAATTTCTAGATATTTAATTTTTTCCTGAAAAATCATTTTAAAATTTGTTAGTCTATCCACTTCTAAACTTTATTCTAATTTTATTAGAAAATATCATTACAATATTTATTTTTCTTACTCTATATTCTAGCAATAAAATCACTTAGATACAATTACCAATGTAAAGAGCTTCTCAAGTTTTTGTTATCTCAATAGATAATGGCCATTTATAATTGATTATTTCTTATCTCTTATAAGAATGATTCTTTTGATAAGTTTATCTCATGACACATTCTATAAAGCTTTCTAAGTTCCAAAATAGAATGGAAAAACTAAATGTTATTCCTAAAGCAAGTTGCATTTGTTAGTTTGGCTTCAAAGCTTTCACATAATTTATGTTAAAGTAGGAGAGGTATTTAAACTATTGAAACTCGTTTTATCTTTTAATGGATAGCCCTCAAGTTTTTTTTATGTTGTCTAATAGATAGAAAATAATATCTTTTATTATATTTAATTAATTTAATGTTATTAATGATTAAGCTTTGTTTTTCCATTCAAATGGTGTTTGTTTCTATTAATATGTAGCATCTTTCTTTGTGAGTGTATTTTTTTTTTGGTCAGTAACACGAGATTTTTGTATTGCTTGTAAATAAATAAAAATTACATCATCTATCCAATTTCATTACCCACCAAAATTTATTTTGCAAAAAGAAAAACCAGAAGTACCTTAACGTGCAGAATAAAACAAACATCAACCCCCTTATCCCCTGCTACTGTTAAACTGCTATAATTCCTACCACAAAAAAGCTTACAACCACTACCCATTCACCGATACCAGAACCACAAAGTTAGAACCCACCATTTTCAATGTTCATCCTTACACCCTTCTTCATAACAGAATCAAAAAGAAAATTTCAAAAACAGATCAAAAAGACATGACCATTCTTAATGAGCTCCTCCCTGACCCGAAGTTCCCTTGGATACCACTTTCAGAGGTTTCTTCTTCTAGCGTTTCCCCATTTTCTTCTTCTAGCACTTCACTTTCACTTCCATGCCCTGCATTTTCCCCTTTGCTTGTGTAATGAATTTTTCAACCTCCATGAGTTCAATAAAGAGTTTGAGCACTTTCCATCCCAAAGGAGCTTCCTCATGGAAATGCGCTTTGTATTTCCCTTATGGCCAATGGATAAAGGGTTTGAGCCCCGGCAACCCATAAAACTCCTCAATTTCCTCATCTACCAATCCTTTAGAGTAATCCAACCCAACACCCAGAATCGCCCATTCGAGAATAGACTCCATGTCCACCAGAAAATCTTCATGGAAAATTTTATTCATCACCTTCCTCACCATTTCCATTGGTTCACCTAAATCCAAACCCCACGCCGCAATCATGGAATAAACATCCATGTTGTTCATGTATCTGTGTTTCAAAGAGCCGAAATCCCTGCCACAAATCATTCTTGCACACTGCACCAGCCTCTCATCTTCAATGAGGAATAATCCCATTCACTGCTTTCCAGACGCCTCTCCATGAAATAGACTTAACTGCCTTCATGAACGGAAGGTGAAGTTGGCTTCCATTATCCCTGACAATCCAGTGCCGCTGCCGCCAAATGTTTGTTGTAGAGCTTTTCCTTGACCACTTCCAAATGCAAGCGCAACACCTTAATCAAAGGCTTGAATTAAAACCATCTTGAATTACCCACACTGAAATAAATGAAGCATGTATTGCTTCGCCACCTCTCGCCTTCCCAGCCTTTCACTTGTCATGACAAACCAACTTCGCTATGTCCACCACCTTGCTTATTTAAAGAATTGTACCCATCTGTGCTATCACAACATTCTGCTAAATTTACTCTCCTAAAATCCTCCAATTTAAATTCCCCAACTTCACCAAAATTTAAAGCCCATTTAGATAAAACATCAGCTTCCACATTACCACCTCTTCTAATGTGGCTCACCGAGAAACTTTCAAATGAGAGTAACTCATCTCTGATTTGCTCAGTTACATTTTGGAGGTGGCATGCATTAATTATCCCCTTCATCACCACTTGGACTATTATCATCGAGTCTCCTTCTAACTGAATCTTTTTTACACCTAAAATTTTACCACATCTAACTTCCAATAAGGCTACCAATGCTTCTACTACGTTATTCCTTCCATCCACCAACTTCTTCACTCCTAGTGCTAGCACATCTCCATTCCAATCCCGAATTATAAATCCAACCCCTGAGGGTCCAAGATTTCCCTTTGAAGCCCCATCAAAGTTTATTTTCCACCAGCCTTCCAATGGTCTTTCCTAGAAAACCTCCTTACATTCCAAAGTAGTTAGATTCACCCAACCTGGCCCCTTAACGAGCCTTTGTGAGTGTATTTTAAAAGTATATGATAGATTGTATAAATTTATCTATGATTTTTTATATAAATTTATATATTGAATATTTTATAATTTCAATTTTATATTTATGATCAATTTAGTGTCCATTCTTTTAGAATGTTCCAGGACTTATTCTTTTCTATTTTTCAAGTTTTTCTCTCATTGGTTGCCAAATTTATTTTGACCTTTTTTAGTCAATTTCGTATTATTGTATTAATTTGTTCATTCATAGAGGCTTATCCACCCTATCAAAAAAAATATCTAGATGCTACCATAATTGCAATAATCTCCTCTAACATTTTAAAAAGTCATACATGTTTTAAATTCTTTTATATTTTCTAACAATTGAAAACCCTAATAGACACATTATTTTTCATATTTTTCTCCTCTAACTATTATTTTTATTTATAAATAAACTCTTTTAAATATTTTAGTCTTTGAATATATTTTGATCATTCATCCATTCTCTTAGCCATGTTATTTTATTTTACAAGTTACTCTTGGATTTCTCTTAGCTACATTTTTATTTCTTTAATTCTCTCCTCTTGATTTAAGTTGTTGGCTACAACATAGCTCTTCCATTTCTCTTTTATGTAGGGATTTTATTATTCATTAATATATTGAATTTTTTTTTGTACGTAAGTAAAGTTTGTATTGATGAAAAATAATGTATTGAATTTTTTATTGGTAATAAATCTCTTATTTAAATCCCTATTATTGTAAAGATGCCCATTCTTTCTTGACTCTTCACAACAACTTGTGTTTTTTTTAATTATTTTCTTCAATCCATCTTAATATCAATAGAGTTCTTAATCTCTTAGCTCTTCACAACTATTTTATGGTTTCTCTATTATTGCTTATCTTTCCTCTTCTCAACAAACAATACAAATAATGATAATTTTTTGTTGGCATCATTATTTTTGATATTATAAGTTGCATTTACAAGGTGCAATACCCTTTACACAAAAAAGGCCTATGGGCCAGAGTTCATCAATTCATAGTAATAAAATAAAACTTAGTAACAACTGATAGACAAAACACAATCACAACACAAAAAAATCAAAGAAAAAAGCGCCAAAGAATAGACAAGACCCACACCATCACCTAGCTAATTTCTCCCATTTCTCTATGAGGAACTTATAAACATCACCACTAGCATGACTAGTGGTGGATCAACCTCAATCGCATTCTTCTTTACTTCCTCCTTTAGCACAGTAGAGAGAGTGACCGTCGAGTGGTGGATGAAATTTATGGTGAAGCAAGTTAGCCTGTTGAGTTTCCTCTCCAAGGTACAAACACAGGCATGCAATCCTTTGTAGTCTTCCTCCTTAGCAGCATCCGACAGCTTAGTCTCCTCTTCCATAACTTGATGATTGTGTTACAAATACAGTTGTTGTTGCACCAAAATATCGACCTATTAATGCATGATACAACCGCCTGAGTTAATGAATCCACAAGAGGTGGTTAATCCATGTCATGAACCCAAGCATTGTGCTACACAACACAAGTAGACCAAGGGCGCACAGCTTGCAACAATCCCCCTAGCACAAGCAAGGGGTTCAAACCTGTGACCCACACCCTAATACCAATTGTTGCAAAGATGGATGCCATTGCACCAAAAGATTGACCTATTAATGCTTGATACAGCCACCAGAGTTAATGAATCCAAAAGAGGCAGTTAAGCCATGTCATGAACCTGAGCGCTATGCTACATAACACACAAAGACCAAGAGTGCACCTTGCAACATATTAGAGGAGTCTGGAGTGGAATCCTCTTGTATCATCCTATTAAGTTCCAAAAAATGACTCAATCCCTCAGTATACTCCTTAGTTTCCTCCACAATGTCATGCTTGTTGTTCGTGCACTCATTGTCTTGTTCAAAACTGCTAGAAATTTCATCAATGTGGACTCTAGGTTTTTGTTTTGCTAGCTGGTTAGAACACCTGATGTTGGAAGGTTCCACACTATTATCCCTACCCATGATCAACAAATTTTCCTCGTCGAAATTTTGGCATCATTGTTATATAAAGGGTGATTTAATATAACTTTTTAAATTATTAGAAACCATTGTTGTCATTATTTCTTTGGCAATAACCAATGATTTTATTTTCTTACTTTCCTTTCATGCATAATAAAAATAATATAATTTTCATGAATAAATGACTTATATTATTATTGCTCACAATTATTTTAGCTTCTAGTCAGGAACACATATTTAGGTCAAATACACACACAATTTTCTATTTCTAGTACAATTCTAACCACTTTGATAGGCTCCCATGAATTCACCTCCTTTTCCCCTATCTCAAACACAAGGTATTTACTAATTTAATTCTCTAGATTCAATAGATTACTCTTTGATTTTGCATTCTCAACCCTCTATTATCTATTTAGTTATTCCCTTTACTTATTTGTATATTCTAGTATATTGTCTCTCATTGTTATGTATTTATTTTACAATATTATATACCATTGTATGGACATGTATTAGTTTTCTTGTATAGAGGAAAAATTCATAAAGGGTAGGCTCTAATGCACTTATGGAGGCATCCTAGAATAGTGGTAATACCTTATTGATTTTGTTTCTATATCTCTTATTTTGCTTTAGATTATTAACTTCTCTTGTATTAGTAAATTCATTTTTATGCAATATAAATAAATTATCAAAATATTATTATTTTGTATGAGATCTAATCTAACTATATTAATTGGACCAATCTTTGACTTATCTTATTTTTTTGCACTTCTAATATAAAGAGAATACAATTTTATGTTACTTTAATTAATAGACAGGTAATGTAATTTAATCTAGTTTTAGATAGAGCAGTTTAAATTATACATTACATCTTATGGAGTTGTTAGTGATCCAAATTTGCACCCCTAATGCCAAGCTATGAAAGAACTTAGTAGGTTTGGATGTAACATGAGATTGCTTTCAAGTTTTAGGTGTCCTATTTGAAAGAAAACCTCCAGATTATGGGTTGGCTCCCCCTTTGATACCACCTAACTACTGATTTCTGAAGAAAAGGGTAAGAGATGCACAAAACATGAACATTAACTAAAACTACCTAAGGTGATACACTAAAAACCAACTAAGACCTAATAACAGCCTATCACATTCAAAACAACATCATAAAACTTTGTTTACACAACTCATTTTCACATGCATTTAACATAAATAATTTATAAGGTCTCTAAATAGGGCTTTTAGAAGAAAAACAAAAGGTCTCACAACAAACAACACTATTAGCTAACATAGCTTATAACCTGTTACCATGCATTATCTGTTAAACAAATGCCTAAACATGAGACAAGTTTGCAAGGAAAGATAAATTTCACAAAACAAACTAATCAATCACTAATAGCATACTATGAAACATGAAATGAGAAGATAAAATTCTCTATTTTATTGATTCAAAGTACTCATTGTATCCGTAATACCCCTCATGTTGTTGATACTCTTTGATACTAGTATGTGTTGGTTTGGTACTTGGTTTGTGATGGTGATTAGTTCACTGACTTGGTTGTGTGTGGATTCATAGTTTGGTTGGTTTGTTGCACTTGACATTACTTATGATGTTTGATGATACATTATGTGGTGGTTATATTATTTGGTTATGTTGTGGTTTTCTTTAATATTATATGTGGTGATGTTGTGATTCTATGTTGCTATGGTTTCTAATGTGTTTGTTAGTGAGTCTTGGTGAAAGGACGGAGTAGCATCACTCACTTGCGAGCGCCCTGCTACCCCACAATTACCTTTCACGGTGTGTCTGCAATGGAGATTTATATGCTACTTGACGTTTGTTTCTATGCATGATGTAGGTACAGGACACTGACTCCACCTGCTTGTTAGGACTGAGCGTGTCTCATAAACCCAACGGGTATGATGTTGAAAAGGGAGTTGATAAGAAAGTATCCCCATCCCAAGTCTGTCACCTCGTTGTGATTCTTGCAATGTCGTAGTCTTGACCTTGTCCTTGTCTCTATATTGTTTGTTGTTGATTATTTATTTTATTGTGGATAGTTGTTATTTAATTTATCCTTATTTTATATGGGATTAATTAATGTTATCTTGTTGATATGATTAATTGTGCATAATTGTAATTCAGTTAAATGTTGGATTTAAATATTGTAGATTAAAAGTTATTTAATTAATTAAAAGGTATAAAGTAATTAATTTAAATAAATAATGTTTATGATAATTGTAAATTGTCTTTTCAAACTATTAATATTATAGAATCTAAGGATAATATCATGTGAGGATAGATGTGAAATTAATGAATTTTTAATTAAAATTTGTGAGATAAAGGTGAGTTTTTAAAGCAATAAAAAAAAAAAGAGAACCAATGCATGTTGAGGATTTTTGGGAAAAAGAAAGAGCTTGATTTATTTTTATTTATTTTTATTTTGGTGAGAAGAAAAGAAAGGGGAACAGTAAAAAAAAAGATATGTTTTGTGCTTCTCTGTAAAAAAAAATTGTTCTAGGTAAGAAAAAAATATAATATTGATCCATAAGTTAGCTGAAAGAAGGAATTGGAGAAGGGACTACAGAGGAAGTTTGTTTTCGAAAAAGGAAGAAGGGCTATCGTGTTTGGATTTGACATCAAACTAAGGACTCCAGTTTCTTTTTGATATATATTTATTCTTTTGATTATTAATTCATTTGTTTTGTAAGGGAAATGAAAATCGTGTCTGCCATACTCTAAATTGATATCTATGTTTGAAAGAGGGTTTTGTTGTTGAAATTTGTTTGTGTCAAACTTTTAAATCTCCTATTGAAATCTAGTTGTGAAATTCTTGTTTGAAATGAAAATCAATTTATTATGGGGTTGAAATTTTATGCCCAGATTTATCTTGTGTCTGGAGAAAAACCAAACTGTTGTTCATATTATTTATTTTATATTGTGGGCAAATATATATATATATAAAATAAATATATATACATATTCATATGTGATATTATGTTTTTGTTTTAATAAAATATATGTATGTTTCAGGGTTTCTGTGTTCTAGTGATTGAAAGAAAATAAAATATATTTATAAATTTCGGGTTCTGTGTTCTTGTTTTGAAAAAAACTATATATATAATAAAATTTATATATATTGGGGGGAGTGGTCGGTTGCCGCCGTACCACCCCTGACCCCATGGTGGGTTGTACATAGCCAACACAGGCTGTGCACACCAATCGAGGTTGTTGGACACAGCCGTGTGGGGGCTACGGCCTCCCCACAGGGAGGTACATAGTACATAAGCTATGTGGGGTTTGTTTTTAAAAGTTTTTAAATTGGATTTTATTTAGTCTTTTTTTTTATAATATATATATATGTGTGTGTGTGTGTGTGTATATATGTATATGTATATATTAAAATATGTGTATGTATATACTGTTGTAAAATACAGTGAAGTATATGGGTGATTTCATTATATGATTCAATGCATGATTTTGAATATATGTTTTATTTTTTATATATAGATATATATTATATATGTATATACGTGTAAAAGCATATATATATGTATATATATACATAGATGGTTAAGTATGCTGAGATTATGGAATAATTAGATAAATTTGCAATGTTGGATATTTTAGTGTAATCGAGTAAATTAGAAATAACTCTATGGTTTAAATTAAGTTGAATATTCTCAAGTAAATTTATTTATTTATTTCTTGGTGAAATTATTTTGTAACAAAATATGTTATATGGTGTTGTTTGAATTATAGCATGTTTGTGTACGTGATTGTTTACTCTTGGAATTGTCGTTGAGTTAATGATGGTTTTCTCTTATTTGGGATTGTGTATTGTGGGAAAAATCCTTTAGTTAGTTATCCTTCTATAGGAGCTTAAGTTACTTGTTAGGGACTTCTAGAGGTGGGGAAGTGATGTTTTATTTTTTATCTTTTAATTTGATATTTGTCCCTATGTTTTGGCTATAGCTGTGACTTGAGTCTACACATGAGTTGTACCATTTTTTATGAGTGTTGTTTCATGTGTTTTTGGTGAGATGGTTTTTTCTCACGAATGTTCCATTTATGGTTCAATGTTCTTGTTGGTACAACTCCTTGGTATTGGATTTTTATGTTTTGGGTTCTAGGGAGAGTTGCTCTACGTGGGCACCAGCGCACAAAGGGGTTGTCAGGATAACCCACGTTAGAGTTAGAGTAATAAGTGATAAACTAATTAATTAATTAGGGGGTGGGTAGTTAAACATTAATAAGATAATTATGGATGTCTCATCCACCTATTAGGGCTTTCATAGACTAAAGGTGGGTCAAGAAGGTCATGTTTGGAATGATTGCTGCCTTGTCTTCACAAGAGGTTAACGGTTTTGCACAAGTCACCCTATGGGTCCGGCGCCTAGAGAGGTTGTCAAGGTAACCATAGATGGGGGCGGTGCCTAGAGAAAGGCAGTCAGGATAACCCATGTAGGACTATGTGATGACCCTCTCCTCTAGCATTCCCCTTGAGTTGTTTTTATTGTTAACCTATGGAAGTGGTCTATTGTTATGTTTTGGTGATTTATTGTTGTTATGATTTGTGAGTGATCTTTTGATATTATATTTCCTTTGTGGTCTCTTGCTTTCTGTGTCTGGAGTTAGTCCTGCATAACTGTTTGGATTTTCCTGGTTGAGGATCCTTCCTTATGTACTCCTAGCACGAAGGTGGTCAGGTGGAACATGTTATGCACCCCATTGGGTCCCCTTATGATGTAGTTGTACCATTCAGTGCAGAGTTTTGCAGATGTAGTTTGATCCAGAGTTCATATGTTATCAAATGTATATTTGTAGTCCAAATGTATTTTATGTATTGATGTATCACCCCCACGTGCGTTGGGAAGACCTATGATGTAATTTTGTATATGTGGTCATTGAGATGTACTATCAGACTGATGTAATGTGTTATCACATCATGTAAATCATTCATGAACTACCATTTGTAAATATTGTTAATGTTATGTTGTATCTGCAGAAATATGTACCTTTTATCTCCATGTCTGATTTATTGTAATTTGCATGTATGGTTTTATATGGATTATTCTTATCATTTTGGTTATCGTTAATGAATGTTTAAATGAAGTTGTGTGAATGAATGGATTTCATAATTGGTAATTTATTGTTCATCTGATAACTTTGTTATGGTATAGTTTAGGTAATGTCACCTCGTGTACCCCAAGGGACTTTGATGTGCAACTTGAAATATTAGTTATGTTTGAATACTTAAGTGCATTCCTTATGTTTTAATAATAAAAAAAATGTTGTGTTTTTAGTTGTTCCTTTGGAGTTTGCGCGATGGGGTGTTACAGTATCACAAGTCCATCTAAGTTACAATACTGCTCCATGTTGAAAAATAACTACAAAATCCAAAGCTATCACTCTGCTAGAAAGAAAGAACTAACTTTAAAATGTAAAGATGAAGTTACTTATGACAAAACCCATCAAATCCCCTCACACATGTCTATCTAGAAGGTTTTGGTCGGATGCAGCAATGAGGCCAAAAAAGAACCTTCTAAAATCACTCCAAAAAGTCCTCCAAATGGTCTAAGGTCAAGCCAAGACCATAGCCATTCCTAAAGTGTGACAAAACAACCTCCAAAATAGCACATTCCTCTCCAAAACAATCAAACTCACACACTCTCCTCATGTCTGCAAGTCATCATTTTTTCTCCCACCACCTTGACCCATGCTATATGTGTGTTTTAAAAACACAAGGCACTAATTTGCATTAAAACAAAGATAATATGCTTAAGTGATTTATCATCCATCACTTAAACAAATTACTTTACATTTCAAAATAGAATGCAAAAAAGCCCCCACCATCAACATTAAATTACATTACATTTGCATATAAATAACATCAAAGTGATTTGTAAATCACTTAAATGATGTTTTTACACTTTGAAATAAAATGCAAAATATAATGCTATATCTAAATGCTTCCAAAAGCATTAAGAAAAAAAAAACTTCAAATCATTTGATCATTTCCACTTACCCTCATTCTGCACTTCAAGGCCACACACTTGGTCAACATTCCCCGTGATTCTCAAAGACAACAAAAGGCCCATATTATTCAGCCTATGTGGGCATCAGGGACTCCACATATCTTGGAAGGCACATTTAAAGTCTTCAAGGCACCGAGGAATTACATGTCAAAGGTCAAAGGCATAACATTAGGACTTGGCACATTTCACATGTTTCTTCATGAAGGACTTAGCAATTTTGAAATGCAAGGCACATGTTTTCAATCATGAAAAAAAGGAAAAATTTTCCTAAGTCTTGGCACTTATCATCGGCCCCCATAACACATTTTAATGTGTTTTCATTTTTTAAAAGAATGGGAAAAATCCCATCGACCACCAAACATAGGGTTCAAACCCTAAACAACAAAAAGATGGGGAAAAAGTGAAAAGCATCATTTTGTATCAAGCTTCTGGAAGAAGCCATGCTACCACCATAGGGTTTCATGCTTGCACACAGAAAATGATTTTCTGATGGTTTCTTGGAAATTTTCTTATGAAAACACATAAAATAGTAGGTATATTAGGGTTTTTTGTAACAAAAATTTGTGTTTTTCCACTCTTTTGAAGGCTATTTTGAGCTCAGGCCACAACTGTGTCTTTCTAATCATTTTTTGTGTCACTTTCTCTTTTTTGTTGTTATTTCTCCTTCACATAGTTGCCATGGTGACTTCTTGAAGCTCGAATTGAGGCCATTTTTAGTAACAAAATGCTTGCAAGTTGAAGGAAAAATGTATAAAAGATCTAGTAAGCTTTGACGACCCACTCCATTCTCATTTCTCTACAAAAAAATAGCTCGTTTCAAGCCCTCAATCTGATAATAAAGCAAAGAAATGTTGTTTTTCTTCTATATTTTCTCAAATGAAGAAAACCCCAATGTAGTTCATTGTTTCTGTGAGAAAATTTGTTCCTTTGGCCGCGGCCATAAGAATGCAAAAAGGGTTTCATATAATTTTCATTTTCTTCAAGATTCTCATGATAACTTTGAAAGCACTTCTGTATTTGCAATTTCTTTCACAAACCCGAGGTGGGTTTTCTTGTTTTTGTCAAACGAATTGATCCTTTGGCCATGACTGTAGAAGATGGAATAGGGTTTTTTGAAAAAGTATTTGTTGTGCTTTAAAACCTCATGGTAACCTTTCAAAATGGCACTGTAATTGCAAATTTTTGTAAACCCCAAACGTGTTTCTTCATTCTGTAGAAAGCTTGGAATTTCTATAAAAACCTCAAGTGGGTTTTCGTGTTTTTGAAAAGTAGAAACCCAGATTTGGACAACAACTGTATAGAAACACTTGACTCTAGATGACATTTTTTTAGTTGCAATATTTTGTAAAAAACCCCAAGTGGGTCTCTACATTTTGAGGAAAAAAATGACCCTTTCTAGAAGACAATTTCAATCCATTTCCTTTCAAAAATCTCGTGTTTTCAATTTTTTAGAAAACAAACCCAGCTGGGTTTCTTCATTTTGAGGAAGAAGAATTATTTTTTCAAACATTTGTTTCCTTTCTATAGAACAAAATGATGCATGATTCAATGCCAATGTACAGTACGTGTATAAATTAAAAGATACACTTCTTTTCCATTCTACAATTCTTGAGAATCATGAAGGCAATTCTTGTTTTGATTTTCTGCATTCTTGTTATTATTTGAAAGATTATCCTTCTCCCCCACATCACCATTGGGGTCTGCATTAGGATACTTTTGGTCAACAATTCTCACTAGGTCCTGGATATCATTGTTTTTAAATTATGTTGAATCTATTTTTTGAAGATCGTTGTTCTTACAAGGTCTGCCACTCTGCTTTTGTCATTTTTGTCCTTCAATGCATGAATGATGACCATTATTCATCTTGGTCTCCAACAAATCACTTGACAGTGATGGTTGTTCTAGTCTCCATTTACTACCTTTAACATTGTGAAAAAGTTTGGTTGGCCTATTTGGAAGAAACTCCCTTTGGAATTTTCCATGCTTCATCTTCATGTATTTCCTTGCATTTTGACATGCATGGATTGGCTGCTTTCTCAGGGTAATTGTCTTGTTATACTGTTATCAATCCCATTTGTCACTTGGTTGCCCCATTTGGTGTACTCCATACCTTAAGAGCTTCAAATGTGTATTGTTATCATATTGTTGCTTCTAGAAGCCTTAGCTCCTTAAGATATCTCCATGTTTCTCTTAATGCTCGTAAAAGACTAAGCGTTTGTTCTTAAATTGCAAGTTGCATTGGAAGTCTCTTTCTTTTGTATTGACTCCTCAATTGAAGGCATATTGCTTTCCTTCTTTGGGATTTTTCCCCAATCCTCATGGTTCCACAATAATTGCTTGCTGCCCCACATGTTTGTAACCTGGTTTCCACAACAATTGCTTGTTTCCCCACATGTTTGTAACCTTTTTTCCACAACAATTGCTTACCTTTTGATCATGTACAACACATAAACATTGTCTCCTCACTTTAATCCTAGTGGGCAGACACATGTCACCTATGTTGGTGACCTGAAAGCTCACCATCCTATGTGATGTGCGATCATGCAATAGGGTTAAGGTGAGAGGGACTTGACAGTACCTTGGATTGTTACTTCTTGCTGCCCCATATGCTTCATGATGGCTTCAGGCATGCCCAATTTCTTCTTCATTATTTAAGAGATGCATAATTGAACTTGATGCATCTCTGAAATCACTTACTTCTTTTTATAAAATGGATCATGGATCCACTTAAGATTATTGAAAGACATTTCCAAAAAAATGTACCTTCCTTTTGACATGATGGCAGCCATATGACTGATTCATTATGAAGTATGAATTTCATGATAGCTCACATTATGTGTTGCATCTTTTGAATTCGATAATGAAAGTTGATCAAATAGTGTGATTCCATGTTGATTTAATGCATTAATAGCATGTATATCTTTGATCAAGTTGCTCAATTTCCTATCCCTCTTAAAACAACAGAGGGTAGCACGTTGAGCTCTACCCTTGTGGGAGCCATATTTACCCCTCATTTTGTAATTAGCTGAATCAGAACAGTAACAATACTTGTCCTAAATCTGCACAAGGAACAAATAGTTAGATAAACAAAGCATATCATAGGTGTGTTTGATCACTCCTTTCTTGTTTTCAGGGACACTTATGGTATGCTGCTATTTCAATGCTTGTAAACATTAGATCACACATTTATGGATGGTGTACATATAATTTTGATCAGGGAGCTTTCATTGCTCTAACAACACTATTTTTATCCAATGCAAGAAACCTAGGAGCAATTAGGAGGGAGTCAAACAGAAGCAGACCAGCAGAGCAGTAGAGATGATGCAAGGCCAAGTCAATGGAATTTGTCATTCCACTAGGAAATGACGGTTCCCTTTTCATGTTATATGGAATTTTAATTTTGTATCCATATGTGTATGATTTCTTCTTTACTAGCATTAGGATAGCTAGTCCCTTGGCTTGTGAGGGACATTTATACTCTCATGATTATCAATAAAGATTACATTTGCAATTCATATGGTTCTCTTTCTTATTTGTTTGTAATTGCAACATGGAACAAAATGCAATCTATTTTTTGACAATCTCTTTCATGCATATTGATGACTTAGCAAACTATGGTTTATCTTTTAAAAATTTTAAATGAAAACACAAAAGAATAAACACTAAGTTATCCGATTTTAGCTGAAAGCTAAAAAGAAAGTAACATTTTTGGCGACATCTACTATATGTTTTCCTGCAAAACATCTTGACCAATTGCCTAAAGCTTATCCATTGGGCACAGGGTCATCTAAAGGATGACACCACTTGAAAACAACATTGAATATTGTTGTAACTCACTAAACCAACAAGAGAAACTTTGAAAACTTATTGAAAAACCCAACACTGTAGAATGAAAACTACCACCTAATCATGCAAAAATAGCACCTAGGGAAAACTAAAAATGCATCTGAAATGAAACTACCCTAACCTACTCTAACTAGTAAAGAAGCTGGTCAAACAAAACCATTGACAGGTTTTGCAAAACAACGCCCTTTTTAATTAGTGATTGATGCATTACATGATTATGTATTGCTGAAAGAACATGAAACGCATGCAGATATTCACTAGACTGTTGTAGCATTTCATAAAAAATTCAAATGAACTTATTGGCATCTTGAAAATGATCATGCATATTGTTGTCCTAAACTAGACAAGCGAGTTGAATCTAATCACCTTCAGCTGCAACTCCAAAATTTGCGTCTTCTCCAATTGCATCATTGTACTTGGATGCAAGCATGACCCTTTTTGCTTTAGTGGCCTTCGAACTGGCTAAGTATCTAATTGGACAGCCCTTGGAACAAACAAACTTTGAACTGCCATTGTTGGTTGCTTCTCTTTCTTCCTGTTTTTCATGGTTGTCCTGCTTCGTGGCTTCACCTTGAATAATGATTTTCCATGTTGATTCTTCCTCCATGGTTAATGAAAAATCACCTTCCACCAAGGTAGCTAATAACTTATCAAAGCTATCAACTCTTGAAAGGCTCTTAAAATCAGCTTGTTTAACCTTAAAATCCACATTATCACTCAAAGAGATGCACTCCAAAACAGGCTTTTCTTCTTCAATGAAGGTGGAAAAGTGTTCAAACAATGAAGTAGCCTCTCGAAATAGGCTTCCAATTGGTATATCAACTTCTAGCTCTTCTATACAACAGAAAGGAAGCTCATCTAACCAAACAAGACATTGCACATTAGGTTCATGAGAAGTTTCTTGTTTAAACTTGTGAACCTGTTGTTGAATTTCTACATGAGTGCCAAACTCCTCTAGCAGATTTGATTCCCTTTAATCCAATTTTAAACAAAAATGTTCAATTATATCAGTGTACACTTCTTCATAAAGCTCAACATCAGCTTTCTCATGCATAACATGCTTAAAAATATCAAATCTGGTTGTACACTGCTCCTCTTTAACAACCACTTTCACCTTCTCCTCCTCCTGTCCAGGCTAAACTATTGAAACATTTGGATCAATTCCAATAGAACTGGGAGGATCGTTAGCTAAAACAAAGGAAGATACATCTTGAAAAACCTTTTCCTGTTCAACCTTTCGTTGTTGTAGCCTATATTCCTCCATAGCTAAATGCAGCAAATTTATATTTCTAGTCTCCTCCATGTTGAGTGAGTTGTGTTGGCCAAGGATCTGCTCTTCTTTTGCTTTCTAGATGTTAGAGAATGGTTCCAATTGCATGATAGATAGAGGAAACTCACAGAGTAGAGAAAATGGCTCTTTCCAACTTGAAAACCTACAGGTAGAAGGCTCATTGGTAGGGTCACTCAGTTGCTCAATAGGTTCTTCTTGTCTAAAGCTAGGGAACTTGTACTTAGGAACCTCTTCACTCACAGGATGATTCAACATTGCAGGAGGAATTGAGCTAAAACTAGGAAAGGAAGGGGCTGCCTGGACTTCATACCTTTGTTGGCATAGATAATCTAAATAAGATTGACTACTTTTCACCTGAGAAGATAAAAACTTCATTTGCTCCTCTTTAACAGCTATCTCCCCTTCAAGACCTTCCTCAAACTGCATCCTCTTTGTCACCCACTCTTGATCATAAATGAAGGATTGATCAGCCAAATCTTGATGTTGCGAGATAGTCTTTTTTTGCTTCTTGATGTCAACCAACATCCAATATATGTGTGAGAACACCTTACTAGCATCACTAATCTTCATATGTTTAAGTTGTTGGCTTAAAGCCCACAACACACAGAAAGGTCTTGGATCAAATCCAATACATTATAGTAAGGGTATTCTTGAGGTTGATTATGTAAATAAGCATGTTGGTTGGCATCAAAAACCTCATCTTGGGGTTGATTTTGATCATACATTGGTTGATATTGAGATTGAGTAGGGATGGGAGGGTGGAAAGCGTGATAAGACTGTTGGTAATCTGTAGTAACAGGGACATTTGGAATGAAACCAACAAACTATTCTATGTGATATAGTTGGTAAAAGGTCATACATGCATTATTTTCATGGAATGGCGGGTAATATGACATATTCCCATGAAATGGAGACATATTTGTTCATTCAAGAGACTAGAAATTCATTAGAATTTCTGGTAAAGCAAGAAACTAGGTTTGATTCTGAAAATAAGTACATAACAACACTTTCTTTGCTTCAAACCAATTGATATCCTTCTAGAGTCGCTAGGTGTGTTGAAACTTGCCTCCAAAAGGCTAGAACTACTACTGTAAACACCAAACAACAATAACAAAATGCATAGAAATGAATTGAGAAGCAGTTCACCAGTCCCACCGGGTGTGCCAAAACTATTAGTGATCCAAATATGCACACCTAATGCCAAGCTATGAAAGAACTTAGCAGGTTTGGATGTAACATGGGTCTGCTTTCAAGTTGTGGGTGTCCTATTCAAAAGCAGACCTCTAGATTATGGAATGGCTCCCACTTTGATGCCACCTAACTACTGATTTATGAAGAAAAGGGTAAGAGATGCACAAAACATGAACATTAACTGAAAATACCTAAGGTGATACACCAAAAACCAACTAAGACCTGATAACAGCCTATCACATTCAAAACAATATCATAAAACTCTATTTACACAACTCATTTTCATATGCATTTAACATAAATAATTTATAAGGAGGTCTCTAAATAGGGCTTTTAGAAGGAAAACAAAAGGTCTCACAACTAACAACACTATTAACTAACACAGCTTATAACCTGTTACCATGCATTATCTATTAAATAGATTCCTAAACATGAGACAAGTTTACAAGGAAAGATAAATTTCACAAAACAAACTGATCAATCACTAACAGCATACTATGAAACATGAAATGAGAAGGTAAAATGCTCTATTTTATTGATTCAAAGTACTTGTATCACAAGTCCATCTAAGTTGCAATACTGCTCCATGTTGAAAAATAACTCCAAAAACCAAAGCTATCACTTTTCTAGAAAGAAAGAACTAACTTCAAAATGCAAAGATGAAGTTACTTAAGACAAAACCCATCAAATCCCCTCATACATGTCTATCTAGAAGGTTCTAGTCAGATGCAGCAATGACGCCAAAAAAAACCTTCTAAAATCACTCCAAAAAGTCCTCCAAATGGTCTAAGGTCAAGCCAAGACCATAGCCATTCCTAAAGTGTGACAAAACAACCTCCAAAATAGCACATTCCTCTCCAAAACAATCAAACTCACACACTCTCCTCATGTATGCAAGTCATCATTTTGTCTCCCACCACCTTGACCCATGCTATATGTGTGTTTTAAAAACACAAGGCACTAATTTGCATTAAAACAAAGATAATATGCTTAAGTGATTTATCATCCATCACTTAAACAAATTACTTTACATTTCAAAATAGAATGCAAAAAATCCCTCGCCATCAACATTAAATTACATTACATTTGCATATGAATAACATCAAAGTGATTTGCAAATCACTTAAATGGTGTTTTTACACTTTGAAATAAAATGCAAAATATAATGCTATATCTAAATGCTTCCAAAATTATTAAGAAAAACAAAACTCCAAGGCATTTGATCATTTCCACTTACCCTCATTCTGCACTTCAAGGCCACACACTTGGTCAACATTCCCCGTGATTCTCAAAGACAACAAAAGGCCCATATTATTCGGCCTATGTAGGCATCAAGGACTCCACACATCTTGGAAGGCGCATTTAAAGTCTTCAAGGCACCGAGGCATTACATGTCAAAGGTCAAAGGCATAAAATTAGGACTAGGCACATTTCACATGTTTCTTCATGGAGGACTTAGCAATTTTGAAAGGCAAGGCAAATGTTGTCAATCATGAAAAAAAAAAAATGCCTAAGTCTTGGCACTTATCATTGGCCCCCATAACACATTTTAATGTGTTTTCATTTTTTAAAAGAATAGGAAAAATCCCATCAGCCACCAAACATAGGTTTCAAACCCTAAACAACAAAAAGATGGGGAAAAAGTGAAAATCATCATTTTGTATCAAGCTTATGGACGAAGCCATGCTACTGCCAGAGGGTTTCATGCTTGCACACATAAAATGATTTTTTGATTGTTTCTTGGCAATTTTTTTATGAAAACACATAAAATAGTAGGTAAATTGGGGTTTTTTGCAACAAAGATTTGTGTTTTTCCACTCTTTTGAAGGCCATTTTGAGCTCAAGCCGCGGCTGTAAGTGTCTTTCTAATCATTTGTTGTGCCACTTTCTCTTTTCTATTGTTATTTCTCCTTCACACAACTACCATGGTGACTTCTTGAAGCTCGAATGGAGGCCCTTTTTAGTAACAAAATGCTTTCAAGTTGAAGGAAAATGCATAAAAGCTATGGTAAGCTTTGTTGACCCACTTCATTCTCATTTCTCAGCAAAAAATAGCTTGTTTTGAGCCCTCAATCTAATAATAAAGCAAAGAAATGTTGTTTTTCTTCTGTATTTTCTCAAATGAAGAAAACCCCAATGTAGTTCATTGTTTATGTGAGAAAATTTGTTCCTTTGGCCACGGCCATAAGAATGCAAAAAGGGTTTTATATATTTTTCATTTGCTTCAAGATTCTCATGATAACTTTGAAAACACTTTTGTATTTGCAAAATTTCTTTCACAAACCCAAGGTGGGTTTTCTTGTTTTTGTCAAAAGAATTGCTCCTTTATCTATGGTTGTAGAAGATGAAATAGGGTTTTTTGAAAAATTATTCGTTTTTCTTTAAAACCTCACGATAACCTTTCAAAATGGCATTGTATTTGCAATTTTTTGTAAACCCCGGATGGGTTTCTTCATTCTATAGAAAGCTTGGAATTTATGTAAAACCCCAAGTGGGTTTTCATGTTTTTGAAAAGTAGAAACCCATATTTGGGCCACGACTGTATAGAAACACTTGATTTGAGATGAAATTGATGTAGTTGCAATCTTTTGTAAAAAACCCCAAGTGGGTCTCTGCATTTTGAGGAAAACAATGACCCTTTCTGGAAGACAACTTCAATCCATTTCCTTTCAAAAGTCATGTGTTTGAAATTTTTTAGAAAACAAACCCAGCTAGGTTTCTTCATTTTGAGGAAGAAGAATTTTTTTTTCAAACATTTTTTTTCCTTTCTGTAGAACAAAATGTTGCACAATTCAATTCCAATGTATAGTATGTGTATAAATTAAAAGCTACACATCTTTTCCATTATGCAATTCTTGAGAATCATGAAGGCAATTCTTGTTTTGATTTTCTGCATCCTTGTTATTATTTGAAAGATTATCCTTCTCCCCTACATCACCATTGGGGTCTGCATCAGGATAATTTTGATCAACAATGCTCACTAGGTCCTGGATATCATTGTCTATAAATTATGTTGAATCTATTTTTTGAAGATCACTGTTCTTACAAGGTTTTCCACTCTACTTTTTTTCATTTTTGTCCTTCAATGCATGAATGATGACCATTATTCATCTTGGTATCCAACAAATCACTTGACAGTGATGGTTGTTGTAATCTCCATTTATTGCCTTTGACATTGTGAAAAAGTTTGGTTGGCCTATTTGGAAGAAACTCCCTTTGGAATTTTTCCATGCTTCATCTTCATGTATTCACTTGCATTTTGATAGGATGGCTACTTTCTCAAGGTAATTGTCTTGTTATATTGTTATCAATCCCATTTGTCACTTGGTTGCCCCATTTGGTGTACTCCATACCTTAAGAGCTTCAACTATGTATTGTTATCCTATTGTTGCTTCTAGAAGCCTTATCTCCTTAAGATATATCCATGTTTCTCTTAATGCTCGTAAAAGACTAAGCTTTTGTTCTTAAATTGCAAGTTGCATTGGAAATCTCTTTCTTTTGTATTGACTCCTCACTTGAAGGCATATTGTTTTCCTTCTTTGGGATTTTGCCCCAATCCTCATGGTTCCACAACAATTGCTTGTTTCCCCACATGTTTGTAACCTAGTTTCCACAACAATTGCTTAGCTTTTGATCATGTGCAAGAAATAAACATTGTCTACTCACTTTAATCCTAGTGTGCATACACATGTCACCTATGTTGGTGACCTAAAAGCTCACCATCCTATATGATGTGTGGTTGTCCAATAGGGTTAAGACGAGAGGGACTTGACAATACCTTGGATTGTTCCTTCTTGATGCCCCATATGCTTCATGATGGCTTCAGGCATGCTTGATTTCTCTTCATTATTTAAGAGATGCATAATTGAACTTGATGCATCTATAATTGAACTTAATGCATCTCTGAAATCACTTACTTCTTTTTATAAAATGGATCATGGATCCACTTAAGATGATTGAAATACATGTCCAACAAAATGTACCTTCCTTTTGACATGATGGCAGCCATATGATTGATTCATTATGAAGTATGAATTTCATGATAGCTCACATTATGTGTTGCATCTTTTGAATCTGATAACAAAAGTTGATCAACTGGTGTGATTCCATGTTGATTTAATGCATTAATAGCATGTATATCTTTGATCAAGTTGCTCAATTTCCTATCCCTCTTAAAATATTAGAGGGCAGCATGTTGAGCTCTACCCTCATGGGAGCCACATTTACCCCACATGCTGTAATTAGCTGAATCAGAATAGTAATGAGACTTGTCCTAAATCTGCACAAGGAACAAATAGTTAGATAAACAAAGCATATCATAGGTGTGTTTGATCACTCCTTTCTTGTTTTTAGGGACACTTATGGTATGCTACTATTTTAATGCTTGTAGACATTAGATCACATGTTTATGGATGTTTTGCATATAATTTTGATTAGGGATCTTTCATTGCTCTAACAACACTATTTTTATCCAATGCAGGAAACCTAGGAGCAACAAGGAGGGAATCAAACAGAAGCAGAGTAGCAAAGCAACAAAGATAATGCAGGGCCAAGTCAATGGGATTTGTCATTCCACCAGGAAATAATGGGTCCCTTTTCATGTTATATGCAATTTTAATTTTGTATCCATATGCGTATGATTTCTTCTTTACTAACATTAGGATAGCTAGTCCCTTGGCTTGTGAGGGACATTTATACTCTCACGATTATCAATAAAGATTACATTTGCAATTCATATGGTTCTCTTTCTGATTTGTCTATAATTGCAACATGGAATAAAATGCAATCTATTTTTTGGCAATCTCTTTCATGCATATTGATGACTTAGCAGACTATGGTTTATCTTTTAAAATGTTCAAACAAAAACACAAAAAGAATAAACACTAAGTTACCTGATTTTAGCTGAAAGCTAAAAATCAGGGAACATGAGTAATTTAATCAAGTCCTTGTGTTCTATCAAATTTTTTGGGATCTTTTTGTGTTCTTAGAGAATAGGGCATAATGCACATTATAAATGTCCAAAGTCAAGACTCAACCTTTTTGTGTAAAATGGGTGGTCAATACTATTGGAGTGCATTAATTTTATAAGATCTTTCTAATATATTGCATCAAATAGGATAACACTTTGGTAAATAAGTCATGAAAAATCTTTGATCTTAACAATACAATTATTATCATGGATTCAATTACTTTTGTGGGTAAAAATACCTAAAAATATTTTTATTTTATTAATAATTTACATGGATAAGCAGAAGATTAATTTTTAAATTTTATTTTAATTATCATCACATTTGTTTGTTTCTCATTATTGAACATTATATTTTACCTTTATAGAAATATTGAGTAAAAATCTATTTTAAAACTTGATAAAATTGATGAATTATACAAGAGATTTAGTCTTTACTAGATAATTAATCTCAATGATTTTAATTCAAATAATTATTTTTTTTTAATTTTGACCTTTTTATTCAATGGAAGAATTTAAAAAATTGTTTTTTATTTTATTATTCATAAAATTTATCTTCATCCTTTATTGAGGTCAATTTCACAAACCTCTTAAGAATTATAGGCCCAAGATTTTTTGTAAAAGTATTTTTTCCCTTCTCTTTGGGGTTTGAGAATTTTAATAAAGGATGTGATTTAAAGTATTTTTTCAAAACTTGGCTTCATAGTCTTAACCTCATATGGGAAAGTTTAATAAAAAAACATGTTTTCTCAAATGTCTTATCTACCAAGAACTTATTTTATTTGAATGCCTTGATCAAATTAGAATCACCAACCTCAAATGTTCCACCCGTGGGGACTTGATACCTTCAAATATGTTTTTTAAAATTCCTCTTATGATCAATATGTCTAGAATTGAATCCACATAATTTTATCTCATTTTCATCCAAATGGCATTCAATTGAATGGCTCTCAATTCAAAGATTTAGTTCAACATAACATCACTTCTATTTATTTATTGTAGAATATTTTTATACTAGATATTCTCTTCCAACTTTAGATTTAAGAGATATTGAATTATTTAATAATATTATTATTAACACAATCCTTTCAAAAATATTAATGATATATGTTTTGTTTCTTTATATATTAAATCTTAGAATAACAAATTAGATTTGAAGTACAACTTTATATTTTCCCAATCATTAAGAAATCTATGGATTGCATTATGATTTGTGTCACTTGTCTTTCTCCCTATGGAACTCTATTAGTGCGAATGAAACATATATCATAATCAAGCCCTTGTTGGTGACTTTCCCTCTACATTTTATCCTAGATTTTAACCTCAACTAGCCTATTGGATATGACATTCTTATTCCCCTTAATTTGATTCTCTTATGCCCATGGAGGCCAATCCAAGTGATATAACTTTAAGAATTGAGTGGTAAATGATTATTGTTATATCTCTCATGAACACTACTATCAACTAGCCTATTGGATATGACATTCTTATTCCCCTTAATTTGATTTTCTTATGCCCATGGAGGCCAATCCAAGTGATATAACTTTAAGAATTGAGTGGTAAATGATTATTGTTATATCTCTCATGAACACTACTATCAATGATAGAAACAATGATGAGCATTGTTGAACTTTTACCTCAAAGGAGCCTTCACTATTAAGTATAATTCTTCTATCTCTATTGAAAAAATTTACTATATTAATTATTGTATATGATTTTTTTGTTATATAAAATATATTGTTGTGGGGATTTTAAAATTTTAGATTACTTATCTTTAGTGATTCCATTTCAGCTGAATTGCTGAATTTTAGTGGATTACTTTATATGTTATTTTTACTGTAAATTCTGGGTCATGCATATAATCTTTAATTAGTTTTATTTAAAAGAAATTATGCAATTTATACTAATCTTCATGAAAAATATTCTTGAATTTAGAAATATACTGGATCAATTTATTAAGCTAGTGCCTTTGTAAAATCCAAAAATATTCAATTATTATGAACATTTCATTATTTTAAATTAAAACATTTCTTAAAATAATACTATGTATTATTAAAAAAAAAATTAATTTTTTGTGAAGGGAGATATATTTCAACCTGTGTGAAAATATAGTGTATTTTTATTTAATTATTAGGATAAATTTAAGATGTAAAATGAATTTATAAATTATATAAATTCCTTCTCTGTGCTTCTCAAATAAGTAGAACCCACATTTTTGGCTGAATCTAGCTGGAATTATACAAAACGGTGGCGATTGTTTCATGACACTATTACCTTTTAATTTTTTTTGGCAAGTGCAAGTTTCTTCCAAATAAAAATATATTATATTATATATGTAAAATGGTATTATTGTCCTCCTCCTCCTCCTGTTACACCAGAGAACCAGAAGAAACCCTAAAGGCCAGCCCTATCAGGATACAAAGCCTCTGACAAGAGTGATTAAAAAGATAATTTCTTTAATAATATAAAAATTTGGCGACTTTAATTACCTTTTCATAAATAATCCCTTTATGTGTTTGTTGCCATGACATTCTCGAATAAGGTTCTAATTTTCTGCCAGTTTCTTTGCTAGCTTGTATTTATTTATCAATTCTCATATTCTCTTTTTATATAATTATATATTTTCATAGTTATATATTTTTTATTTCTTTGATGTAAAATAGTTTTTATATTTGTCATTACAATTTATTTCAAAATATGATCATTTTTTTATATTATGAATATAATATTTCATTTGGACTATGAATCAAGTGGGATAGTGATAGGTGGATTTTTAAGTTAACAAGGGAAGCCCATTGCATATTTCAATGAGAGATTGAATGAATCCAAGAGAAAGTATTTATGAAGAGTTTTACACAACTGTTCAAGCATTGAAGAAGTGGAAGTGCAATTGTCTACCAAATAAATTTATTCCATTCATGAATCATCAAGCATTGCACTTTATTAAGAACCAAGGTAATTTGAGCCAAGAGCACATGAAGTGGATTGATTTTCTTCATAATTATTCATTTATTTTAAATCGTTGGATTTGTATATTAAATAGGCTACCCAATACATTGAGTAGAAATTTTCTTTTTTGAATGAAATGAGAGTCAAATTTGTTGAATTTGATTCCATGAGATATTTGTATGAGGATAATGTGGATTTTAAAGAAGCTAGGGTAGCATGTAACAACCCAACCAATATGGATAGGACTCCATGGTTAGATTACTTCTTACAAGAGGGTATGATATTTAAAGGGAAATATTATTGCATACGTCATGGTTTAAGGACGAACAACTTTATGAGAAAAAGCATAATGAAGGTATAGCCAAATAATTTTGGATGGATAAAATATTGACCTACTTGTGTGATGCATGTCATTGATAATAAAAGCTCCTCAATGCATGTTATTCCATCATTCATGGTCTTAGAACACATCCTCAATAGAAGAAAGCCTTACAACTCCCTATTTACCTTCAAGCAAGTCTTAGCAAACAAACTTTTCATTAGAGTCAAGATCCTCAAGTGGAGCAAACTATGTCAACATCATCAAGAAGCTTCACAAGATCAATGTTTCTATTTGAATACTTTTAGACATGACCATTTTACTAAAAGACAATGAACTTACAAAAAAAAAAGATCAGTATATCAAAACTGTCCATAATGCTATCCAAGACATATGTTAAGATGGAAGTGGACAATGGTACTTCAATTGCAAAAGAATATTCCATTTATTTGTTGTTTCATTAACATCATTAATGTTGTTTTACATGGTTCATATTTCTTTCGGTAATATTCTTTTAACTTTTTTACTTTACAAAACCAATGTCTACTAATTTAAATCTATTCTTGATTTGACTTTATAAACATATGCAAATAGTTGAATTATTTTTAGCTACAAGACATAATTTTGTGCTTTAATTTAAGAATAATTCTTAATATGTAATTTATTCTCTACAATATAACCAATATATTAAAGACAAAAACATATACTTTAACTCTTAATTTAAATATATGTATATCTTTAAAATATATATAATAAATATATTAAATTAATCTTGGCAAAGACCAAATGGAAGGGTAGTTGAGAGTTGTGAACACTATGAGAGTGATTGTTTTTAAAATATAATTAAAGTTTAGCGTACCTGCTAACTCCCCATGTTTTGGTTCAATGAATTACCCCTAAGTTTACTCTACCAAACAAAGATATAAACTAAAAATATTTGTAAGGACCCATATTCTATATAGTACCCAAAATCCCTTTGGCATTTAGCTAGCCATAGCTTTCACATGTTCGTGGAAGTTAGAATGCAAGATGTGAAGTTTTGGCGTTTGCTTTGTGTGGTGATGTTATGTTTTCTAACAAACCAAACCTCATTGCATGCCCTATCAACATCATTGCACTCACTTTCAATGGTGTGGATTTTCATATTTGTTCTTATACCTAGAGCATATGTAAAATTTGTTTGATTCCCTTACAAATTAACTTCTTTGTCAAACTTCGAATTCTCAATGATATAGAAGATCTTCTTAACGATGCAAGAAATCACCAAGTTCATTGTCAAACTTTAGAAATATCTAGTTACAATGAAAAAACAACTAATTCCTTGTGAAAATTGTCATTAATTGAGCATGCATTGAGAAAATTTGGAGTTTATCAAGGACGGTTGTAAAACCCATTATTTGATTAGGTAAGCAAATTATAAATAATTTGGTACTATTAAATGGTTTCTAGTTTATTGGTATAATTAAATGGTTCATAAAAAGTTTGTTGGGATTAAGTATTACTGATTATAAAGGTTTTGACATTTTAAGGAGTGGGATTAAAATTGGATTTCGAGTGAATTTAGTTAAATGGGTATTCTTCAATATAATTAAATGGTTTATGAAGAGTTTGTTGGGATTAAGTATTATTGAGTATAAAGGTTTTGATGTTTTTAAAGGGTAGGATTAAAATTGGGTTTTGGGTGTATTTGGTTAAATGGGTATTCTTCAAATCTTGGCCCTTAGTTAAAAGAGATGACAATTCATATATGTAATGTCACAATTGCAAAAAAAGCATTGAAGGATGTTTCAAATCTAATCAAAATAATTAAAGTTAGTACTTAAATAATGACAGCTATAAACCCATTAATTGATTAGGTAAGAAAATTATAAATAATTTAGTACTGTTAAATGGTTTGTAAAGAGTTTGTTGGGATTAAGTATCATTGAGTGTAAAGATTTTTGATGTTTTTAAGGGGTAGGTTTAAAATTGGGTTTCGAGTGAATTTGGTTAAATGGGTATTCTTCAAACCTTGGCTCTTAGTTAAAGGAGATGACAATTCATGTATATAATGTCACAATTGCAAAAATATCATTGGAGGATGTTTCAAATCTAATCAAAATAATTAAAGTTAGTACTTAAATAAGAAAGCTATAAACCCATTAATTGATTAGGTAAGAAAATTATAAATAATTTGGTATTGTTAAATGGTTTCTAGTTTATTGGTATAATTAAATGGTTTATAAAGAGTTTGTTGGGATTAAGTATTATTGAGTGTAAAGATTTTTGATGTTTTTAAGGGGTAGGATTAAAATTGGGTTTCGAGTGAATTTGGTTAAATGGGTATTCTTCAAATCTTGGATCTCGGTTAAAGGAGATGACAATTCATATATGTAATGTCATAATTGCAAAATTGGTATTGGAGGATGTTTCAAATCTAATCAAAATAATTAAAATTAGTACTTAAATAAGAAAAATAAACTCTTCGTATACAAATGTCTTAGGTAAATTAATTAAATTGTAATGATAAATAAATTTAACCTAGGATAAAGAGCTAGAACTAGAAATTAAATGTGATAGTCATCTCAAAATCCAAATGGAGGAATATATTGTTAAAGATGATAGGAATTGATTTGTCAATATAAAAAAATGTCCATGTTCAATGAAGGCCTTGGAATATATAACCTAGTTGTATATCATTTTAGTTCAAATTCATGCCCATGAATTTGGAATCTATGCCTGCAAAAATGAACTTGGCACATGGAAATGGACCAACCCATGAAAGTGATAGATCAAAAAAATTGACAACTATTATAAATGTACCCTAGCTTGATGTACCTATGTACTTGGGCCAATTTTGTATTTTTCAGTATAATTGAATGGGAGATCTAGGGATCAAAACCAATTGTTGGGATGAGCCATGATATGAACATGTGCCTAGAATAAGGTTGTGAGCCAATTTTTAGGCAAGATTGTCCCACTTGTAGACGTGTTGTTGCATAATGGACAATCTATTCAAAGTGGACCCAAAACATAAGGGAAAAGGACATGGTGTTAGACTAATATTTTTATTAATCTGGATATGTTTATTATGTCGAAGGTGTTCCCTATATGAACCTAACCGGTTGAATTATGTGATCATGGTCCACATTTATGGAGAGACATGCAAAACAATTGCAACATCTAGAACCGTTGGATCATTTTTTGCTTTTTTATTTTATTATTATTATATTCTTATTATCTTATTTTCTTATCTTATCTTATTTTATTCTTGCTTTTTGATTTTATTATTATTATATTATTATTATTTTATTATCTTATCTTATCTTATCCTTGCTTTTTTATTTTAGAATTATTAATTATTATATGACTATATTATATTTAAATTATTAATATTATATAATAAATAATAAAATGTAATTTATAAATTATTTTAACATTATTTTATAATTATAAAAATAATACTTTTATATATAATTATATTATATTGAAATTATTAATCAATAGTAGATATTATTTAAAGTCTATTTAATATTATATAATAAATTATAAATTATTTAATATTATTTTGTAATTGGAGAAAATTTTATTTTAGTTAATAATTAAATTTGTAAATAATGTATAGATATAATAGAACAATTTAGATTAAATCAAATTTAATATGGTTGTTGGATAGAAAATCAAAGCTAATGTTAATTTATTTTAGAATGTGATTATCATCACACAAAAGTCATTAGAAGGGTGTGAGGTTTTATGGGCCTTAGGAGGACTTGACCTCGTAATATATCAATATTCAATAACATATAATTAAAATAGTACCTTCATAGTCATAAGGTTGTATGTGAAACTAAAGAAAAGCAAGTATGGGTATAAGGAAAATAATGGCATAGTGTAATTTAAGACTCTCAAAGGTGAGAAACAAGTACAAATAAGAGAAGTATGAAAGAAGATACAGTAGATCAATTGCAATGGAGTCAAACCAACAAATATTTTGAAACTTCATACATATTCAATGAAAAATGACACATCCTATGCAATTTATAAGTAGCTTCGTCCCATTGACACTCTCTCTACAAAATCCAACTTACCAATTAGTATAATTATGAATGGCATGTCAAATATCATAGTTGCAAATATCTTATATTCAAATCCCTTATAT
>VDFB02018296.1:1556281-1726426 GCA_007258455.2 Sequoia sempervirens | reverse complement strand
CTTTCCTCTCCCTCTCCCTCTCTATCTCCCTATCTCTCTATTTTTATCTCTCCCTCTACCTCTCTATCTCTCTATATATGTGTCTCCCTCTTCCTCTTCCTCTCTCACTCTATCTTCATCTCTACCTCTATCTTCTTCTCTCCATATTTCTTCTTCCATCTCTCCCTCTATCATTATCCTCATCTATCTCTACATTTATATCTTTCCCTCTCTCTACCTCTCTATATATCAGCTCCTTTCTCTCTCTTTGTATCTCCCTCTCCTCTCCATATCCCTCTCTATATTCCCCCTCTATATCTCCCTCTTTCTATCCCTATCTCTCCCTCTCTCTCCCTCTCTCCCTCTCTCCCTATTGCAAACATAGCATGAGCCTATTGGTAATGAAGCATGATTATCTTTTTGATTTAGAGGTTTTTTTTCACTCATGTTTTGATCCCTATAGATAAATGCATAGTTGATTTAAACATATCACTTCTTCATTGAGATATGTGTTGCACAAACATCATTTGCTAAATTACCTACTAATTGACCTCATGTACTACACAAATGCATGTAAATAATAGACTATAATATTCCCTAATTGAGCTTCCACACCTCTTCAGTGTACTCATTGCACACCAAGGTGCAATTTCTAGTCTTAACTATGATATTGTACATTTTTATTTGAGTTTACTTAGGTAGGATAGGGTAATGACTTGCACAATCTTTTTTCAAGGGATCATGATTTTTTCCGTATTCTCGCAAACTTGGATAAGAAAACACTTAATTTTTTGTTTTTTTGTTTTATGCTCATCCTCATTGTATTTGGAAACTATAAGGATATATATTTGTTGTTATTTTTCCTTTCTATTGAATAATAAAATCAATCTATTATGGTCTCTTTCATTTCTTTTATAAACTACTATGTTTTGGTATTTTAATTTTAATAATCATTTCCACTTACAATTTTAAAAATTATATTTATTTCACTATATTTTGGATGATACATCTACTTACATATTCTATCATGGTATCAAAAAGATTAATGATAGGATAGTTTTATAGAATAATCTTTGCATGCAAGTTTCCTACAAAACTAGTATGTTCTTCTCTTGCATCTTTGAATGATATAAAGAAATAAAATATATATATATATAAGTTTCTTAACCTTTAACATTTTGTATGTGTGTTCTTTTCTTTGGTGATTAAAGCTCTTTTAGTTATAATGGCATCATTTTTAACTATTCCAACACATCTAAGAGGCTTAAGAAAGTTAGAAAATGTCTTCATTTCATTAGATTTAGGAATCATATGAAATATTAAAAAATGAGGGTTTGAAGCTTAGATCAAGAGAACTTCTCACAAATAGGACATCTTTAAAACCAAATGGACCTTGCCATTTCACCTAGAAGGCCCAAGAACTCTCGTTTTATATAAAATTTGTCATATTTTGAGTTCATGGTCCAAAGGAGATTAATTTTTTGGCTTGACACTATTCATCTATACAATCATACCATTGTACTTTCTCTACTTGCACATAATTTTGTGTTCTAGTGTATTGTTGATATTATTGCTTTAAAATAGATCCCTCTCCATTAGTTGTTTTGATTTTGAAACCCAAGTTTGAAAGACCATAACTTGGCCATTTGGTCATAGGTGCATTTTTTTTATTTGGGATAGAATTTCATGCACTTCATAGTGACGTTAGTTTTTTTTATTTGACACTCTATTTTTTCCAAAATTTTAGTTTTCTCAAATATTTGTTGCTTAATCATTCTTTTTGGAACTTCAATTGCTTATAAATTTTAGAAATGAGCTCATTTTTTGTGTTATTTTTTTAAGTCGGTATTTTTGGAGCTATACATATTGGTGCAATTTTTAAGTTCCTATTTTATAGGCACATAATACTTTTATCATTTTGGCCACATGTGGACCCCATAAAACTTAATTAAATATGGAATCTTGCATTGTAATCACACTAAAATAAAGTGCCAAACATTGTACTTATTAGGGGGTCATTTTAGTAACTAAGAGTGTTAAAATTGAATAATTTGGTGGGTTGTTAACACTCACACAATAAAGTGCTAATTTAATTTACTATACTTAGGGGGTTTATACACAAGCATTTTGTAATCTAAAACTAAGATAAAGTTCCATTGTCAAGGGTTCCATAATTCTATTGCTAAGATAAATTTAGAAAACTATTTATATTAGAAACAAAGGATAAAGAATCACTATCTTGAGTAGAATTTATTGTCCTATCTCCTTGGATTTATTCTTGAGCCAAGTGACTATGAATAAAATAATGCATGGTTTAAAAATAATAGCATGATCTTAGACTAGTTTCTTATTATTTTTAAGTATATTATACATCACATAGAGTGTGTTGAGTGGAATTTCACTATTTTGACCTTCATCTAGCATTTGTATGGATACTTTGCTTCATCTAATAGTTATTTTTTCTTAGATGACCAATTATATTAGGATGATAATATGATTTTTTTCCCTGTCTTGTGTGAACACGTCCTCATGGAATGATGAATCTATTTGGTTGCATACATTGGTTGCACATCTATAGTGGTGGGTATTCAAGATCTTCCTTATCTTTTAGCTACTATAGAATTTAGAATCGCTTCTATTAGAGCTTCCATTGATTCTTTGTGGCAAGATCCTATTTTTCTTCTAGATTCACCTCATTAGGATAAATCTCTACTAGAAATATCTTGCTTGTTTGTAGAGTCCCGCATCTTAAATTTGTATGAAACACTTAAGGAAATTCAATTCATCTCTGATAACAATAATTTTCCATTGCTATCCAATCCTCATTATCTTTAGATCTTGTACCTTATAATTTTACACATGGTTTTGGATTTCTTCTACCTTTATGCATTGAGGCCCACCTTTTGATACTGACATGGGGACACTTGAAAAAAGTTTTGAGATCTAGGATACTTCATGAGAATTCCTACCTCACTTTGATTCTTTGAGTGGGAGTTACTTTAACATTCATCATTGGATTCATTTCTGTCTTAGTGGAGAAATATCATTTTCTATAAATGGATCATCTTTAACATGCACATATGGGCATCCTCTTTTGGCACTAGGGCTACTTCATTGTGGGGTATTTCATGGTATCTTTCTCATTCCTATGGGGGTTCTTATGGTATCAATGGTTTGGCCACTTAAACTACCACTATCTACATGAATTCAAATAACATGGCACGGTTTTAGGCTTGGTGCAAATTTTTCCACTTTGTAAGGACTTCTTAGTCCTTCTTTGCCTCTCTCTATTGTGGAGGAGGTATTTTCTCTTAGTTGGGATAGAGTTTTTTTGATCGATTTTCTCATATTCTACTTCTAGGGGCTACACTCTCTTTATAATTTGGTGTTATTTTGAATTATACATGGGTAACTCATCAGATATTGTTACTATGACCCATTTCTTCTTACTTCAGTTGCACTTAAGGGGTATGTTAGTGTAATATTTTTTTAATTTGGATATTTTTATCCTAAGTACAATAATGTACATGTTTATTTAAGTTTACTTAGGTAGGATAGGATAATGAGTTGTGCATTCTCCTTCTTTCATGGCAATTTTCTTTTTTCTTTATCCTCACAAATTTAGAAACTTTGATAAGTAATCCCTTAAAAAAAATTCCTTATCCTCACCCTCATCAAATTTGAAAATTGTAAGGTTATATTTTTATATCTCTTTCCTTCATGTCAGTAATCAAAGAAAACTATTATTATATCTTGCATTTCTTTTGGAAACTAACTCTAATTTGGTATTTTAATTTTAATAATGATTTCCTTTTATAGTTTTAATCATTATATTTGTTGTACTACATTTTAGATTATACATGTTCTTATTTATTCTAATATATGGACGTGTAATTTTCAATAATATATATTTCCCCCACTTTGGTGTTCATCTTAACTACTACAAGGATACATGTTAAAGTAAAAAAGGCTCAATCAACATGGAAAGTAAATATTTAAAACACTCAAAGGATACAAATATGTGTAATGATTCTTGTAATCTCCTCATAATGAGTGTTGATGAGGGCCACACCACCCGAAACCCTCATAAATCACAACAATAGATACCAACACAAAAGATGCGAGATAGGAAAATAACTCACTTTTAATTATTTTCAAAAAAATGAAATTACAGATTTAGAACTTACAATGCTTTAGCCTCATGGGCTTGATTCATTACAACAAAATCAACTCTGGAAACAAAATATATTATTCGGAGCCACAATTTGCACTAATGGAGCCACCTTCTACAACCCCCTCATATCCCTTTTTATTTTACCCAATAACTGCCCTAGAATGTTCTAGAAAGTGCAACTTTCCCTTTTGTTTTGGCACCAAAAGTCCCACCGCTTGATTTCTTCCCTAGGAAGATATTTTAATGAAATTCACTTTTTAGTGGGGCAACTTCACGAGGCCATAACTTTTGATCCAGCTGTCTGATTTGCTATTATAACATATCATTGGAAAGGTATCAAAGAGATCTACACCGCTGAATCCATCAGAGATCGGTTCATCCACTTTTTGAGCTATTTCGAGGCCTCTAAGGTTTTCTTATTTTAATTTGAAGTTGCATTGGAGAAATTTTTCAGGATGAAAACTTGAATATCTACCAAACCGTATAAGATATTGAGATGATTCTTTCGCGACCAAGAATGTTTTTCAGTTCTACTCCTTGGGGTAAATTTTCAAGTCCATACGATCCCATTTAGGCTGACTTGCTAAAAATAGTAAGTGACCATTTTTTACCTTTTCTGACTTTTTACTATCTTCCACCCCTTAAGTGCCATCATGGGACTCAAATCAACTAAAGAAAATAAGAAAAAACATTTTTTTGGGTGATGCAAGATTTCCCTACACCACTAGATGTTCCTGCATCAAGTGCTCTATTAAAAACATTAAAAAAGGATGTAATGAGTATCATTTTTCATTATTTAAAATATAAAATAACTATAACTTTTTTGAAAACTATCCTCAAAAATAGTGAAAGTAAAAGGGGGAAGGGTAAGAGATTACATATAAGTGGAAAGTGGTATGGCTCCAAATAAGTGGAAAATGATTTATTCAAGTCCCTAATATCACATGAGCCCTTACAAGGAGTTGTATTCTTCATACAAAACATATGATGGTGATAAAATGTTCCTTAATAATAACAATTCACATTGGATTGCTGAAAAATGGAAGGTAAAATGTCTCATAGATATGTTGCATATTCCAAGGTTAGTATGTAACTTGTTTTCATATTCTAAAATGGATTAATTTGGAGTGCACGACACATTTAATAGTAGTGACTACAAGTTGGCTAGAATTAAATTTATGCTAGCTAAGGGATCCTAATATAGGACATCTTTGTGTTCAATCTTGATGCATCTATTTATTGTAACTCAACCTATGTAACTGACATCTTAGAAATGAGTATGATGTGGCACTATAAAATTGGTCATATTGGTGAAAAATGGATTAAGTTCCTTGTTAATAAAAATATGGTGGATAGTTTTTCTCATTATTCTATGGATTTTTACTTTTGTTTGGACTATGTGTTTGGTAAATAGAGTAGAGTAAAGTTTAATTATATTAGCACTAGAGAAAGGACATTATTAGAGATTACTCATAGTGATGCTTTTGTTCATATTGTTATTATTTCAATTATAAAATATCAATATTATGTCCCCTTTATTAATGACTACTTGAATATTATACTTGAAAAAAAATTAGGGACAAATCTAAAGTTTTTAGCAAGTTTAAATATTTTAAAGTTCTTTTTGAAAATTCAATGGATCTGAAAATAAAAGTAGTAAGGTAAGATAATGGAGGATTATATTGTTCTAAATAATTTGTGGCTTTTGTATACATGCAAGTATTATAAGGTAGAAAAAAATTATGTATATGCAACAATAAAATGACACCATAGAGAGGATGAATATGACACTAATGGGTAGAACCATAAACATGTTAAGTAGTGCTTACTAGAATTAGTGTTTTTGGGTTGAGGCTATAAGTACTAATTTTTAGTTAATTAATAGATCTCCATGTTCTACTCTGGTTGATAAAACACTATATGAAGTGTGGACATGTAATAAACCCTTAATTTTACACATTAGAGATCTTGGCTATGAGGCTTTTGTTTATGTACCTAAATAAAAATGGTTGAAGTTGGATTTTGAAGCTATTTTCTATTGGTTATGGTGATAATGTTAAAGGTTATTAGCTTTGAAATCCTCTAGAATATAAAATGGTACATTCTAGAGATGTGATTTTTAGGGAATTTAAAGTTAATTTTAATTAGGTACAATTAAAATAAAAGGAAAATAAAACCACAAATTTTGAAACCAAAATAGAGAGGAAAGAAGATATATAGGTGGAAGACCAATAGGTTTGACAAGATGATGTAGATAAATAAGGTTCAAATTTAAAGAATTCAAAGCGTTAATAGAAAGAGCCTCTGACTACACCCTTGGGAAGGTCCATGAGACAACAAGAACTAGTTGATAGGTAAATTCCAATATATTTTGATTATGTTTACTTTATCTTGCACTATTAATGGACCTACATCTATGAAGGAATATAGTTCTTTAAAGAATAATGAGTCTTGGATAGAGGCCATGCAAGATGCAATGATGCCCTTAGATAAATGTGATTCTTGGGATCTAGTTGAACTACATAAGGGAATGAAACCCATTAATTATAAGTGTGTATTCAAGAGAAATTTAGAGAAAATAGATAGTTGAAAAGCTATAAGAAACTAGTAGTGGAAAAAATTTACTTCTAAGTTACAAGAGTTAATTTTAGTTAAATGTGTTATCCTATTATAAAAATAATTGCTATTAGATTCCTCATTTCTATTGTTTCATATTATTTATAAATAGAGTAAATAGATATAAAAATTATTTTCTTGCATGGGGATCTTGAGGAAGAAATATATATTAAATAAAATTATGGTTTGTGGTAAAAAGAAAGAAGAACTTGGTTGCAATTATGGTCTAAATTAGTCACCTTGGCTTTGCTTTGGATTGGTTGGGTGACTTAGATAGTAGGTCTAGAAGAAATTATGTATTTACTTTATTTTGAGGAGCTATCAATCAGTTGAGTAAGCAAAAAAATAGAGTTCCATTATCCACTATAGAAGCAAAGTACATGGTTGTTGCACATTCTTGTAATGAGTTAGTGTGGTTACAAATATTGTGTTCGTGTATTGGGTTTGAGTGTAAAAAATTCAAGATCAAATGTGACAGTTAGAGTGTCAAAGTATCATGCTCACATGAAGCATACCGGTGTTTAGTATCACTTTTTCTATGAGATGGACAAGGATGGTAGAGTCATGAAATAAAATATTGACACCTTGGTTAATATTATAAATTCTCTCACTAAGCTAAACAAATAAATTCAATTGACATAGAGAGGCCATGAGCCTTGCCTCTTCTAGAACTTTATTTATTTTTAGTTTCCCTTTGTCTTGCAATGTAACTATCAAGTGAGAGAATATTAGGATAAGATTTGTCATTCACCTTGCAATCCTAATTCTTGATTAATTGTAATTAATTAATTGGGTAATAAATAATGTATGATCTCCAAACATGTTGGAGAGGGAAAATAGGATGCCTATGTGTGGATGGGTTTATTATTTATTCTCCAAGACACTTGGGATATTGCATAAGAGTTCATTGAATAGAAAGGTCAAATTTGGGAATTAGAAAGTATATTCCCATTTTGGTGGTTATGACACAAACAACGAATGCCCTCATAGAGCACCTAGGATTAGGATCTTGGTCAACTTGAGGATTATGATAGAGACTATTATGCATAATAGGAGTGTAAGATGTGTAATAATTGTAATATGAGTTACTTTTTATTCTAAGATTCTTGACCATGTCGATAAGGGCATAGATCTTTGTTATGGTTGGTTTTGACATATGATTTTAGATACCACTTGATGGTTTCTTATTTTTAAATTGTGTATATATTAGAGGCATGGGATAGTAGATTGTAAGGTTCTTTTGCAAGTACTCATATGTTTTCAAACTATTGTCAAAGGGAGAAGCAATTATATTGGTGTGCATATTTGATGTTTAATACAAGCTTGGGTCTCTTTGGGTCGTGGGGAATTTTTCCTACAAATGTTTCTCCATGTATATCTATTGTTATGATTTGTATTTTATATTTTTATTTATTTCTACTTCCTAAACTTTATTATTTCATTAATAAATTTTTGGCTTAATCACATCATAAATGGATTAAAGCACTATGTTGTTAATATTTTTATTGAGTCATTTACCCTATTATATCAACATAGTTGACCATCATTTTGGGATTAGTTCCCTATAGAATCTATATTTAATTGTTGTACAACACTAGGAACATTTTACATGGGTTTCATGGAGATGGGGATGGTGCAAGGGATTGTGTGGTAGGTAGAAATCCATGCAGACTTGCACAACGTTCAAACATCATTACTTACTTGTGTGGGTGCACTCAAGATTATAGAAATTGCTTAAATCCTTGTGTAGTATCACATGGATTGCATAGGCTAAATTATGCTCACCAAAGCTTGTGCAAGGAACACAATCTATTTTGGTCTAACTAAGTTGTGCACAACAACATAATCTACTCAAAAGGACAAACTAAATAAAGAGACAAGTTGTGTAGGTCTATCAAAACTATCCTATACACATTCATAATATTAAAACATACAAACATATACAAGTTTTAATCTTACATGTTAAAGTTAAAATAGAAAAGTAATTATGTGTATGAATAATGTGAATAAGCAAATAAAACCTATACAACACACCAATGGAACATTATATCAAGGAATTCAAAGAATAATCAAATTAAAACAACAATTCCTCAATGGTGTCTCATTGTCCTCTATCTCCAAGCTTTAAGTCATTTTTCTCCTAGATTATTTGTGCACATGACTTTCCAAATGACAACCTGAAGAATGAGATATGTTGGAAATGCAAGAGATGTTTCCTATATTACATGATTGCTAAACTAGTTGTAGATGATATGCAAAGATAATGATGGTTGTTATGATGTTGTTGTATGAAAATGATATGATGAAAATACTGTAATTAAGATGTTGCTAATGAAAATGCCATGATTAAACTACTTGATGCTAAAATGCTCACTAAAATGACAATGCTAATGAAAATTCTGCAGAGAGTAATTGCTACAAATGCTCAACTCTCTCCCCTTTTTTTACTGTAAATGAGGGCCTATTTATAGATTTTCCAAGGCATGAACCTAGGTGGCAGAAATCAAAGGCCTAAATTCAATCTAGAGAATGGACGGTTGAAGATGAAGAGGTTAGAGAGAAAAGGGGAGTGTGCTCCCTTCATAAGAACAAGCTGCCAAGTGTGAAGAGGAATCAAATGGAGATGAAAGCCAAGTGTCCCAAATTAGTTAGAATTTGTTGAGGATAAATACCAAATTAAATATTAGAAATATTTAATTTCTTGAGACACATGATGAGGTGGAAGGTGAGAAGAAGTTAGTAGAAATGTGCTTAAATTCGAATTTAAAATTCAAATTTAAAGAAAGGAGGTTAATTAAATAAAACAAACTAATTAAATTTATTCATTTAATTAAGATATGAAGAAAATTATTTAAGATAGGAAGAATTAGAGAAAATGAACTATATAAATAAAATTTTCAATTTATTTATAAGTAGAAGAATTAAAGATTATTAATTAAAAAACTTGTATTTAATTAATCCTCCAGACCAAATTTGAGTGTATACATTTTTCCACTCTTTGAAGTGATGTGTTTGTGACACGTTGCTTCAAAAAAAGATTTGTTGATAATGTTGATAAAAAAAATTGATATGCCCTAGACACAAATTTTCGAGTGATGATGCATGTATGCCCCCTCGGGAGATAAATCAAGGAAATTTTTGAATTTTTAGGATTGTTTGAAGTTTTATGATTTTTATGATTTGTTGAGGATTTTCTGATTTTTAGGATTTTGAAACAATTTATCTTCCGATAAAGAATATTGACACTTCCAATTGATTAATTGATGCCCTTTTGAAAATAAAAATAATCCCACTTAAATACCCTTCATTTACCCCTTTAAAAGGTAAAAAGGTGAAAAAGAAGTTCATTTGAATTCATTTACAATTGAGTGATTGAGTTGATTGAGCAATTTAGCAAAATGGTGATCACATACCACACTCATCGATTCAAGCAAGTTTGACAACACCACTGCCCTGCCATGTATGGACCTACGGTACATACCTCGAGAAACCGGATTTTAAAATTTGTTTTTTTTTTCACACATTTTCATGTTTTCAAAATATGTAATAGTACGTTTTAGCGCATTTAAGACCCAAAATAGCACATAGATAGAATGTTTGAGCACATTTATGTCACATAGTGGTGCATAGATAGGATGTTTTAGCACATTGATAGATTTAGCGCATTTATCTCATAGAGTGGCGCATATGTTGTTTGTTTTAGCACGTGGATGTGTTGTTTTGGCACATTGACACCAGAATTGATGAAATTTTGATTTTTCTCCTTGCTTTTGATGCTTGATGATCGCATCAGCCATTGTTTTGGTGATGTTTGATAAGATAGATGATGATTGACCTCATGATAGATGAGGGTCAATGATAAGATAGATGATTATTGATCTCATGATATATGAGAATCAATGATAGATGCTCTACGAGATTTGATTGAAATATCATTAGAGTTGATTAGATTGATTGATAGGTTGATTTGTGATATGTCATGATTATAGGAGGACATAAGATTTCTTCAGTCTCAGGAGTGCTACCCAAAGACTTGGGATATGATTTCGCGTATGGTGGAGGCGGATTTGGATGTTATTGCACGATGCGATTTATCTTCCTTGCTTGTTATGCCCCATTATAGGATAAATAGGGGACTATTGACTACATTAGCTAAGAGGTGGTATAACGACCACAACACATTCCATCTAGCTACCGGTGAGATGACGGTTACCTCGAAGGATGTGTACCGGATATCGGGGATTCCCGTGGTTGAAGAGTTAGTCATATATGATCATACAGAGCAGGGAGGTACTAAGGCACTGAGGAAGATTTTTGGTGATGATGGGATTAGTGGTTATGAGATCCCGTGGTAGGATATGGTTGATTCTTATGAGCCATTACCATATATTCTAGTTGGTTTTGTTTTATGTCACGACCGTAGGTTGAAGGGACTATCCATTGGCTAGGGCAGGGTACTAGAGAGGATGATCACTTAGGGGATCCGATATGCATGGGGTTCTTGTATGTTAGCACATTTATATCATGATTTGCATCATGTAGTGTATCTTGGAGCTATGAGTTTATTAGTTGGTGTGACATTGCTTTAGATTTGGTCTTGGGAGCATATAGCTATTACTCATCCTTTGGCAGACAGAGATCTTCTGATTAGCAAGCCATATGTCTTTGGGTACATAGGTACTCTTGTCCAACGCAAGTGGGAAAATTGGAGTATTGGCGGCGAGTGCTTGATGATTTGGAGACCGTCACATGGCAACCGTACTTAGATTGTGAGCAATGGCCTGAGGATGATCTGGAGATGCCATATGTTTGCACTTCGAGATATTTGATTAGACGGACCCGGTTTATTATTGAGATATTTATGCTCATGGGATTTCTTCGTTAGTATGGCCGAGTGTAGGGGATTCCCCAGGGAGTTGCATCATATGCTCGGAGATAGCAAGATATTCCAGAGTGGGGACCCACCATATCATATGATACAGCTTGCGAGGAGTATTTTGGATTGCAGGCACAAGTATGGGATTACTGTCTGGAGATCGCAGTTGGTGTAATGATGGATGAGTATGCTGATTATTTCTTCACACATGCCATACTAAGGATATCCAGTCCTGATGAGCTAGTACTGGTGTTTGATGATGATGAGAGAGCACCATAGCATGCATCGAGATGGAGGAGGGACAGGGGAGATGGTGATGATGAGGAGGGAGATGATGGAGATGGTGGAGATGCATGTGGCAAACAGATATTGGACTTTAGAGTACCCTGGAGGAGGAGATCTATGGTTCCCTCAGGACAGCAATAGACAGGACCATCCCAGATTTAGATTTTTGTGCCTTCCCATCAGCAGCAGGCCATATAGATGCCTTATAGTTACAGGTGGAGGGCTTACCAGGACAACTAGCATAGGCATAGGAGCAGATTGCTTCTCTGATAGCAGAGAGAAATTCCATGAGACAAAGATGTGAGCATGCAAAGGTCCTTACCAAGAGATTGTAAAGAGTGTCTAAGGGGACTACTGCAGGGGATATGCTCAGAGAGGTCTGACATTCAACTCGAGAGATAGAGTACTATAGATCATTGTATTATCAGGTGGTTCCTATAGAGCGACATGCCCCTAGTTATGCACAGTCTGTTAGTGCTAGGTCAGGTCAGAGTCAGTCACGACCTACAAGTAGGGGTGTGACTGGGCCACCTCCCAGAGATCCATCAGGCAGAGATCCAGGTGCAAGTCCATCTGGTGGTGCAGCAGCAGGCACAGCGAGTCCTACAGTGTCTAAGGGGAGAAGCATGTAGATTTTTTACTCATATTTGATGTACTGAGACTTGATGTATTCACTTGTTCAGTCAGGGACTTCATGATTTCTTGCCATTTTGTTTATGTATCTCTCCACATTTTGTGATATCATTGTACACTTGACATTAATTATTTTGAGATTATATGAGATGTAGCGGAGACTATTGATCTATATGTTGTCGACATGCTTTTATGATGAATGCATTTGATTTTCGTTCTATATGCAATATGATGTTTATATGATTATGCCATGGTTGTGTATGGATGCAATAATGAAATGATGATGCCTGGATTATGATTCTATATAGCTTTATGGATGATGCTTTATGATATATGAGATGGATTTGATCATGCAGATAAGATGTGATGCACCTTATTATTTTATTTTGTATTTTTCTAATGCTATATGATCTAATGCATGGATGGATGGCCTATGATAATACTTTCTAATATATGTATGATATGATAATGATTATGCAACTACATCTTAATGATATTTTTTTGTTAATGTCAAATGTACTCAATCCTTTAATGAGAGATAAAATCATTTTGAAAATTTCCAGCCTTGGAAAACCTAAAATGCACATGCAACACTAATACGGATGCAATCTATCTTAACCATGCAAATCTAAATATGCAATTTTGTCATCTTTTCAGCCAATTTGTTGTGCTTGTTATCATCATTGAGCTTTTGATATGTTGAAAGTTAGTACAAACACTAATGGTATAATTAAACCATGATGACCTGAGTACAACTTCCATTGATATTTTGATATTGCAAGGTAATACAAGCATCTAGGCATAATTGAACCGAGGTAACCTAAGTATCACTTGCGTAAAATAGACAAGAGTTAATCCTTTTCCTATGCAAATCCAAAATGTCATCAATGATACTTTGTAGATCACGTCCCATGAAAAAATTACATAGTAGTAATGATCAACTCACAGAGAGTAGACAAAGAAAAATATCATACTCCATCGTAGCTTCTCTAGTCCATGACATCCTTGAGTTGCTCCAGAGAAATGATAACAAAAATCAAGATACAACAGTTGAACATTGATGCTAAAGTGATGAAACCATAATTCAAAAGAACATCATCTAGTGAGAGTTGGTTTGACTGATCTTGTTGTTGATTTGGACGGTTGGTTTTCTAAAAATTGTGATTGATGTTCAATGTTGATTTTTGTTGTGATCGCTATGTTTGTTGTGTTTTCTTACTATTGCTTGTCTTTTGGTTTAAGCTCAAAGTAGATTGCCCCCAATGAGTTCAGGATTTTTCCTTCAATGAGAAACAACCATTTATTGCCCGATGATCACCAAGCCAGGGTGAGACACGGCTGCAATGCCCGGATATGTACATGAGGTTTTATGATGGACATGCATAATGATGGTAAAAAGCAGATGGCCGATACACATTCCAATAGATGGAAAATCCAATCTATCACAAATAGCACATGTTGCCAGGTTTCCATTACTTGTTTTTATTGCACTTTTTTTGATTTTATGATTTTTTTGATTTTTTTTTTACTTTTTTTGTATTTTTCCTTTTTTACTTTTTTTGGAATTTTCTACTTTTTACTTTTTTGGGATTTTTTCCTCTTTTACTTTTTTTTTTGGATTTTTTCTGCATTTTAACCGTGCAGTAGATGAGTTATGTATAAAACTTCTTGAGATGAATGTTATTGATAGGTTCTTCAAACAAGTCCCCTTCAGGCATAGATAACTTATATGCTCCATATCCATATACTAATACAATGACAAAAGGACCTAGCCAATTAGGTTCAAATTTTCCCTTCTTTTCCTGATCTTGTTCATTGCGAGGATTCTCTTTTAGTACCAAGTCGCCAACCTTAAATGGTCTTACCTTGTGATTATAGCTCCTTGACATTCTTTGTTGATAATTTTTTAGATGATCAACAGCATGCTGACGACGTTCATCTAACAATTCCAACTCCTATAGTCTAGATACTCGATACTCTTCCTCTAAAATGATTCCCTTCAATGATACCCGGAGTGAAGGTAACTCAACCTCAATGGGTAAGATGGATTTTGATCCATACACAAGGGCATATGGTGTGGCTCCTCTAGGGGTGCAGATGCTAGTACTGTATGCCCACAAGGCAAGGTTTATTTGAACATGCTAGTCACATTTAGCATCATTGATAGTTTTCTTTAGGATTTTCAAAATGGTCTTATTTGAGGCTTCTGCTTGGCCATTCCCTTGAGGGCAATAGGGTGTGGAAAATTAGTGTTGGATATGGAATTTTTCACAAATTTCTTGCACACCTTGGTTTTTGAAAGGTCTACCATTGTTAGTGACAATGGAGCTAGGGATGCCATACCGACCGACAATGTAGTTCAGGATGAAGGAGGCAATTTGTTTACCAGTGATCATGGTTAATGGGATAGCTTTGATCCACTTTGTGAAATACTCAGTGGCTGTGATTATGAATTTATGTCCATTAGAGGAAGATGGATGAATCTTACCCACAAGATCAATTCCCCATTGACGGAAAGGCAAGGTCGATGTGAATGGTTGTAGCTCCTGCGTCGGTGCATGTATGAGATTTCCATGGACTTGACACTTCTTGCACTTCGTAAAAAATTGAAAAGATTCTTTCTCCATGTTCGACCAATAATATCCCAAGCATAGGAGTTTCTTAGCTAGAGTAAGACCACTTGAATGAGTACCACAAATACCTTCATGAACTTCTCTTAAGGCAGTTCCAAATTTTTCATGTACAAGGCATCAGAGGAGAGTACCATCAAGACCTCGTTGATAAAGTGTATCAACTATCAAGGTGTGTCGGGTTGCTTGATGGATAAAGTTGTGTTTTTGGTTCCAAGATAAATCAGGTGGAAGGGTATTGTCTCTCAGATAGGTATAAATCTTCCCATAGATTGAAGAATCAACATCAACTAGATGGCACACGACTTGGGATTTCATATGCAGGAGTAAAAAAAATTTCCACCATGAATTCATAACGACTTCATTTTTTAGTATTTTCAAAAGAGAAGCAATGGTTTCCATGGCATCTGTAGCTTTGTTGTCTACTCTTGGAATTTGTTCAAACTTGATCTCAACAAAGTATTTCTTGAAGTCATCTACCATTCTCTTGTATGGCATCAACTTGTCATATTTTGCTTGATAGTCATCATTACCCTGATTGACAACTAATTGAGAATCTCCATAAACTTGTAATTTTGTGATTTTTCATTCCACTGCTACCTTGATATCGATGATTAGTACTTCATATTCAGCCATGTTGTTTGTGTAGGGGAACATCAACCTATAATATTTTGGGATAGTGTGTCCTTGAGTAACAAATAGGATTCTAGCACCCAATCCATGTTGAGTGTAAGACCCATCAAAGTATAATATCCAATGTTGTGTTGTCATTGTGAGGACATTTGCATCTAGGAATTAAATGTGCATAGGATGGTCATCTTGCAACGGTGCTTCAGCCAACTGATTTTCTATTACTTGGCCCTTGATTTCTCTTCTATCCACATATTGAATGTCAAATTCACTCAATATCATCACCCACTTTGCTAATCTTCCTATTAGAGTGGCTTTGCTGAGTAGATATTTCAATAGATCTATCTTGGCTATCAGTTTGATGGTATGTGTTAGCATATAGTGTCGCAATTGTTGAGTAGAAAACACCACTGCCAAACAAGCTTTTTCAATGAATGTATAGTTAAGTTCATAGCCACTCAGTATTCTATTGATGTAGTAGATGGCCCTTTCTTTTCATGTAGAGTCTTCTTGTGCTAGTAGGGCTCCCAAAGATACCTCAGTAGTTACTATGTAGAGTAAAATTGGTTTTCCCTCTATTGGTGGTACCAATATAGGTGGATTCATCAGATATTGTTTCAATTGTTAAAGGCAGCTTCACATATTTCATCCCATCTAAAAGAAACATTCTTGTGTAACAAATGAGTAAAAGGATGCATTTTGTCCGCCAGTTGTGCAATGAATCTTTTGATGGATTGGAATCTTCCTTGTAGAAATCTTAGTTGGCTAATGTTCTTAGGAGGTGGCATTTCCATGATTGCTTGAACTTTTGCTAGGTCTACTTCGATGCCTTTAGCTGAGACTATGTATCCTAAGAGTTTTGCTGATGTTACTCTGAATACACACTTTTTTGGGTTTAAACACACATTGAACTTTTCCAATCGGTTAAATATTTTATCCAAGATTTCTAGATGTCCTTCCCTAGTGAATGATTTTGCTAGCAGGTCATCCACATAGTCCTCCATGAATGTGTGCACCATGTCATGAAAGATTGTTTTCATTGCATGTGGATAGGTGGATCTTGCATTCTTTAATCCAAAAGGCATGACATTCCAACAAAATGTACCCCATTGGCATGTGAAAGTTGTTTTGTCTTGATCTTCTAGTGCAATATTGATCTGGTTATAGCCTGAAAAACCATCCATGAGTGATAGCATAGCATGTCTTGTTGTTAAATCCACAATGATGTCTATATTAGGAAAAGTAAAATCATCCTTTGGACAAGCCTTGTTAAGATCCCTAAAATATGTGCATATTTTGATGTTGTTGTCTAGTTTGGAGACTAGTACAATGTTTGAAATCCATTCTACATAGTCGATTAGTCAGATGAACCCTGCATCTAATAGTTTTATTAATTTTGCTTTCACTAGTAGGTCAATGTGTGGGTGCATTTTTCTCAGTTTCTGCTTTACTAGCTTCACTCAAGGTGCTATGGATAAATGATGCATTATTAGATCTAGATCTATTCTTGGCATGTCAGCATAGGACCAAGCAAAATTGATTTGTCTTTCTTCGAAGAATTTGGTGAAATTTGGCTTTTCTTGCTCTATCATTGATGTCGCTAGGTGTATGGTCTTTGTTGTTTCTGCAGTACCAATGTTTATGGATTATGTAGCCTCAACCAATACTAAAGATATTTCTTGATAATTCTCAGGAAGAGTGTCAAATCTCTCATCCTTCAGTGCCTCAGAGAGGTTGTCACCATTGGATATGCTCTTTCTTTTTACTTTTTCATGATCTAATACTGCCATTGCATGGTTTTCACCATTAGATCAATTTTTGGTATTCTTTATTTTGCAGCTAAGAGACTTGGAACTCCCCCGGTTTGAAGCTTCATTATGAAATTCATTGGTGGAACTTGTTTCTATATTTTCAGAACAAAGGAAATTGACAATGGCATCATCATCTGAAAAGATAAGGATATCAAGAGGCTCAGTTTGTTCCTAGTCAATGAGTTCGGGATGTATCAAAGGTAAGGAATCATCAGATTGGTCAAGATCAAAGGAAATAAGGGTCATGATGGAAATTTTTTTGAGGTGTTCACTAGCCACATCAAGGTCTATAATGTTACTCTCCTCGGAATGATCTATCTCGCTCGATGTCTGATCATCCTCACTAGAGTCATCGATATGTAGTGATCCAAATTCAAGTGGTCTAAACCCTGAACTTCATCCCTCCATGTGTATGGGTGCATACTTCTTTATCACATAAATTTCTTTGTCTTCACAAGATTTTTCAGATAGTGAATCCCATTCATATTCATTTGAGTCTGTTTCAGAACTAGCTTGCAATTGGAGGATTCGCTCACAAATATGTTGAGTGGCTTCTTCTTTTGTCTCTTCTTTGTATCATAATCTTGTCTTGTCTTTTGCATTGATTGTGATGAGCTAAATTGGTTCCACAATACCTTCTTTTCATTTTCCAATAGGACCTTTTCCTTCATATCCCATCTTTTCTAAGATTGTGAACCCTTTACCATATTGCTCTGTTGGTATACTGGAAGTTGTTGCTTGGGATTTTTCTTCATCTTGGTAAATCCAATTTAGAATGTCTTTGTCCTCAGATTCATCAACTAGAGTACCTGCTTTTACAAATTTACCATCAAAGATCATGATGGGTTGTTAAGATTGTTGTTTAGATGTTGATGGTTGTCCATATGATTTTGGAGAAGGTAGCAGTTGTGAGAGACATAAGGACTTCTCATAAGAATACTCACCCATGCCTTTATCTTTCAACTGAATCTTTTTCTCAAACTATTTTGACAAAGTATTGAGTTGGCTTTTATTACTTGAGGAAATAGAATCACCGATGCCTTTATCTTTCAATTGAACCTTTTTCTCAAACTGTTTTGACAAAGAATTGAGTTGGCTTTCATTACTTGAGGAAATAGAAGTGGGAGCTTCTCTATTGTGTGGTACAAAACCATCTTGGACTATCTTGAGAGTGTTGCAGTATTGGGGACTATTAGAATCTTCTGAAATTATGATCTCTTGTCCATTGTAAGGGAATTTCAAGCATTGATGGTATGTTGATGGTACTACTTGCATTTCATGGATCCAAGGTCGACCCAAGAGTATGTTGTATGTCAAATCCTTGTCTAAAACTTGGCAGATTATATCCTTTTGAACTGGTCCCACTTGAATTGGCAATACTATCAGTCCTTGAGAAGATCTTTCTTCATCATCATAAGCTTTTATGGTGATCTTTCTTCTGGAATCTATTGCATTTTCTAAAAATCCCAATGCACGGATAAGATTTAAGGTGCATATATTTAGACTAGCTCCTCCATCTATTAAAATGTGTTTGACCTGATGTTTATGGATTAAAACCTCAATATGGAGTGGAGTGTTGTGTGGATGAGTGAGGGATGCATCATCATTTTTTGAGAATGATAAACAATGGGGTGCATTCAAATGTCCCGCCATGGCTTGGAATCAACAAAATTCCAAATTAGTTGGTATTGTGGTTTCCAAAATATCCTTTTGGGCTGGTAAAATTTTAAGTTCTAGTATGGATATCTGTGCTAGAATCTTTTGCAATTGATCCACTATATTATATTGATTTGAAGGAGTAGTAGGTGTTTTAGATGTACTTCCTTTCAATAAAAATTTGGACTGCCCCCTTGTGGTCACATTTACTGGTAGGTTGTCTCATTTATTGTTGATTTTGATGACATTGATTTGATTATCAACTGCAAAAATGTGAAGGATGGTATTATCATAGACACAATTCACATTCATCCCTTTGTTTTTTGTCGAAGAGGATTCTCCTTTTTCATAGTTGGGTAGAGGGTTTTTAAATGCTCCATGATCATCATTTCTTTTATGTCCTTTTATCAATATTTCACATCTATCTATCAAGTCTTGCACCAAATGTTTTAATTGCATACAATCATTTGTTTTATGACCTTTGTTTCTATGAAAATCACAGTAATATGAAATCATTCCACCATGATGGTTTGAATCTTGGTTCAAAATCTCGTGCATCTGGTAATGTTATGAGTTTGTGTGCAAGAAGCTCTTTTAACGCTGATTCAAGTGACTTCCCCAAAGGTGTAAATTTTCTTTGATGTTTAGATTTACTGTTGTTTTGATTTTTTTTGGGTGTAGTACCAAATAAATTGAAGACTGGTTTTACGTTATGTGTTTCAGCTACACCATCATTACCAGCATTCTTATTTCTTGTCCAGAATTTGGATTTTTCATTGTTGTTATGACGGTTATAAGAGTTAGTAGAGTTTGTTCCTTTATAGATTTTCAGTACTCCTCTTTTAACTAAGGCTTCCTCAATCTTAAGTTTGTTTTCAATCATCTTTTCAAAGTTGGGTGGACACTACAATTGGACTCTATAACTCATCTCACTGTTGAGATTATCAATGAAGATATCCATCTTTTCTTTCTCAAGTATAGGACGGGCATATCTAGCAAATAATCGTCTCCATCTTTGTAAGAATGTAAGAAATGGTTCACCATTTTTCTGTTTTGTGTTACAAAGATCTTTCATGGTAATTTCATGTTGAATGTTATATGAATATTGGGAGATAAATTTGTTTACCAACTCCTCAAATGATCTAATACCTGGTGGGAGTTTTGAAAACCATTCCATGCATTGACCACCCAAACTTCTTGGAAATAATCTCATCAAATAGGTTTCTTCATGTGCAAATTCCAGACTCATGGTGCAGAATTCTATTACATGATCTTGAGGATCAGTTTTTCCATTGTATTTGTCATATTTTGGAAGTTCACAATTTGGTGGAAAAGGTATCATGTTCATACTTTTTTCAAATGGATAAGGACAGATGTCTTGCAACACATATCTCTTTGTTGTTCCCCTTTGCATGTCTAGGATTTGTTGTTGAAGATTTTGCATTTGGTGAGTTAAAGCATTCAATGGATCTGTGATTCATGAGTTAGCTTATGTTTTCTTGGGAGCTCCCTTCAATTGGTTGACATCAAAATTATTGGGTAGTTTTACACCTTGATTTTGTAACATCAGAAAGTATTTCTCTCCATCCTTTTCTAGAATTTTTTCCATGAACTTGTGAAATTTAGGGTCATGTTGAGCTTGTTGAATGTCCTCATCAATTATCTCATATGTTTCAGGTTGGTGAAATCTGTGAAAAGGATTTTCTTCTCCTTCTGCCATGATGGTTTGGGTTTCTATTTTTTTTTCTCTGAGTTTTTGTTTTTGAGCTCTTGTTAAAACGGCCATGCAAGTGATAGAGCTTTTACTATACTTTGATATTTGTTTTGGGAGTGCCAATGAAATACCTAAGTCAAATAGGATGATGGATCTTATTGATGAGACTAGGATAAATCTGATGTACAACGTTTGTTTCATGATAAAGGATGATAAATCCTTATAGTGAAACTCAACTAACAATCAGAGATGAGATTGGTGATTGGGCACTTTAAGTTGTTTGATCTAAGTTTAGTTAAAGGGATTGCACTTGAAAAAGCCAATTTCTTCAAGTTTAAACCAATGTTTGAATGAGGAATGATCTATACTCTGAAAAGGGTCCCTAAATATGATTCTATTTATCGGACAAAAGTTCAATTCAGCTCTCTATTTGAATATCATATGCATGCACTAAAACAGGTTGCATATGCCCTGAAAGATGGAGTAAATGCGCCAGAATAGACCCTATATGCGTCAGACTATCAGTTAAATGCGCTAGAACAGAAAGTTGCATTGAAAGATGTGGTGAATGCACTAGAACAGAAAGCTTATGCACTGAAAGATGTGGTGAATGCTCTATAAAAAACCCTATATGCACTAGACTATGAACTCAATGCATTGAAACAGGAAGTTTATGCGCTAAACTGGAAATGTCACTGTTTTGAAAGTTTGTCTGGTTTTCTTGTTTTTGAATCAGTGAATTGAGTGTTTTTGATTGGATGATCTTCTGAATAGTGACTTCAAAAATAGAAGCAAGTAGTAAAACAGTTGTTTCATCCTATGATCTAAACATCAAGTGTATGTTCTAGGATCTAGTCTAATCACTTTGATTTCCACTGGTATTGAACAATAGCAAATAGATCATTCAGACTCTTCTATTGTCAAGGGTCATTAATAACATAACAACCCACATCTTAGAACTACGTCAGCTCACACAGCCCTATCAAAAGTCAATTCCTTCACTTTTGGCCAGAAATCCCTGGTAGTTATATGGTGAGTATCTTGGGGGGAGATTCTCCCCTCCCCTTGCACTGTGAATTTTATAATGTTCGAAAATTGACTCAACTTGGCTACTACACTTAAAGTTCTTAGCAAGGGTTTCCATTTGGTGCAGCAAATGATAAAATCCCTCAGGAGGCCTCCCAGCCTTTAGAAAAAAGGATTTTACATATCTCAAGGATACTAGGGGAGGGCTATCAATGCACACTACCGTTGAATGTGATTTTCATCACAATTCATGTTTGATTATAGTGGGTTGGAATGATTGGCTTTAGTTGTTCCCACTTAGGTCATTCCCTTAGGGTGATTACTTTTTCCCACTAAGGTAGGCCTTCTAAAGGTGTTATTGCAATAAAATGAAAGAGTGAGTCTGGAATTTTGGTCACCCAATGAAGGGGAGAGCATAGGACTGTCACTTTGCAAACACAACATACATGGTGTTCTTTAACCTTGTAATTAAACTAGATGCCTAATTTAATCAAAGGAAAATAACTCCAGCCCCTGCAAACATCATTAGTAGTTTTAGATATGTCTTTGATAGTGTATAAAGCACCTGCAAAATAGAAAGATACAGATCAATCCCCTAGAATTTTTAATTCTTGCAAATAAAGGTGTATGCGCTAAAACAGAGAGCATATGCGCTAAAATATTCAGTATATGCGCTATAAAACACACTCAATGCTCTATTTTGGAAAACATAAAAGGAAAATCAAACCCTATATATGCGCTAAAAGAGGAGGTAGATGCGTTGTTTTGGGCTGTGTATGCACTATAACAGAGCTTGGATGCATCGAAATTCACCACCTACGTGCTGAAACAAGTTGCAAATGCGCTACATCAAAATTCATGAATGAACATGTTGACAAAACTTGCAAGAAAATGTTAAAAACGGGGCTTCGGGCCCCATGGTGGGTGCCAATTTAATGTGTGTATGAATAATGTGAATAAGAAAATAAAACCTATACAACACACCAATGAAACATTATATCAAGGAATCCAAAGAATAATCAAATTAAAACAACAATTCCTCAATGGTGTCTCATTGTCCTCTATCTCCAAGGATTCTTTGAGTCATTTTTCTCTTAGATTGTTTGTGCACATGACTTTCCAAATGACAACCTGAAGAATGAGAGATGTTGGAAATGCAAGAGATGTTTCCTACATTACATGATTGCTAAATTAGTTGTAGATGATATGCAAAGATAATGATGGTTGTTATGATGTTGTTGTATGAAAATGATATGATGAAAATGTTGTCATTAAGATGTTGCTAATGAAAATGCCATGATTAAACTACTTAATGCTAAAATGCTAATACTATAATGCTCACTAAAATGAAAATGCTAATGAAAATTATGTAGAGTGTAATTGCTACAAATGCTCAACTCTCTCCCCTTTTTTGTTGTAATTGAGGGCCTATTTATAGATTTTCCAAGGCGTGAGCCTAGGTGGCATAAATCAACAGTCTGAATTCGATCTGGAGAATGGACAGTTGAAGATGAAGAGGTTAGAGAGAAAAGGGGAGTGTGTTCCCTTCATAAGAACAAACCGCCAAGTGTGAAGAGGAATAAAATGGAGATGAAAGCCAAGTGTCCCAAATTAGTTAGAATTTGTTGAGGATAAATGTCAAATTAAATATTAGAAAAAGTATTTAGGGTTTAAAGGAAAACACAGTTATCTTTTGATATAATTTAAGATGAAGTAATAAATTTAGGATAAGTAATTTTTTTTTAATTAGTTTATTGAAATTGATAATTGTTATTTGAATTATATTTTTTGAAAATAATAATGATGGGATTAAGTTTTAGTTTCATGTGTGATTTGGATATTTTATTATAAGTTGTGTTGAGTGATTTAAAATTACATTTTAGAATCAAATATGAAATTAATTAGTATCAATAGATGATTAAGTGTACTATTTTTTGTTCTAGGTCTATTTTACACCTATAAATGGGACTCTTTGCATAGGGAAATCATAAACCTATGCATGTAAAAAACTATGTTCACAATAATGAACTATTGAATTATTATTGCCTAGAAATTGGTCACTTTGATGTCTATAGCCTATGTATAAAAAATAAATGGTGTTAATGAATATTTTTGAGGTTTACTAGACAAGGATCTTCTCCTTTGGTCAACCCCCCTAGATTTTGATTTTAATAGTTTTGTAACAAGGATTAAAGATGACAACCATTCCTACTAGATGCCCTAATTAGTTGTTAAATGTAGATAGTGTGATGTAGTCATGGTTGAAGGGTCTAATTAAAGATTATCCAACCAAATAACCAAATATACAAACATTCATAGTTGAATTCAATGACACAAAAAATTAGTAAAAATACTACATAATCATTATTTCAATTAAATTTTATGGTTTGTAGCATGAGGCCTTATCCTTCAATGTAAATCAATGCATGCTTCTTTAATTATTTGCAACCTTACTATGCTCAATTTTTCCTAGATAGCTCCTCTCAAGCCATTGATATATCTTACCACCTTTTCTTGATTAACTTCAATATGTCCAACTCTTATATTATCTTGTGAAATTCCTTAGTGTATTCCTTCATGGTCTTCTCTTTCTATCTCAAATTTCATATTATTTTTCTAAGGGGAGAGGGGCCCATAGTGGAGCACCCTAACTTCGTGTTTCTCAAAATCCTACATGGAATTTCAAATTAGTCCCAATTTTGTATAGCAGTTTATTTGGCAACTCACCTGCTTAAAAAATTTAATTTTAGGGTGACATCATCAAATATGATGCCACATCAGCATGTTTTTTATTAAGGTATTAAAAAAGGATCAAACAAAGGGAGACCGATAGTGGTGCACTAAGTCATGTTTTATTGGTGTGCCGATGTGGCATCACATGATTTGTCAAGTTGTGTACTTTATGGATAAAAAGTGTTTACAATTGGATATTAAAATGCTCCACTATGAGGCCCACTGAGGACTACTTATATCCCCGCTATTGGAGCCTGCTCCACTATGGGCCCATCTCCCCTAGTAATCAACAAGTATAAAAAAATATTTTCAACTTGAAAGCATTCTATCACATATTTCTATCTTTTTGTTACCTCTTATGTGTCTTTACAACTATACTTCTTTCCACCTTCTTGTATTATATCCATTCAATTTCATATATGAGATGATGAGGAATGTGTAGATTAGGTTGAATTTTGTAGATGAAGAGGTCATAACCCTAGATATGATGAAAGTGATGATGATAAAATTGAGAGGAGTGTTTCAAAGAGTGCACCAATCATGGAACAAGTTGTGGATGAACAAGAAGAGGAAGACATAAATCAAGTAAAGATGTTAAAATCTATTTATAAAATTGGTAAGAGACCTAGAATTAATACTTCTAGTAATTTTGGTAGTTTGAATTTAAAAGAATTGATTGATTGGATAAATGGTCTTTAGAAATATTTTGAGAAGAAATTTTAGATCCTAAGAGGGTTAGATTTGCTAAGAATAAATTTAAGGTGCAAGATACAATATATTGTCCAAATAAATAAAAGAGAAGGAAAAGATAGAAATATGGAATAGAATAATTTCAAAGTTGAAAATTAATTGTATACATATTGATTACTAGTTATAATTGTTAGAAAAAGTATTAAATTTATGATTAGAAGAGAATCTATGGACTTATTGAGGTATTTTACAAGATAATAATTAGAGCTATACACAGTGAAGTTGATTAAGAAAGGGTGGTGAGATACATATTGAGAGGATTTATCCAAGAATAATTGAGCATGGTTAATTTGTAAATAATTGAAGAATCATATTGATTTTCGTTGAAGGTTGAGGCCTCGTGTTGTAATCCTACAAAAAATTCTAAATGTAATCTTAATTGCATCATGTTTCTATTAATTTTGGTGTCATTGATTTCTAATTTAAATATTTACATGTATTTGGCTACATGGTTGGACAATCCTTAATTGGACTCTCTAGCCATGATTACATCATGTTGATTTAAGCTAATTATGTAATGAATTTTCTAATTCCTTTTATGTGATAATGCAAGATGAATAAGAGTTATTTGGTGATCAAAAAATGAACTCATGGTTTATCATTTTATATAAATCCATAGCAAGCAATTTGAAATGTTTATCTCTCAAGTTGGCAATTAATGGCTAATTAGGAAGGGGTAAACTTTTTCCCTAATAAAATTTGAATTTAAAATTTTTGGGGTCATTTCTACATTTATTAAAACCAAGTTTGTTTTCTACCCACTTATTTGGTCTCAGTAAATGGATGGATAAATTAAGGATTAGGACCAATCCCTATGGATGTGTGTAGATGGCACCAAGTTAGGTTTAGGGAATGCACTAAATTTTGTGTAGAAATATGTCGATTTTATGCTATATATTGTATTACGAACAACCTAATTAAAGTGAGCTCAAGAAAAAGGGGAAAAGTATAGGGTATGCAATTTTTATAATTACAATTCCCCCACTTTGAGTTGCATTTGAACTTGTATAAAGATGTATGTCAAGGTGAAATAAGAGCTCAACATGAAAGTTAAAATTTAAACATGTTATATATATATATAGATAGATAGATATAGATATAGATGATGATCTCATGTAAAATCCTTATAATGCATGCTCCATATAAAATCCAATTAGTAGCATCTAATAAATATTTGAAATAGGTACTATTACAATTGCTTAAAATATAAGCATTCAAATATTAAAGGAAAAAAAGAAAAGGTAAAGAATTTTTAAGTACGATGGTAGCCATCAAAGTAAACATGAAGCTAAATGGCATGAATTTGTAAAGAACATTAAGATATGAAGAGAATGAAAATATGTTGGTATGAATCCATGAAGAGAATAAGTATATGGTATCATGAAGCCATAAAGAGAATAAATTTGCAATGGAATTAAACCATGAAAACATCAAGTTATCATTATAATCACAATCATCATATAATAGTTAGTGATTCATTATATATGCCCTCCATTTAGTTTCATATAAAGGAAGTAAGGATTTGGAAGTGAGGGGAAAAAGTAAAAGGTCCCACTAGTGGAAATAATTCAAGTAATGTATCTTGTGGTTCCACTTGATCTAAATTTATTTATTTTTCTAATTGATCTCTTTTCTTTCTATGCCTTTCACTTGATATTCCCTCAATGGGGAAAGGTTTAATTTACATTTTATAGGTTATAAGGACCATATAACCCAACTTTCATCCTTCTCACACATAAATTTAAGTATTGTAGGAATGTACATCTCTATTTTTTTCAATTTTATCTTTAAATTTTCATGCTCAAGTTTCTTGTGATTATACTCCATACTTATTTTATTATGCTTGTGTTATCAATCTTATTTTTTATCCACTTCCTCTCATTCCTTTTTTTGTGTGTTTGACTTAAGGGCCACAAACAAAATCAAGGGTCATATTACTTCTAATTCTTCTCAAATTTTATTTGCAATTTATAGGTGGAATCTAGATTATTGATATGGCCATTCTACTTCTAGTTGTGCTTGTATTTTTATTGTTTCTATTTTGGAATTCTTGATTGTATATATTTGTATGCACAATAAAGTGGTGATAAAATTTCATGGTGAAATGTGCACACCTTACACTTTTATGATTCAAGTAGGTGCAAGATAATGGGTCCACATTGAGAAGAAAAAATGTAGGTCCAAAATCTATCATATAGAATGGATACCCATTATGGATCAAAGTCTTCAACCTAAGAAAATATCCATTATCAATGGAGGCTCATTCATAACAAATATGAATTTAGTAATAGGTATCTATTACAAAAAATTATTCTCTTTTTCCTATACCTAAAGGTATTTTTTCATTGTGTTCATAACAAGTACTTGTTACATAAATGTATAACCAATATAAAGATAAAGTGTATCGCATATTCCCCACAACCTTTATCTGTGATATTGAACTTGACTAGGGAATCTGGTTTGCTAGATGATGTTGATGCCAAAGTAGTAGGATCAATATATGAGGAAGATGAAAATGATGGTGGAGGAATTGTAATATCCATACTAGGATAATAATGTAACTTGGGATAAGGACCTTCCAATATTTTGTAATATTGGAAGGGATTAGAATTTATTGGGATTGTGACTTCTACATCATTGTGAGGAAACTTGATAGATTGATGGTAGGTGGAGAATATTTCCCACATGGCATGGATCCATGGGTGACCAAGGGGGATATTATATGGAAACTCAAGGTCAAGGACATGCATCATGGTGTCTTGTAGAATTTGACCAACTTGGAGGGGAATCCAAATTATGCCTTTGGTTTCTCCTTTTGCTTCATCATATGTTATGATGGTTATCTTCTTTTTGACTTCTATGTTATCATCTGAATATCCTATTTTTTTATAAGCTTGTAAGTACATATATTTAAAGAAAATAAGTCATCTATAAGGACTCACTTGAATTTACATTTTTTCATAATTGTCTCTACATAAAGTGTTATGTTATAGGATGACTCTAGAGATGGCATGTTGTTTGGGGTGAAAGAAATGTGATATGGATAAGACATGTATCCTACAAGGGCTTTAAATTGGTCAGGAGTCATTACTAGGAGCTTGTGACTCTCTCAAATATTGGTCCAATATGTCCCTAAAAAGAGGGGAGGATCTAAGAAGATCTTAGATATAAATTTGTGCTTGAGTATATCCAAGATGCTCGAGCAAATCACGTTGGGTATCTTGACAAGAGAAAAAGGGTGTCCCTCAAATAGTTACTTGACCATGCATGGTGGTGATAGCACAACTTGTACCTTTAATGATGGCAATGCTAAATTTTGGATTGACTTCTTTGATATGGCCCACAAGTGATTCATATGAGGAGGATATAGCATAGATATCATTTATTTGGTGACCTTGGTTTTGACCTTTATCATACATTGGAGGTAGGTATTAATCATTCTTAGGGAATGGTTCTTGATAGATACCTAATTTCTCATTAGGTGAAGAGGATGCTTGTCCTTCCACTATAAGTTCACCTTGATTAGTAGGATCTTGGATATAATTTTTAATTACATGTGCTTTAAAAGGGTATGACCTTTAATGCGATGGTATTTACATTGTTTATTTTCTTGATACCATGTAGGTTTTGGTGTGTTTTCATTAAAGGATCTTTGATAAAAAATTTAAACACTCTTTCTATAGATTTCGTTAAAGGAATATAATTATGACTTTGATTTGTAGGGGTCTTGATGGCCTTGTTGTATGGTAATAGGATTTTTCTATTAGATATTTTGAATGTTGGGATTAGTTTTTTTTAGCACTATTGGTGCAACTTGGATAAGTTTGGTATTAGTGACCCCATCACTTACGATATTTTTATTTCTAGGTCAAAATTTAAGATTGTCATTATTTTGAGGCATAATGATTTTTTCTTTATTATAAATTTTAACCATCCCTTAACCATAAGGGTTTTCTCTATAGTAACTCCTTTCTCAATAATCTCATTGAAATTTATGACTAAATGGGCCTATAAATGAAAGGACATTTATAGGATAAGGTTTATGACAAAAATATTGACAAGTTATTTTTCCAGTACAGCCCATTGAAAGCAACTAACAAGACTTCTCCATCATTGGAGGAAGCAGATAAAACTCTCACAATTTATTTTCTTGACATTTCAGAGGTTAAGCATTTAAATTTCATGTTCTATGTTGTATGAGAAATGGTTTATAAATTTTTCAACTAATTATAGAAAAATGGTAATGAAATCATGAGGTCAATGCGTAAACCACTCAAGAGCTTGTCCTCCTAAACTTTTGGGAAATAGTCTTAGAAGATACACATCACAATAAGCCACTTTATGACATACCATGTAAAATTAATTAACATGGCCACATGGGTCTCCTTTCCCTTTATATTTTTCTAGTTTTGGAACTTCAAAATTTTGAGGGAAAGGGATTGGTGTTATCAATTATTCAAAAGGGTAAGGACATATTTATTTGAATGTGTATGTTATATTTTTTTGTAAGTCCCCTAGTTGATATGATAAAATATTGTATAAATGTTGTCATGGAAGTGTGCACTATTGTTGAGTTGATAAAATCACTCAACCACCTCGTCAAACATGGGATGATCTCCATGAGTGCGGGCTTAGATGATGAAGATCAACCTCTAGAGAGGGCTAGTTCCCTTGGCACTCACCTATTCTAACCTATGTTAATGCTGACACTAATTAAAGGAGGTAGGAAGATGACATAAAATGAATCTAACTACAAGGGTAATGCACCAAAATATTGAAGACTAACTATTTAAACTCATTTGCATACAATACTCAAGAAAATATGATTTTTTTATCATGCAAACTTATTATTTTTCCTTGTGTTCTATTTATTTTACAATATGACACATCCTTATTGTTTTAGAGGGAAAATGAGTCTATTTTTGTAGCTGCATCAACTAAATAAATGTTTTTCTAACTAGTAACTGGAACATATAAAGAAGAATCTACAGGCTTTTTTGGTGTTTTAAATATGCATAATTTAGAGGTTTTGATATAAAAACACAAGAAAAATGCATAAAGCCAATTAACACACAACATAACCAACAAAATCATGGTAAAATCATGTTTTTTAACTGGTATAGATGCTTTTAGTATTACAAGTAGTCTAAAAAATGACTTGGTTCTTGATTGAAAATTCTTTGAAAAAGTGAAACTTATTATAATATTTTCAATCTCAAGACTGAATTTTTTGAGTTACAAGAAAAAGTGTGAGGAGAAAGAACTTTTTCCAAGTCATAGTCTTTTCCAAAGTACAAGAACTCCCCTCAAATATTTCCCAAGTATTCCTTTTTGTATATCTAACAACATCAAAGAATATAGGGAAAGCATTTCCTAAGAAATAAATGACTTCTACCTTTACAACATAGTCAAACCTCCACTTGAGTGTTAGAAACATAGGACTGAATTTTTCCTTCAAAGACTCCATTATGGCACACAACTAGGAAATGATTGATTTGTGCATCCTAAAGACCTGAAATCACTCCAAAGAAAGCTCCAACGGTTGTGTTGTTCTCCTAGATTCTTGCAAGGTGAGAATATGTTGCATAACTCTCTTCTTGGCCATTATAACTCCCAGATGACTTCATAAATGAATGGTGTAACTATACTTCATCATCTCAACTACCATTTGCATAATTTTAGAACTTTCCTTTGATGAATTTTGAAATAAAGTAGGTCTCTTTGAAGGCATAGGATGAAGTTCTTCTTTCAATGTATCTTCAAAACGCTTTATGAATCTTGGTTAAGTGATTCTTAACCAAAGCATGAGTAGGATTGATTGATATCTTCATGGAACCATTTAAGATAAACTACACTCCTATAATTTTGTCTCAAACCTATATAAGGTATGCTCCTTTAAAGGTCATATTCATACTCTCCAATCTTTAACATGCATGTAAGTAAACATTCTAAGTGATCTCTTCCTGCACTATCATTCTTTATCACTAGACTACCCTATTCTTGAGTGTCTTTAAATAGTGCTCCTATCATTGCATGCCCAAACTATCCTTTAAACCTTTATTTATTTGTCCTCTTATGCCTATCATTTTTATGGACCTTGGACTATATTGAGGGTTTTCACCTATACACCATAATCATCAATGATTTGGCCAAAAGAAAATAAGAGTTGTGATGTAGGGGCACCTAGGCAATTTGTGCTATTTTGGTCTAAATGTAATAATTTTGGGTGTTTTGAGTCTAAATGTGATGTAATAAGGTCATAGTAGACCATTTTCAATGTGATAAGTCATGTGGGGTCGATATTATATCGGTTGTCAAGTTTTGGTAATGTTTTGTAAATGTTGTCAAGAGTTGCTTTCAACTATGGAAAATTGTCATTTTAGGAAGATGAACGGTCATGTAGTTCAAAATTTGGTTAGAACCATTGGTTTTTGTTTGTTCAATTTTAAATATTCTTTCAAAATTTTGAGACAAGGTTCTGTTGGAAGTTTGATGCACAAGAAATAAAATACTTCAATTTTTTGTGTGTTTTCTGGTAAATCTGTTGTTATAGGCACTAGTACGGCTCCCTACAATCTCTAAATGACATAAGATGAAATAGAACTGATGAAAACATGATTTAAGAAAATTTTGGCTTTTGTTTGAAGGATTTTCATCGAGTTTCAAGCATTTGGCAAGAAAATTACTGGGAATGGGTTAGAAACCTTAAACTTTGTGGGTTTGTAGATGAAAATGGAATAAATCACCATTCCACCAGTGAAATTTTTTGTAACTTAGTGGAAAGGCACTATATAGGCTGATTTTCATGTTTATTAGGATTGTAGTTGCAAGGGATGGAGTTAGGGCCCTTTTTGTGCAAGCCCTGGCCTAATATCTCCATGTATTAGACTAGTTTTGATAGGTAAAGGTAAGGTTTTGTGATTAAGTGAACTTATTGATGTTTTGTGAAGAAAATATGTGGTTGTATACCCCATGTGACCTATTTAGTGTTGTGGAATTAATATTGGTGGTTGGAAGAGAGTTTACTATATACTTGTTTTGTAAAAGAGGCCTAATTGGGCTTTAGAGCAGCGTAGCAGTCCAAATTTGGAGGTGATGTTTTGAAACAACCCTATGCACAAATCTGATATGTTGAAGTAGCCCATGAAGGGTATCCCAATTTTTTTTCCTTTCATGGGTTTGAGGCCTGCTCTAAAAGATATGCCAAAATTTCATGGTTGGATGTGCTACAAGGAGACATGAGTGAATTGAGAGTTAGACGCCAAGTTGGGGTTTTGAAGATTGAAAGATTGTTCTAAATTGATTGAATTGTGTTTTCTAAGAGAACTTCATCCCTGCTTTACATCAATTGGTATCATACCATAGGTTTTGATCTTTTTATGGTAAGGGGTTGAAGTTTGAAGGGAAAAGTTTCATATTGAAGGACAAGATGCCTCCTAAAGGTAGTGTAGTCAGGGCTAGAGAGATAAGGATGATGAAAGAGTCTCAAGAAGCAATTTTGGCTAGAATTGCAGCATTGGAAACAAATCAAAGAAGAGGTAAGTCCACTGAAGAAAAGAGTGATCGAGAGGAAGAGGAAGAGGGTGAGAATGAAAACCCTCCAAGGGGAGTCCAAGGTGATGATGAGTTGGACCCTGATGAAAGAAGGATGGTTAAGATGCTGAAGGTTGTCAGAGGAGAGACTACTGAAATCAAAATGGAGTTGCCCATGTATAATGGTAAAATGGATGCAAAAGCAGTATTGGATTGGATTGATGCACTAGACAACTACTTTGAATACAAGGAGGTAGTAGAAGAACAAAAAGTAAAATTTTCTAAAACCAAATTGAAAGGCCCTGCCCTAACTTGGTGGAACTATGTACAAGAGGAAAGAGTGAAAAAGGGAAAAAAAAAACTCATGGGATAGGATGGTGTCTAAGGTGAAGATCCAATTCTTGTCTGGTGACCATGTCATTCAAACATTTAGGAAGTTGTAAAAATTAAAAGCAAAAGGATATGGATGTTATGGCCTACACAGAGGAGTTTCACAAATTGAGCCTTAGAGCAGGTCATGTTGAAGATGAGGTTGAGAAGATAGCAAGATATATGAATGGGTTAAGGTTCAACATTCAGGATGAATTGAGCCTTGCAACCCCTAGATCGGTGGAAGAGTGCTTTCAATTGGTTGTTAGGGTAGAAGAGAAATTGAAAAGAAAGCAGGAAAAACAAAGTAGAGGCAGAGGAAAGAACTTCAAGGGTAGAGGATCTTTTGGTGGAAGAGGACAAACACAAAGGTCACAAGGTGAGTCAAGTGGCAATCAAGAACAAAGCTCAGAGTCAAGAGGTAGATTCAGAGGTAGAAGACATAATGGAAGAGGAAGATTTGGAGGACAACATAGAGGTTCAAACACCTTTTCAAGGAGATACTACCAATGTAACCAATTTGGCCATCAAGCATGGAAGTTCCCAGAGAAACAACCTTCTTCATCTCATGGTGGTCAAAGGAGAACACAATTGATGCAAGAGGAAAATTGTGAGAGTGTTAACTCTCCTTCTTAGCATGCTACTCCAAAATTTGGAGAAAATATGATGATGAGAAGAACACTCCTCAAGGTTTCTATGGTGAAGGAGCCTCCTCAAAGAAATTCCTTATTCAAAACAACTTGCAAATCACAAGGAAATGTATCTAAGGTTGTTCTAGATTATGGTTCAATTGATAATTTAGTTTCTTTGGAGATGGTTGAAAAACTAAAGATGAAAAGGATTCCACACCCCACACCTTATAAGGTTTCTTGGCTAAATAGGGGTCAAAAAATCTTGGTCAATGGGAAAACATGGGTAGAGTTTAACATTAGGGGGTATAAAGAAAAAATATTGTGTGGCATCATCCCCATGGATGTTTGTCACTTGTTGCTAGGAAGACCCTGGCAATATGATAGAAAAGCAAAACATGATGGGTAGAAAAACACTTATGTCATTGAAAAAGATGGTGTGTACTTTACCCTCACTCCTTTGCAAGATGACAATGTAGATACTCAAGTTGGATCAAGTGTTATGTTAGTTGGGGAGAAATAATTCTTGAAAACCATGAAAGAGGAAGGTGGTCAGGGGTATGCAATCATAATCAAACCCAAATCTATTTTGACAGTAGCAACCATGGAGAATGTGCCCAAAGAAGGGAAAAAATTGTTGAATAAGTATCAATACATAGTTGTTGATGAGCTCCCTAGTTCCTTTCCACCCATCAAAGATGTGAGCCACCACATAGACTCTATACCAGGTGCAAACTTTCCCAATAAGGCTGCATACAAGATGACCCCTCAACAAAATGAAGAAATAAGGAAGCAAATACAAGAGTTGTTGGATAAGGGTTTCATAAGGGAAATTTTTAAGTCCATGTGTTTTCCCTACGGTGTTGGCACCTAAAAAAGGTGGAGATTGGAGAGTGTGCACTGATTCAAGGGAAATCAACAAAATCACTATAAGGTATAGGTTTCCAATCCCTAGAATGGAGGATTTAATGGATTTCTTAAGAGGAGCTTGCTATTTTCAAAGATTGACCTTAAAAGTGGTTATCATCAGATTAGGATAAGAGAAGGGGATGAGTGAAAAATTTCCTTTAAAACCAATGAGGGGTTGTATGAGTGGATGGTAATTCCATTTGGATTGTCAAACACTCCAAGCACCTTTATGACGTTAATGAATGAGGTTTTCAATCCTTTCATAGGGAAATTTTTTGTTGTGTATTTGGATGACATACTTGTGTTTAGTAAGACCAAGGAAGCACACTTGCAACATCTTGACATGGTTTTGCAGAAGTTAAATGAAGAGAAGTTGATGATAAATCTCAAAAAAAATGAGTTCATGAAAGAGGAAGTAGTGTACCTTGGTTTTGTCATCTCTAAAGGTTCATTGAAGATGGATCCCACCAAAGTAGAAGCAATTCTCAGTTGGCCAATTCCAAAATCAGTAGGGGAGGTAAGAAGCTTTCATGATCTTGCTAGTTTCTATAGGAAATTTATAAAGAATTTTAGTCACATCTACTCACCAATTATTGATACCATCAAAGGGGACAAAAAGAAAAGGTTTCAATGGACTAATGAGGCAAAGAAAAAAATTCTAAAAAACAGAGTGGCACAACAACCCATCCTTGCATTGCCTAATTTCAACAAAGTCTTCACAATAGAGTGTGATGCAAGTGGGTTTACAATTGGTGCATTCTTGAGTTAAGAGGGCAGGCCTATAGCATTTTTCAGTGGGAAGCTTAATGAGGCCAAAAGGAAGTATTCCTCATATGATTTAGAATTGTATGCAATGGTCCAAGCACTGAAAAAGTGGAGACACTATCTCCTTCCCAAGGAATTTTTTTTTTACTAACAATCATGCTTTGAGTTTCTTGAATATCCAGGACAAATTGAGCCATAAATATATGAAGTGGGTGGAGTACCTATAGAGCTATACTTTCAGCATAAAGCACAAAAAAGGACAGTCAAACAAAGTGGTGGATGCTTTGAGCAGAAGGTCAATGTTGGTGCAAGAAATTCAACTTCAAAGTGTGGGAATAGATGCCTTGAAAGATATGTATGAAGGAGATGAGGACTTCAAAGAGGTATATGTTGTTTGTGATCAGTTTAAGGGTGCTTTTCATGAAGAATTTTCTGAGTTCTTGTTGCAAGATAGATTATTGTTCAAAGGTGCTCGGTTATGTGTTCCAAAGTGCTCCATGAGAGCTAACTTGATAAAATAAAAACATTGTGGCAGCTTAGGAGGTCATTTTGGAGTGGAAAAAACATTGGAACAGGTAAGGAGATTCTACTATTGGCCAAAGATGTAAGTGGATATAAGAAAATTTGTGGAAAGTTGTGTGATTTTCCCAAGATCCAAGGGATCTAGTTAAAATGAAAGCCTTTATCAGCCCTTACCAGTACCTAATAGAACACGGGAATCTCTTAGTATGGATTTTGTGTTAGGTTTTCCAAAAAATTAGGGGTTATGACAGTGTGTTTGTTGTTGTTGATAGATTCGGTAAAATGGCTCATTTTATTCCATGCAAGTGCACAAGTGATGCTTCTTATATTGTAGGGTTATTTTTCAAAGAGATAGTTAGAATTCATGGTATCCCATTGACTATTGTATCAGACAGGGATTCAAAGTTTGTAGGTCACTTTTGGAGGACCCTTTGGAGGAAGCTTGGAACAAATTTGACCTTTAGTACTACCTATCATCCACAAATGAATGGGCAGACTGAAGTAGTCAATAGGTCACTTGGAAATATGTTTAGATGTCTCACAAAGGAGCATGGACAACAATTGGACTTGGTTCTTCCACAAGATGAGTATGCCTATAATGATTCTATCAATAGAAGCATTGGAAAAAGCCCATTTGAGGTGGTGTATGGGCTGAAACCTAGAGGTGTGTTTGAGCTCAGGGATTTTAGTGGAATGGAGAAGAGGAGTGCTAAGGGAGAAATATTTGCAGAAGCCATGAGGGAAATACACGAGCAAGTTAGAGAAAATCTTCAAAAAAGTGTTGAAAAATACAAGAAACATTCAAATTTGAGGAGAAGAGATGTTCAATTTAAGGTTGGATATTTAGTACTTGCACATTTGAGGAAGGAAAGGTTGTCAAAACAAAAGTACACAAAGCTACAAATGAAAAAAATTGGGCCATGCAAGGTGGTCCACAAATTTGGTGAGAATGCTTATGAGATAGAACTCCCTCTTCGAGTTGCTATCTCTCCAATCTTTAATGTTGTTGACCTTTATCCTTTCAAAGGATCTATGTTTGTAGGTGAAGAATTAGGTACATATGAGGTGCATGATGAAGATTGGGTCAAGGACCTACCACCAAGTCAACCTGTGAAGCTTGAAGGCATTTTGGACACAAGGGAGTTGAAGAGAACAAGGCACAAAGTGTATAATGAATATCTTGTGAAATGGCAAGGTCTCCCTCATGGAGATGCAACATGGATGATAGAGGAGGACATTAAGAGACATGGAACTACTATTAAAGAGTTGATGTCAGGTGGAGGTTGAGAATCTTTTCTCCCAGGGTGTATGGTGCAAGGGCACCTAGGCAATTTGTGCAATTTTGGTCTAAATGTTATAATTTTGTGTGTTTTGAGTCTAAATGTGATGTAATAAGGTCATAATAGACCATTTTCAATGTGATAAGTCATTTGAGGTCGGTATTAGATAGGTTGTCAAGTTTTGGTCATGTTTTGTAAATGTTGTCAAAAGTTGCTTTCAAATTTGGAAAATTGTCATTTTAGGAAGATGAACAGTCATGTAGTTCAAAATTTGGTTAGAACCATTGGTTTTTGGTTGTTCAAGTTTAAATATGCCTGCAAAATTTTGAGGCAAGGTTCTATTGAAAGTTTGATGCATAAGAAATAAAATACTTCAATTTTTTGTGTTTTCTGGTAAATCTGTTGCTACAGGCACTGGTACGACTCCGTACAATCTCTAAATGACATAAGGTGAATTAGAACTAATGATGGAATGAGTTAAGAAAATTTTGACTTTGGTTTGAACAATTTTCATCAAGTTTGAAGCATTTTGAAAGCAAATTACTGGGAACGGGTTAGAAACCCTAAACTTTGACAGTTTGTAGATAAAAATGGAATAAATCACCATTCCACTAGTGAAATTCTTTGTAACTCAGTGGAATGGCACTAGATAGGCTAATTTTCATGTTTAGTAGGATTGTAGTTGCAGGGGATGGAGTTAGGGCTCTTTTTGTGCATCCCTAGCCTAATATCTCCATGTATTAGGCTAGTTTTGATAGGTAAAGGTAGGGTTTTGTGAATAAGTGAATTTGTGGATGTTTATGTGGATAAAATCTATGGTTTTAGACTCCATGTGACCTATTTAGTGTTTTTTAATGAATATTGGTGGTTGGAAGAGATTTTACTATATACTTGCTTTGTAAAAGAGGCCTAATTGGGCTTTAGGGTAGCGTAGCAGTCCAAATTTGGAGGTGATGTTCTAAAACAACCCTAGGCACAAATATGATATGTTGAAGAAGTCCATAAAGAGAATCCCAAATGGTATTCCTTTCATTGGTTTGAGGCCTTCTCTAAAAGATATTCCCAAATTTCATGGTTGGATGTGCTACAAGGAGACATGAGTGAATTTAGAGTTAGACACCAAGTTGGGGTTTTGAAGATTGAAAGATTGTTCTAAGTTGATTGAATTGTGTTTGCTAAGAGAACTTCATCCCTACTCTACATCAGTTTGGTACTTCCCTTTTTTTTTTGGTATATCCCTTTTATAACTATTCATCTAAACACTTTGGTTGCCTCTTTCATATCCCATTTGATTATGAATATTTCCTTTTAAGACTTCTTCCTCTTGTGATTGCCCAGTGATAAGGACTATTATTCATAGACATCTCTCATGGAATACTCTTTGACTCTCCTCCTAATGTGAAGTTTTTCATGGCTATGGGTATGGAATCCTTTTTGTCACACTTACATCTACATATATTTATTGTGATATTCATGTCTCCAATGTGCATAAAATTGTCCTTTTTGTCATGGCACCTTCTCACTACCCCTTCATAGTTTTTTGCATAGTTTATTGTACCTTATATTATGACTCCCAAGGTTTGAAGAAAACTCTTCTATGTACTCTGATCTAAGGATTTTCAATCATGCCTATATCATTTAACCCCTTATATACATGATGACTGCATAGTTCACTATTTGTAGGTTATCACTACTATAAACCTATACTATTTTAAAACTTAGGCACATTCCTCAAGCATCTTAAGATGCCCTTTTTTCATATCAAAGTGTCTAAGGAGTAGTGTTTTATTAATCATTGTGATATTTCCTTGTCACTATTCCATAGACTTTCCTTGTCACTATCCCTATCTTTGTGTTCTTGATACCCTTAGTCAGTTTACCCTCATAGCCCAGAATGCCCTCTTTAATCTTTGTCATTGACTATCCTCTAGAATCTTCTTTGAATCATTATCATTTTAGGATTGTCTTTTAATGTTTTTTAAAGGATTTTCATCTTTATCTTACTCTCATGCATAAGTATGTCCTTTATCATCTCATCTCACTACTATCAATCAACTGTCACACTGCTCTAAAACTCTTGTCTCCTTATTGGATCAGACCTTCCCATCTTGCATGGACTGTTATGTTGGATATTCTTCTTCATTATGATGGTCCTCTCCTACATACTTTCATGGAAATTTATAGATCCACTTTCTCTTTGAATAATCACATTAATTCTATGTATGTTCAATATGACAAAGTATAAATATCAAGACCTCTACCACTTGTAGAGACCATTATCCATTGTTATCTTCTATCACTAACTATCATCTCATCAATCGACTATCACCTTTTTTACTAACTTTCCCTTAGCTTTTTACTACCCTCTAGGTTGTCTTCGTGCCTAATCATGACAAGTTTCTTGAATATCCACTTTGTGACTATAGTGTGGATTTACTTTTAACTGTGACTATCCCTCTTTGCTAACCATTAGATGTAGAATAATCCATATCATATGATCTATGAGAGATAAATAAACTTTAGGAATTTAATATGCTAGCTAGGACATAGACTTGAAAATTATAAAAATACACCAAAGAAATCTTTAAGTTTTCCACATAAGATTTTGAATCCATTGTAAAAGTCAAGCTTGTCAAAGGATGTATAAAGGAAAGACACTTGTGTAACCAAGAAATAAGGAAGATCATAGCTATCTGAGGAATGCATGGAAGTCAAAGGTAATTTAATTATATGTGATAGAAGAGCCAAGGCACCATTTGCAATATTAGGTCCAAGATAGATCAATGGGCCATTGGCACTAATTGGAGGGTTTCCAAAAAAGTAATACTCAATATGAGGTACTTATAAAGGATTCAAAAATCAAGCTTAGAGCACCCTCCAATACCATGAAATCTCACTTTTTGTCACACATCATTGTCATCTACTATTGAATGCCTCACTATCTACCTATACTTGTCATGGGAGGCTCCACACTATTGATTCCACTGTTACTTAAATCGTAACTACCTTGTAATGGGATGCCTCTATCCATTAAAACCTTATGTTAACTCTCACTCACTGTCATGTTGACTCTATGATTTAGAACCCTCAAAGCATCTATATTCCTTGATAAATTATGTCAAAAGGTTTACATGCCTTGTGTATACTTCAACATTTTTTATACATGTCTACCAAGGGATTTACAATTGCAAACTCAGATGAAACTTCATTTTCTATAATTCTTTGATGGATGTTCATGTCATGAAAGTCACTACCTTAAACTAGGTTTTCACTATCCTTTGCTTTCTTTTTTATTATTTTTCCTTTTCCCATTGTCAATTCTATCACTGACTATCTTTTATATTTTCACTCACCCATACAAAACTGTCATCCAATCAATAATAGACAAAACAACCCTAAAAATTTTGTTATGTACTCCTTGAAGCATTATCCTTTTCATTGTTATGGTATGTACTACCTATTATAATTTTGGTTGTCCATGTTAGTTGAAGGAAAATTTATGTCCATTCTCATGCATTGACATACAAAATAAATGTCACCACTACTTATAACTCTCAATGATTGTTATCTTTGTTGTCCTTGATCCTCTCACTATTACTTCACTATTATGGTATCTACCTTCTATTATTCATGATTATAATCTCCTCCTTGCATCTACCCATATCAATATCATGACCCATTACACAATGAAACTAGTCCACTAATCTTATGTGATCTTTCTCTTCATAAGGTTAGGAGGGTATTTTTACAAATCAAGACCACAATATATGTATTTATGTTAATTGTTCCTTAACACACAATAGGGTTTGCACACAAATACAAGACTAAAAGATGAAATGGACATCTTGTCTTCCTATGAAGTTGCATTATTCTTAACCACTACCATGGCATTATCATAAGGAGATTTGAAATGTTTCAAAGGAATTTGAAACCTTCAAACTTCAACATAAATAGAGAACCTTGAACAAAAGCTAAAACCTCAATAATATGGTGACTTTAGAGGATTACTTGATAAGAACTTTCAACATGCCCCCTTTCTATTATGAAACTTTGCAACATGGAGAAAAATAATAGTTGCCTTAAACCCTAGGCCTCCATGCCTCCTTTCTAGTCTATAATGTGGGATAAAACCTTTTCCCTACCTTGCAATGTGGGTTATGATCCCTTAAAATCTTTGTAAACAACTCCTTCAATGCCACCATTGCATCTCCTTCAATGTTTATTACCAACAAATATGAAAACCCTAAAACTTCTCCTTGTTATGTGGGTTGAAGAGTAAAAGTGAAAATTGTCCTCTACTTAGCGCCCAAATGACTTAGTCTTCTATGTTTATTGAAAATATCCTTAGTACAAAATTTCACATGGTATCCTTTACCTTTTATTTTTTAAAACACTTTTAAAAATTTAACAATATCTTCAATAAAAGTGCCTCTAAAACAAAATGTCAACAATAAATTTCTTGGGGGCTTATCTTGAATGAAAAATTCACAACTTCCAAGAGGCATGTTTGTTGATTCAACCCTCACTATTTATACTCTACTAGAACACTAGAGTTTAGGTCATCCTCTAAGGTGATGAAATCCCTAGACATGTCCTCTAAAGATTAAAAATTAAAAGTGGTGTTTCTAATTCTCAAAATCATGCAAATGTGTAAGGGGAGCATATGCACACACCCTTCAAGATTAAAATACATTAATTGTTTTATTAACCAAATTGAAATGTGAAGTTCATTTTAATCCCTCATCATAATTATTTGATAAGACACACAAAAAGAGAAAAGGTCAATAAACTTATCTTCTAACAACTGACCTGTAAAACAAAAATGTTAAAAGTATTTTAATTTACCCTTGGACTTGTGAGAATGATTTGTTTATCTATTTTGGTCTTTGAAAAAAAAGGAATTGTATTTAAAAATTAGTGAAATACATACAACAAACAACTTCAAACAAAAAAAACTACATACTTAGATTGCTTGCAAAATTATTATATTTTTTAAATCATAAAAAGTGATAACATATGTAGAAGTTATGCTAGTTTTAAGAATAAAAATAAAACACTCAATTTAACTAATTATCCTTGATTTCTAGTTGTTGGTTTGAAGAAATAACCTGATTCACAACATCTAGCTCAGGACTAGCTTTCCGTTGCCAATAAATAAACTATTAAATATCAAAATTTGTTTCTCAACCCTTTTAGATGCAACTTTGATGTTTATTTTTACTCAAGTGGCTCCTAAAAAATATTATTTTTTATAACTTATTGAACACACATGCAACATACAAGAAAAGAAGAAAAAAAAAACACTCACAGACAACAAAAACTAAAGGTTAACATTTTCATGCTGAGTTCACCAAAATTTAAGCATAGAAATTGAAAAATAAGAAGTATAAAAGAAGTGTAAAGATTGCTCCTATTAAAGAACCAAGACCAAGGAGAGCATGTTGCTCTCCTCGAGGACAATGAAAATTATATCTTGGAATGTTAGAGGCATTAATGCCTCTAACAAAAGAGCTCAAATCAAGCACCAACTAGAGGCTTGTGGAGATGATGTGGTGGTTTTATAGGAAACCAAATTTTCGGATGACATGTTTGAATCTTCCATCAAAAAATTGAATAAATGGTCAGCAAATCATTCGGCAGTGCAAGGGGCATCAGGTGGTTTACTAACTCTTTGGAACCCAAATATATTGTCTATAGACTCTGTTACCAATAGAAATTGGTAGCTAATGAAGATAACACATTTTGAGTTAAGTTTTTGGTTGTTAAACATATATGGCCCATCTACAACTATGGGGAAGAAGTTTTTGTGGGACAATATTAAGCTCGTTTTGGATCAGATGAGAGAGGAAAAATCTCTTCTAGCAAGAGACTTTAATGCTATTATCTTCCCCATGAAAAGAAAGGAGGCATTTTTCCTCCCCAAAAATTAATGGAAGACTTCACAACCTTCATTCTTGATAATGCATTGCAAGATATTTTTGCTACAAATGGGAAGTATACTTGGAAAAATAGAAGAAAGTATTTTTTGCATATTACAAAAAGGTTAGATAGATTTTTAGCATCACCAAATTGGACCTCAGGAGTTTATTCCCTCTCCTCAAAAATTCTTCCCCTATTGAGATCAAATCATTTTGTTGTCTCTCTAAACATATCATCAAAATAATCTACTCCCTCTTGGAAATTCTCTTTCAATTTTAAGGCTATGTGGTTTATGCATCCACAGTTTCTTCCTCTTCTTGAGCAATGGTGGAAAAGTGCTCCTTCGTGAAAGGATCTAGGATGTTTCAATTATGCAAAAAACTTTCACATATAAAACAACAAATAAAGAGTTGGAATATACATGATTTTAAAAATATATTTGCTCAGAAAGAAGTGGTCTTTAAGCAGCAAATATAAATGAACATATTATATCTCATGGTCTAGACTCTTCCACTCATGAAAAACAATAGAAGCTACAAGAATAATGGGTAGAGTTGCTATCAAGGGAAGAAATTTATGGGTGTCAAAAGTCTTGAGAGCTCTGGTTAAAGGATGGGGATAGAAACACCAAGTTCTTCCACATTTCTGCACAAGTAAAGAGAGAAAAGAGTTTAGTTTTTTCAATTCAAGATAGTCAAACAAGAACATGCCTCACAAGAGAAGAAGATATACAAAATGACAGAATTAATTTTTTTTAAACTTGTTAACAGCCTTGACACCTAGATCTTCATAGTCTAAAAGGGTGAGGGAAGAATTGTTGGAGGCTATTCCATAATTATTGTAGCATGAAGAAAATGACAAACTAATGAAACCATTTGCACTAGTTGAAATCAAGGTAGTAGTCTTCTCATTGCCACTTGATAAGGCACCAGGCCCTAATGGTTTCACAAAAATATTTTACCAAAAGTGTTGGGACTTTATAGGGAATGATTTACTCAATGTCATGGAAGAATCCCAAAAAATAGGAACTATGTTAAAACAATTCAATCTGACTCATATTGCGATTGTCCCTAAGGTAAATGTTCCAAAGACCTTCTCAGAGTTCAAACCAATCTCTTTATGTAATATAATATACAATATTTTCACTAAAGCAATATATCTCAGACTCCAACCTCTCATCCCAAAGATAATTTCAGAGGAAAAAGGAGGTTTTATTCCAAGAAGGGAAACTGTAGAAGGAGAATTAGTGACTCATGAGGTCTTGCACTCTATAAATGATCATAGCTTGTCATCCTTCAAAGTTAAGTTGGATATGATGAAAGCATATGATAGAGTTGATTGGGGATTCTTGATACAAGTCTTAAAGAAATTTGGTTTTACTAAAAAAATGGTGTAAATGGGTGCTATAATGCTTGTCAACAACAAAATTCTATGTTATTATCAATGGTTCACCTATGGATTTCTTTAATTCATCTCAAGGGCTTAGACAAGGTGACCCCCTTTCCCCATTCTTGTTTATTATTTTAGCAGAGGTATTAAGTAGATCCATTCATAAGGCTAGAAATTAGGATTTATGGCAAGGTATTTCTCTTTTGATGACAAATATAATTGTTTCCCATTATTTATTTATCAACAACACCATCCTATTTGGGAAAGAATCTTTGTTGGAATCCAAACAAATTAAGTGTATCTTAGACAAATATTCAAGAGCATTTGAGCAAAAAGTGAATGCAAGTAAGTCAAAGATTTATATTTTAACACAAAGGTTGTAGTCAAAAGGAAAATAATAAGACACCTGGGATTCCAATTGGTAGAATTGCATTGTTCATACTTGGGAATTCCATTCTTTTCAAGTGCAAATAAGGTGGCATACTGGGTTAAAGTAATACAAAGTATTCAAGCAAGAATCACTTCATGGAAGGGTCATTGACTGTCATTTCCAAGGAGGATTTTTATGATAAAATCAGTTTTGTCAACTATTCCTAACTATTACATGGTTGTCCTAAGGGCCCCAAAGTCAATAATAGTAGCAATATAAAAGTTAATCAAATATTTTCTCTAGAGATGCAATATGGACAACAAAAGGAAAATTCCATTGATTTCCTTAGAGAAGATTTGCACTGATAAGTACAAAGGATGATCAAGGATCCATAACTTGTCAGCTAGGAATTTATCTTTAGGGGAAAAATAATGTGGCATATGTATCTTAAGCCACAATCAAAAAGGTGTGATCTAATGCAAGAGAAGTATCTAGATGTTGATTCTCCAAGCAGGATTTTCACTATCTCTAATCCTCCATTGGGCTCAACAGTGTGGAATTTTTTGATAGAACGTAGGAAAGTAATCACACTACATCTATAATGGGAGATCCATAGTGAGGAAGAAGCTTTATTTTGGGAGGATTCATGGAATGTTCACTCCCCATTGAAAACATTACCAATATACATTTAACACAACAAGTATTAACTAGCAGTTGGGGAAGGAAAGTAAAGGATTACTTTGGAACAGTGGAAGATCTAACAGGGAGAGTTAAATGGAAAGACTTCTCTGAACTACCAATCCCTAAGGTTTAGAGAACAGCTTTAGAGGTGATTTTAAAGGAAAGGGTGGTATTCAAAATAGATTCTCTAGATAAATTAGTATGTGCTCCTTCGAAAATAGGTTTTTATTTAGTAAGTTAGGGTTATAACGAAGTTATAAGTATTAGGGAAAATATCAATCATAAAGGGCTTTCTCTTTCTGTTGGAATACAATAACTCTTCCAAAATCAAGTTGATTTTCATGGCTTGTCCTGAAAAACTCGATTCTAACAAGTGATAAACTTTCAAAGATTGGGATATCTACACCTTTTCAATGTGTTTTATGTGAGGGGGCTTTGGAAGATGTCAATCATATATTTGTCCAATGTTCATTTGCAGAAACATGTTGGAATTTCATTAAAAAAACATTAATTAGAACCCTCCTTTGCAAACTATAGTATCAGAAGTCTTTACTAGCTAGCCAGTATTATACAAAACTTCTTTGTTTACATGCGTCTAGAGGGTGGTACCAAAAATTTTAATTTGGAGCATTTGGTGGGAAAGGAATAAACGGGTTTTTACAAATCATAAAACAAAGGTGGAATAGGTCTTGATATTGTTGTAAAAATCAATTTTAGAGGTCACGAATGCATATGGGTAAACCTGCAAAACTGGTTTTCAATTTTGTTGAGGAAGGAAAAATGCATTTTTGGATGGAAAACACTTTAGGGGGTTTGCTACAAGGGGGGGTTAACTAGAACCCCCTAAATGGTTTGCTAGAAGCAGTGGTTCACTAGAACCCCCCTTCTAGCGAACCCCCTGTTAGCTCTCAAAAACGTAGGCGAAATGCCTCAAGAGGTTGCCAATCTCTTGATACGTTTCAGGGTAACAAACAAGGTCAAATGGTTTAGACCTTCTACTCTTCAGGTGTTGCTAGACCTAGGTGGGTGTACCTATATGAGTGAGGCATACTTGACTTGTGCTTATCTCTTTTGAAGTGTTTTTCCCACAATGGCAGATGGGAGTGGACAAATAAAACTTGATTTGGTATAAATTGTATAGCAATATTAAAACTAAAACCTAATATGTTCAGTTAATAGATGTAAAAGATGAATGAAACTAAATGATGAAAATGTAGAGACTAGTGCGTTATTGGGTATGCGGAGTCAAATGAAATCTAAATGAATAACTTCCTTCTAGAGAACATTCAAATTTTTTGGCATATATTTTAGTTTATAACTTGTATAAACATGCAAGACTACGACTACCAAGTTCTTCTTAATGATCCAGATGAACTTCCCTGATTACTATGATCAATTAAAAGGATTTAATCTCTCTTTGAAAGAACCAGTTAATTAACCACACAGATACAGCAAATGTGTACTGATAATTGATCATAAACTTGTTATATCAATTTAAATAACCAGAAAACATTAACCTTGGAGACAACTACAGTAATACTTTCAATGAACACAACAAACAATTGATACCACAAGTAAGCCAGAACATTAAATGATTCTCATTGATATCTCCATAATTTCAAACATGCATCATAGTCTCATATTTGTGAAACATTATTTTCTACTATATCTATTATATTTGATCTTCTATTCTATCTTCTCTTTTCACAATCAAAAATGAACATTTATACATCAGTATTTGAAAAGACATGTCGTTTCGTATTCAAATGTCGGCAATCAGTTGTATTCGAGCTTTTACTAACATTCACCAATCACCCGCTGAGATGTCCTGTAGTCATACCGATCTTCAATGTCTCATCGATAGTCAAAAAATGTGCATCGCTATAACGTCCCACCATCTCATCGACATTTGATGTCTCACCGATAGTCATCACTTGAGTCTTATGTATCATTGTGACAATTTTGAGTCGGGGAGAGGTTTCATAGATCACCCTGTGTCTTACCGAGATATGTCCTTAAGTTCACTTTCTGATCATTGTGACATAGGAGTCGATAAGACTTCACGAGTTCATTCCCATGGCAATGACGGGACCCACCTTCAACAGTATCGGTGAGACCAAATAGATGCTACATAACATTTCACCGACGGCTTAAGTCTGGCCGATGTAACCCTTTGTATCCCGATCGATAAGACTCTTATGTGTTCGATATGACTCTCCTCGATAATTATTGTCTCGGTGATAAGTTCACTTTGCTTTCTAATCAGTATAACCTACAATGACTCGCTATGACATATAGCGATAACCACTGTCTTGCCGATAAATATCCCTTAATACTTTATGGTCGCTGAGACACAATCATTTTCTCATCGATGAAATAATACTTTTGCGTGACATATGAGTCGGAAAGACTGCATGACTTCATTATGATAGTCATTTGATATAAACCCCTTATGCTTTGTCGGCGAGACCGGGTGCATTCGCTGAGACTTTATTCCGATAACCTTTAGTCTAGCCGATACGTCATTCTGTGAGCTAGTTGGTGAAACATAATACATTCGGCAAGACCTCACTCTGAAGACTTTTGGTTTGGTTGAAACGTTTCTTTGTGCGCTGGTCAGTAAGACATGATGCACTCGGTGAGAGTTTATCCCAACAATAGCTTTCTTGCTGATGTGATCCTTCTATTGCTGAGACAATAAATGTGTCCTGTCGATAGGTGCTTGCATATGAATTCTGATCAGTGTGACATCATTGAAGTCTTGCTGATAGACTGCAACAAGTATACATTAGTGAAAATACATTATAGATCGGGAGACCCTAACCTTCTCTTGCTAATATGGATTATATAGTGAAATATTCATGACTCGATAGATTCTATGGGACCACATGGAAAAATATGGGAAAAATGTCATGAAGAGAGATTTATGTGCTTATGGTGAGGACCATTTTGTAAACTCATGTGTAAAAATAACTATAAAATTTTCAAAATTTTACAGTTCTAATAGTGGCTCTGTCTGGGGATGAATGATTGTGAGATCATTGCAAGGATCCAGATTTCTGGGTGAGCAAACCAAATTCAAGGTGATGGATCATGTGAGCATTATGGAATGAATGGAAATGGAAATGAATATGACCCTACGCTACTGTACATGGAAAGATTTATTTTAAAAGAAGGAAAACTAGGATTATCCATGTACTAGAAATTCTTGTTCCTTTTATTTCCTAGACTATTGTGCATGGAAAATAGAATTTCGAGAGGATTGTCAAGAATTGTCCATGCACTAGCAACCCTTAATCCTCTGTATTGCTCAAGAGAAAAAATGCTTCAAAAATTTCCCATGCACAGGCAACTCCTGATCTTCACCAGCCATATTTTGTAGATAATATGAGTCTTCACCTCTCTTTCCAACAACTACAAAAGGTCCTAGCCACAAGGCTTCAAATTTCTTGTGCTTGCCCTTCTCCTCACACCTTGCGTTCCACATCAGTACCAAATCATCCTTTTCAAATTTTCTATCTTTCGCCTTTTTATCAAACAAGTACTTCATCTGTGCCTGTAACTTCATGTTCTGGTTCTGAGCTACTCTCCTTATATCATCAAGTTCAGCTAGTTGCTCCATTCTCTCCTCCATGGGTTCTAGAATATTCAAATCTTCTTGAAGGATAAATTTGTAAACTGGTAACAAATTTTGTAAAGGCATCCTGGCCTGTGTTCCATACACCAATTCAAATGGGGATTTTCCAATTGCCTTTTTTACAGTGATCCTATCAGCCCAGATAGCCATTTTTAGTTTTGAATCCCAAGCCTTCTTATTCTGACCTAACATCCTCCTTATAATCTTGAGAAGACTTTTATTGTTGGACTCTGCTTGACCATTAGCTTGTGGATGGTAAGGAGCTGCATAAGAAATGGTAATGCCATATGTGCTACAGAAATTTCTAAATTCTTAGGATCTGAAACACATCCCATTGTCAGTAATCAATCTTAGTGGTGTACCAAATCTGGTAATGATGTTATCCATTAGAAAATTCATCACAACTTTACTTGTAGCTTGCTTGGTTCGGACTGCTTCTACCCATTTGGTAAAGTAATCGGTAGCCACCAATATCCACTTATGTCCTCCACTTGATTTCTCTTGTATCTCCCCAATGAAATCAATTCCCCACTGATGAAAAGGGGCTTCAGCCTACAAAGGCCTAAGTAGTAAAGCCCCCTGATACTTCATTTTCCCATAGAATTTTTGGCAGGCTTCACATCTTCTTATATATGAAAAGGAGTCATTAAAAACTTTCGGCCAGTAATAACCTTCCTTGAGAATTTTATGTGTAGTTGTCTTTGCAGATTAATTCCCTCCACAAACCCCTTCATGCATTTCACTTAAGACATGCTTAGCCTATGACTCATCCAGACATAACAATAGTATACCATCCCTGTTCTTCCAAAACAAATCTCCATCCATGAACACATACTTAGATGCTTGTAGTTTCAAAGTTCTTTTCTGGTTGTCACTCAATCCCTCTGGACACTTCATGTATTTAAGGTAATGCATGATGTCTACATACCAAGGAGTATGCTCAATGCTCGCAATTGCATTCTTTTCCTCTTCTATATTGCAAATTTGGTTTGCTTCAATATTTGCTTCTGTCATTAACCTAGCCAAACCCTGACCTCTCACTAATTTAGTGATCTATATCTCCATATCAAACTCTTGGATTTTATTAATCCATCTACATCTTTTTCCTATTACTTCAGACTGTGTCAAAATATCTTTAACAGCCGCATGAGGGACATAGGCAATCACCTTAGCTCCAACAAGATATGGTCTGAAAGCCTTTGTAGCTTTTACCAATACAAAAGCTTATTTTTCCATTATATCATATTTCAATTCTGACCCCTGCAATGACTTACTAAAAAAGGACACAGGTTGTTCATGACCTTCCTCATTTTTCTGTAACATAGCTATGGTGTGTAGTGAAGCAAATGAAAATATTTGAAAGGGTTTTGAAAAATTTGGGGACCTAAGGATAGGAGCCTCCTTGATATCCTTTTTGATTGATATAAAAGCATCTAATGCTTTTGTAGTCCAATCTATTTTGTGTCCCTTCCTTAACATTTTTGATATGGGTTTAATGATTTCAACAAAATTAGAAACAAACCTCCTAACAAAGTTGATCTATCCAAAGAATGACTAGATGGCCTTAACAGTTATAGGGATAGGAATTTTATCTATGGCCTCAACCCTCTCAGGATCTATTCTAATCCCTTCTTTTGATACAATATGTCCTAAGATTTTACCCTCTGTGACTGCAAAATGACATTTTTTAGGGTTCAGACTAATCCCATATTCTAAAGCTTTAATAAATACCTTTTCCAGATGTTCTACATAATCTTCAGCCTTCTTTGAGTAAGCAGTAAGGTCGTCCTAATACACCACCATGATAGCATTAATTAAGTCTGCAAATGCTACGTCCATAGCTCTTTGGAAGGTTTCTCCTACGTTCGTGAGACCAAATGGCATTCTTAGATAAACATATGTCCCCCATGGGGTTGTAAAAGTTGTTTTATACTACTCAGATTCTTTAACTTTAAGTTGGTTATAACTTGAAAACCCATCCATCATAGATAACAGCTCGCACCCTATCACCCTATGTAATATAGCCTCCATATTGGGTAGAGGATAATTATCCTTGAGAGATGCCATATTTAGATTTCTAAAATCTACACATAATCTGTTATCCCCATTTTTCTTCCTCACTGGGACAAGGTTTGAGACCCATGTTGAGTGCCTAATTGGTTTGATAATGCCACCGTCTCTAAGATTTTCCAATTCTTCCTGCATTTTTGGTTCCAATGTTTGGTTAATGGGTCTTTGCTTCTGTCTAAATGGTTTTGCATCCAACTTCAATGGTATTTCATGCTGAAACAAATCTTCCCTATATGCTTTTAGATCTTCATAAGACCAAGCAAATACATGCTTATATTTTCTCAGTAATTCTATCAGCATTCTTCTAATTTTCGGGCTTATTTTCTTCCCTATGTACACCTTTCTTGGTGCCATCTCAGTCCCCAAGTTAATCTCTTCAATATCCTCCCTCTTGACTAGTGTTTGCTTCATGAGGGACCGATCACTTCCATCATACACCCTCTCCAATGCCACTAACCCCTTAGGAAGCTTATATTTTTTAAGATGTAAGATCTCCTTCCCGAATGTTGTTTTCTTCCCATCTACTTCCTCCACAAAAGCATTGAAATCAATTTCTTGGGCTTCATATTGATCTATACAGTGAAGAAATTTCAAAAGGTTAGTATAATCATTAAAAACCTGCCAACTATAGGCACAGCAGGCCTTGTTTTGAACTCAATTTGTGATACTCCACCCAGTGTAATATCATCTCTCTTCAATGCCACATTTGCTAAAAAGTTTGCCATTATGTTCTTTGACCTATCAATCCACTCAATTGAGAAGGCATCAAACAACTCAATTGTGTCCCATACAGCATTCCTGTATTGTTTCAGTCTTTTATGTTTTGCTGCATATTTTGACTTAATTTGTGAAACAACTAACTTAGAATCCCCTAGAATAGCTAGCAGCTTGATTTTATGTTTCACAGCTATATTTAAACCTATTAATAAAGCTTCATATTCTACCACATTGTTTGTACATTCAAATGTTAACAGAAATGAATACTTAAAAGTAATACCTTTAGGTGAAACAAATAATATTCTCACCCCATTACCTTCTTGGCTACAGGCTCCATCAAAGTACATTTTCCACACACCATTGCAATTTTGTGCAATATGCTTTTCAATTGGATCACTATTGATTAATTATGGCTGGGCTGGCTCTATCTTAAAATTCCCAAGATCCACATCACAAAAGCAATTGATTTGATCTTGTGGTACACAGTCAACAACTTGGTTCATCCTTGGCTCCCTGTATAACTTAACTTCCTGACCATTCACTAGAATTGTTGCATAAGACAAATCAAATTGGACATTTCCCCCAAGCGCGACCGTCCATTGTCTTGATAGAAGCATCCCGAACTAAGGATGGGTGTCAATTACTATTATATCAATGTTATAGGCCACCTGAGGATAAGTAGCTAGTTTGACTTCAACATCTTTCATTATACCCACCACAGGAACAAGTCGGTTATCCATTGCATAGCACTTGCCTCCATTAGTATCCACCCACATGCCAAGTTGTTTCATAACTCCTACTGGCATAATATTTATGGTAGCGCCAAAGTCTATCATGCAATTCCTCAGCAATTTGTTATTTATGAGTAATGTAGTGAAAAAGGATCAACTTGTGGAGGATTTAATAATGCATTACTAAGGAAAACCTCTGGGATATTTACCTTCTCTTGCTTATTTTTAGTGGCCACATTACTTTCAGAATTTATATGTTTTTCATTTCCATTTGTTATTAATTGAACAGCACTATCTCTATATTCCTTAATTTTCATCATCTCAAGTAATGGAACAGACATCTTTACTTGGGATAAAGCTTGAGTGAAGTCAAAAGAAGAACCCTCTGTTTTAATCACTTTCTTTTGTTCCGACGTTTCTCCTTTGTTCTCTTTTTTTTCTCTTTTACTTGGCTAATCAATCTTTTGCATTTCTTTGTGTAATTCCTTTACTTCCTCCTTTTGGACAAGCTTTTGTTCGCTTTTGTCATGTTGTTTATTTTCTATTTTCTTTGAAACTCCTTGTGTCACCTTTTGATCCTTCATAAAGATTCCCCTAGGGACACATTCCTTCTCGTTCACTGTCTTATTTCTCAACCAGTACTTTCTCTTTGCTTCTTCAACTACAGCAATGGTTAATCTCTCTATCTCCTCTTCAGTGAGTTTCCTCATACTGCACTAAGTAGGCATCTCAATAGAATGTGGTTTAGTATAATCTTCTTTAGAGTCAGAAAGAACCTATTGTTCAGCCATGTGGACATTGTACCTTTGATTTGAAACATCATACTAATAACCTTCATCCTCTAAAGATGAGTATTTCTCCTCAACACGGTGAAAATTATTTGAAGTCAAATACACTGTGTGATGTTCTCCACTGTTTCTTGTTAACATTCCTTTCTCTTGCATTCTTTGGGCTACAACACAATAATCTAGGGAATGTGGATTATCACAAATTTCACATAAATAATTGTTATTAACCATATATGTTCCCTTCTTCCTTAATGGATCAGGAGTTTCTTTGTTTCTAGGCCTATCTGTTATAGTTTTTCTATCTTTCCAGTTTGTGTTATAGGGCATGTCATGTAACCTAGGCCTTTCATTTTTGTATGTGTTCTCCTGTTTGTATTGATAATTATTGGTTTGTTGAGGAACCCTAGGGTTGTCTCTTTAGCCGCCTTCCTATTGTTTTCAATTGTTAATGCTATCTTCTGGGCTTCAGCTAAGTCTCTTGGGAACCTATTCCTCAATTCATATCCTATTTTAGGATCGAACACATTCAAATAAACACTTAATGCTACAGAGTCTGGCAACTTTGATCTAGGAGGTATTTTATTTCGCAATTTATTAAATCTTCGATTGAAATCATAAATCGAGTCATTTTGATTTTTCTGAATTCGCATGAATTCATGAAGAGCAGCATTTGGTGCACTTAGATTCCCATATTGTTTGAGAAATCGATCCTGAAATTCTTGGAGAGAATTAACAGAGGCTGTTGGTAGGTTGTTGAACCAATCCCTAGCTTCTTCGATAAGCGACATCATGAATAACCTCATGTGTAAATATTCATATGGCACATCCAAGTCTTGGATGAAAACATTGAAACTTCTTAAATGATCTTCAGCAGTAATCGCACTACTACTTGTAAACTTTGGAACAAGACTTCTCCAACTACCATCCATTGGGTAAGGGTATAATTGAAACCCTGCCAAGTCGAATTGTCTGATCATTGTTGCGTATTGATGGGGGGGAGGATTAGGTGGGTACTGATACTGGTACATTGGATAATTGTATTGTGTATTATGATGTGGCACATAATGTTGACCATGAGGTGGCTGTGTATATGTATATTGTGAGGGAATATGCGGTGGATGGTTTGGTTGTTTGTATTTATTCCCTATCTGATTGTGAGGGGCCTTTGATGGGTCAAAAGGCCCTGCACCACTATTGCACTACTTATGAGGTGGTACATATTTTGGGCAACTAGATATCTGAGAAGTAATTTGGGCCTTTTGAAATTTGAAGTTTGTCATTGCTTGTATCATTTGGGCTTTCTCCTGTTCATCTTTTAGTTCTTCTATCTCCTTTTTTTGTAACTTGAACCATGCTTTTACTTCTTCATGAGTTAAAGATTCATAATTTTCCTAAGGTATCACATGATCATCGAACTCATTTTGGTTACCCTCCATTCCTTTTTCGCATGCTTGTTGATATCTAAGTCCTTCTGCTTCGAGTCTAGCATCAAACTTTGGTTGTTTCTGAGGATTATAAAAAGGATTTCTTTGTTCTTCTGGGGTACAAGGTTCTGCACTTGAATTATCTCTCCATGTATCATACCAGTCATAGGTTTCATAATGTGGTCTCAATGCTTTGTCTTTGTTAGTCATGCACATGTCCACATTTATCCCTTTACCTTTATCAACCTTATCATCCTTGTGTGTCCACTTACTATTGCCAGCAAGACCCCCAGTATGACCTCCCCTATATTGAGATCTTTTTCCATTCATGTTTGAACAAATGCAATATTTTCATCAGAGTCGCCACTCACTTTCTTAAAAGTGAGAAAGTGTTTTTTTGTTCTTTATTCCCAGTGGAGTCTACATAAGATTTCTAACTCTATGATAAGGCGTTGATTCTAAGTTAATTCCCCAACAGAGTCGCCAATTTTTTAGCTCTCAAAAACGCAGGCAAAATACCTCAAGAGGTTTCCAATCTCTTGATATGTTTCAAGGTAACAGACAAGGTCAAATGGTTTAGACCTTCTACTCTTCAGATGTTGCGAGACCTAGGTGGGTGTACCTATATGAGTGAGGCATACTTGACTTGTGCTTATCTCTTTTGAAGTGTTTTTCCCACAATGGCAGATGGGAGTGGACAAATAAAACTTGATTTGGTATAAATTGTATAGCAATATTAAAACTAAAACCTAATATGTTCAGTTAACAGATGTAAAAGATGAATGAAACTAAATGATGAAAATGCAGAGACTAGTGCCTTATTGGGTATGCGGAGTCAAATGAAATCTAAATGAATAACTTCCTTCTAGAGAACATTCAAATTGTTTGGCATATATTTTAGTTTATAACTTGTATAAACATGCAAGACTACAACTACCAAGTTCTTCTTAATGATCCAGATGAACTTCCTTGATTACTATGATCAATTAAAAGGATTTAATCTCTTTTTGAAAGAACCAGTTAATTAACCACATAGATACAGCAAATGTGTACTGATAAATTGATCATAAACTTGTTATATCAATTTAAATAACTAGAAAACATTAACCTTGGAGACAACTACAGTAATACTTTCAATGAACACAACAAACAATTGATACCACAAGTAAGCCAGAACATTAAATGATTCTCATTGATATCTCCATAATTTCAAACATGCATCACAGTCTCATATTTGTGAAACATTGTTTTCTACTATATCTATTATATTTGATCTTCTATTCTATCTTCTCTTTTCACAATCAAAAATGAACATTTATACATCAGTATTTGAAAAGACATGTTGTTTCGTATTCAAATGTCGGCAATCAATTGTATTCGAGCTTTTACTAACATTCGCCAATCACCCGCTGAGACGTCCTGCATTCATACCAATCTTCAATGTCTCATCGATAGTCAAAAAATGTGCATCGCTATAACGTCCCGCCATCTCATCGACATTTGATGTCTCACCGATAGTCATCGCTTGAGTCTTATGTACCATTGTGACAATTCTAAGTTGGGGAGAGGTTTCATAGATCACCCTGTGTCTTACCGAGATATGTCCTTAAGTTCACTTTCTGATCATCGTGACATAGGAGTCGATAAGACTTCACGAGTTCATTCCCATGGAAATGACGGGACCCACCTTCAACAGTATCGGCGAGACCAAACAGTTGCTACATAACATTTCACTGATGGCTTAAGTCTAGCCGATGTAACCCTTTGTATCCCGATTGATAAGACTCTTATGTGTTCGATATGACTCTCCTCGATAATTATTGTCTTGGCGATAAGTTCACTTTTCTTTCCAATCAGTATAACCTACAATGACTCACTATGACATATAGCGATAACCACTGTCTTGCCGATAAATATCCCTTAATACTTTATGGTCGCTAAGACACAATCATTTTCTCACCGATGAAATAATACTTTGGCATGACATATGAGTCGGCAAGACTGCATGACTTCATTCTAATAGCCATTTGATATAATCCCCTTATGCTTTGTCGGCGAGACCGGGTGCATTCGTTGAGACTTTATTCCGATAACCTTTAGTCTAGCCGATACGTCGTTCTGTGAGCTAGTTGGTGAAACATAATACATTCGGCAAGACCTCACTCTGAAGACTTTTGGTTTAGCCGAAACATTTCTTTGTGTGCTGGTTGGTAAGACATGATGCACTCGGTGAGAGTTTATCCCAACGATAGCTTTCTTGCCGATGTGATCCTTCTATCGCCGAGACAATAAATGTGTCCTGTCGATAGGTGCTTGCATATGAATTTTGATCGGTGTGACATCGTTGAAGTCTTGTCGATAGACTGTAACAAGTATACATTAGTGAAAATACATTATAGATCCGGAGACCCTGACCTTCTCTTGTTGATATGGATTATATAGTGAAATATTCATGACTCAATAGATTCTATGGGACCACATGGAAAAATATGGGCAAAATTTTATGAAGAGAGATTTATGTGCTTATGGTGAGGACCATTTTGTAAACTCATCTGTAAAAATAACTATAAAATTTTCAAAATTTTATAGTTCTAACACCCCCTTTAATGGGTTTTATTTTTTAATTACATTTAAAGGAGGGCTTGCTAGATGGGGAGGTTCTAGCAAACCCCCCCCCTCTTCACTTTGCTAGAACCCCCCCTTTTCCCCCTTCTCCCCCTCTTCTACCAAATCTCTACAAAAAAATTCCCTTCGAAGCTCGGGTTGAGGATGAAAATGGAGGAGACTTCACAAACCCAACTGGATGATGGTAGTCCTTGGAACGAGCTATCCATTTTAATATGTTTTGGTTTTAATATGTATTTTTTTTAGTTTGATTAAACATAGGTTTGTCACCAAAAATCAAGCTCTATGTTCTACACATGTGGAAAAATAGCAGATTATCAAAAAAAATTGAAAAATATCAATGCACTAGATATTGATGTCCTTGATTCAGCAAAAAAAAATTGGATTTCAATACATACAAAAAAAGTTATGTTTTAGCTAGTAAATCATGTCTAAATAGTAATTGGTTTCAATTTGAAAGTTAATTACGAAAAAATATTCAATGAAATGCTATGAAACCAATTCCATGCACTAGATATCGTAGTTACGAATCTAAATTTGAAAAAATTAGAATTTTAACCGCCATAGAAAAAAAGTTATGTGTTAGCAAGTAACGTCACTCTTTAAAAATGGTGTTTACTGTTAAAGACTAGTTTTTGAAGGAGATGGAAAAATAAGTGTAATTTGATTCCAAAAATTTTGAAAAAAATATATATCTAGAATCTACAGACAAAATGTCACAAATCACTAGTTTACATCATCTTCAAATTCCTCATGGTTTACCCACTATAGGTGCCCGAAAATGAAGATTTAGTTAAAAAAATTCAGTTCAATGTCCAATTTGGCCAAAATTGTAAACTAGTACTGTGGGATCACCCATACGTTCAGAAATCTAAGTTTGTAAGTTCTATCTATACAAATTGTGATGCATCTTTACTTAAAAATTGGAAGCATCTCTCTATTCCCTTCAAAGGTAGTCTTCATCAACCAAAAAAATAGAGTATTGATAGGAATAGTATTTCATGGATTTCGCCCCTAGAAGGATTTGGAAAATTGAATTTTGATGGGGCATCTAGGGGGAACCTTGGAATTTTAGGTGCAGGGATAATCATTAGGGATTGGAAGGGGGATCTTGGAGCCAAATCAATTAAGCTACCTCAAGGTACAAATAATATAGCGGAGGCACAAGCTCTACTACATGGGATGAAGTTGGCACTTGATAGGAAAATCTTGAAACTCTAGGTAGAGGGTGACTCATTGATAATTATAAATGCATGTAAAGAAAAAAAGATGCAAAACTGGAAATTGCTATATTTTTTGCATCAGGTATAGGATTGATTATCTAAATTTGAAGTCATTCATATTATGAACACTTATAGAGAGAGTAACAAATTGGTTGATCTTTTAGCAAACATGGCCTATGAACAAAAGGAGGAAGAAGTTACATTGGATAAAGAAGTTTTTACTTCCAATAACAAATTGAGGGGCATACTAGTATCAAAAACAACTAGTTCAAAATTAAACAAGAAATAATGATGAAATATTGCTACATATAATAAGTTTTATGAAGTTGATTGTGTTGTAGGGGTTAATTCTCTATCAATGAAAGTGTAGGGTTGGATGTAATGCTAAATACATTCTTTGATCCCTAATCATTCACTCCCCCAGTTAATATTTTCTTTTGCAATGGAAATCAAGTGCTAGTATTTATAAACAGCAAGTTGATTGTCAGCAATGTATGGAAATAACATGATGGAAAAGGTCATGGTGGAGTCATAAGGATAGCTAATTCCATCTAATACATTTGCAGATAATGATTTTTGTATGCTAACATTTATTTTTGCAGGTTCAATAATCATTTTCTAGCACATCAAACTAAGATGGTATACAACTTCCAAGGAGTTAAAAGATTAGATGCATGCCAAATCTAATAGGCACACAAGGAAATGACGGTTGGATTTTATTATTTTTACACATAGTAGTACTCTCCTTGCTAGAAAATGTAATAGATAGTTTAAAGTTTCATCACCTCATTTCTCATTCCATATTTCTTGTTATCTTTGATCATTCTAGTCTATCTGAATCTAGGTGGTGAGAGTTTTCTGCAAAAGTAGGTGTTGAGAAAATGTGTCTCAACCTTGAAATTACATAATTTATTATTGATACATAAGGTATTGTTCATTTGATGATGACAGGGGGTGCAGGGGGGTCTCCCCCCATGAGGGGTCTGGGGGAATCATCCCCCTGGCTGGGGTCCAGGGGCAACGTGCCCTAACAGGGGCTCAGGGGCAGCGCCCCCTAAAGGAAAATTTTATTTATATTTTATTATTGTAAATTTGGATCGTTCCTCATTATGTCTCATATCTGACAGTCAATATTTTATTAGCTTGACTTTCCCTAGAAGATAACCCTATTTTATTAGGGCATTGTATTACGACTATGTATTGTGATGTATTCTAAAAGTCTGATAGTGGTCATGCTACCTCTGGATCTCTAGCTGGTGATACTCCTATGAGAAGCTTGCTCTGCAAGTATATTATAATCTTTGTGATTTCTAAATAATATATTGGGTGGCTTTGGAGTGGGGTTTTTCTCCTAAAAGGGTTTTCCCCACGTAAATCATTGTGTTGTGGTATGCATGATATTTGTGTTTATTTTTGTTTAAATTTGTGTATCTGTTAAAGATCTATAAAATTTTTGTATTATTGTCCTCTCAAGATTAGTGTAGGAAGTTATTATGCTACCTTAGCTTCCTTACAAGTGGTATAAGAGCCTGATCACCTTTGGTTTCAATTGTGGGTTGTTGGGATTTTTGAACTAATCCAGATTTGAGTGGGAGCTTGTGCAGAAGATATTTATTGATCTTGTTGCAGGAATTTTCAGATGGAAATTTCATCAGGGAGAATAGAGGTGGATAATTTTTTTGGAAATAATTTTGAAATGTGGAAGTTGAAGATGGAGGATCTATGGGATGTTGTTAATGAGAATGTTTCAAGGCCTACAAATCCTACTGAAGCTACTCAATATGATGTTATGGAGCATATATCCAAGGGTCTAATTAGATTGTGCTTGGAAGACTCAATTATAATCAATGTCCATGAAGAGACCTATGCACAGAAACTATGGAAGAAGCTTGGTGAGATGTATCAAGCTAAATCTTTAGTGAACAAGATTTTGTTGAGGAAGAAATTGTATTCCTTGAGAATGGAAAAGGATGGATGAATTAAAAACCACCTAGAAACATTCAATATGTTGGTGGCTCAATTGGCATCAATTGGTGTCAAAATGGATGAGGAAGAGAAATCTCAGATCCTACTTTGTTCTTTGCCTGATTCATGGGATTCTATTGTTATGGTTATTGGGAGTAATGTTATATTGAAGACTGAAGATGTGGTGGGTTATTTTCTTTCTGAAGAGATGAGGAGGAAGGTATCCATCGGTGCCAAGGATGCCTTAAATGTTCATGGAAGACTTAAGAAAAAAGGCAAGAAGAATGAGAAGCGTGGAAAATCCAAGTCCAAGGGAGATCTAAATCTCTTGGAAAGTCCAAAGTTATTTTGTTGGAACTACAGTAAGCCCGAACATGTTTATAAGGATTGAAAAGAAGAAATGAAGAAGAAAAATAATAAATTTGATTCTGATTCTGATTCTAAGAAGGAAGATGGTGATGCATTCATTGTAGCTTTGGCAACTTATATAGGTAATTATACATGGTTAATTGACTCAGGTGCATCTTTCCATATGACCTCTAATAGAGATTGGTTTTTTGAATATGAAGAATTTGATGGAGGAAAGGTGTACTTGGGTGATGATTCTCATTTAGACATTTTTGTTCATGGTAAATTTAAATCAAATTTCCTAATGGTGGAATAAAAAGGATTAATGGTGTGTTGCATATCCTTGGTTTAGTACGAAATTTGTTATTTGTAAGCAAACTAATCGATGCAGGAATGCAGGTAGTATTTTCTAATGCAAGATGGTTAGAGGTGCTATGGTGATTGCTAGAGGTGTCATATATGGCACATTATATAAGCTTGATGCATGCACTATTGAGTGCAATAGTACTTATATGAAAATCAAGTTTGTGGAAGAAGTGAGGGTTTCACCTTCAGTAGATGGTAATGGATTTTGGGTACCCAAGGATGATATTTCTTCTAAATCAAAGTTACCTACAAAGAAAACTATGTTATGGCACCAAAGACTTGGCCAGATTAGAGAAAAGGGTCTAAAGACCTTGAAAAATAAAAACCTTTTTGAAGGGTTATCTGATTTTAATCTTGAATTTGATTTCTGTGAGCATTGCATTTATGGAAAACAAAATCATGTTCAATTTTACTCGATTTTTACTGTGGTGTATTGGATCTTATTCATTTTGATGTGTTTGGTCTTGTAGATGTTCCTTCAATTGGTAAATCCACATATTATGTTTCATTTATTGATGATTACAGTAGGACATGGGTATACTTTCTAAAGATTAAATCTAAAGTTTTCAGTCGATTTAAAGAATTTAAAGCAATGGTTGAGTTGCAGATAAGAAACAAAATAAAATGTTTGAGGATTAATAATGGCAGTGAAATTTTCTTTAATTATTTTGATAGATTTTGTAAAGATTGTAGTATTCATAGACAAAAGACAACTCTATATTCTCCACAAGAGAATGGAGTTACAGAAAGAATGAACAGGAAACTAATGGAGAAGGCTAGGAGTATGTTGAGTGGTGTTGGTCTAGAACAAAGGTTTTGGGATAAAGTTGTTGCTGCTACTTGTTACCTGATTAATAGGTCTCCTACATTAACTCTTATTGATAAGACACCTATAGAGGCATGGTCGGGTCACAAGCCTTCATTAAGACATCTTAGAGTTTTTGTTTGTCAAGCATATGCACATGTGCTAAAGGAGAAGTGAACAAAGTTGGAGAACAAGGCTATGAAATGTATCTTCATTGGATATAGTTATGGCGTGAAAGGATACAAGCTTTGGGATCATATTACACAAAAGGTAATACATAGTAGAAGTTTTACTTTTAGAGAAACTAAGCCTTCTTCTGTTACATTGTAGCTAGAACAAAGTAAATAGGAAAATGTGACTCAATTTCCTTCTACACCTCAGAAAGTGAATCAAGGCCCATGGATAGACAAGAAGTTGAGGAGAGATCATCTAGCTCTAAATCTTCAAAAGAGGAGGAAGAACCTCCAACTTAGCTTGTTCGTAGGTCTACAAGGCATAGACAACCACCTGAAAGGTATTCACCTGATGATTGGAGATGTATTTTTGCTTTGAATACTAACATGGATGAACCTAGATTGGTAGAAGAGGCATTAGGTATGAATGATGTAGAATCCTAGAAGATTGTTATGGATGAAGAAATGACAACTTTGAAAAAGAATGATACATGGGATCTTGTACCATTGCCTGAAGGAAGAAAACTTGTTCATTGCAAATGGGTATTCAAGAAAAAGATTGGTTCAAATGGAAATATTGAGAACTACAAAGCAAGGTTGGTTGCAAAAGGTTACTCTCAAGTTAAGGGTGTTGATTATGGTGAGATATTTTCTCCTATTGTAAAAATGACATCCATTAGATTTTTGCTTTCTATTGTTGTTGCTTATGATTTAGAGGTTGAGCAAATGGATGTGAAAAATACTTTCCTTCATGGTGAATTGGAAGACGATATTTATATGACACAGCCAGAGCACTACGTGGTCAAAGGTAAAAGTAAATTGGTTTACAAATTGAAGAAATCTTTGTATAGATTAAAATAGAGTCTTAGGATGTGGTACCAAAAATTTGATACATATGTGTTGAGTTTGGGATTTGAGCATTCTAAATCAAATCATTGTGTTTATTATATATGTGATGGTGATTGTTTCTTGTTATTACATTGTATGTTGGTGATATGTTATTTATTAGTAGAGGGAAAGGTGTATCTATGGTTAATTTCTTAAGGTTAGATTGTGAGATAAACTAACATATAAAGCATATAACCCAAAGATCCTATCAAGAACAATGAAAACAAGAACAATTATACCTTTGATTCGTAGGAGTCTCCATGATTCACCTTGATAGTACCTTCTACCTTGCCGGTTGACATGTTGCCCTCAGATCTGACGTCTTTGATGAAGTCCTACACCAAGCTTGAAGGATTTGAACAAAGTCTCATGCCTATGACTATGCCTAAGAATGTTTATGCCTAAAAATACCAAAACTTAATGAAATGTGCCAATAATTGCTATGAAAAGTCTAAGTGTGCAAGTGCAAGAGTGTATAATGTGTCTGTGTAATATCTTTCGTGTAATCGAAAAATGAGAGGAAAATGGCATTTTATAGAAAATGCCATTTTGAATGGACGAGTAAGATTGATTTCTACTCAAGACCTAAAATGAGCGGCCCAGATTAAATCTGAGAATCCCTAATTAGGGTTAGGGAAAAATTATCAATCGAGCGGTCAAGATGTCATCTCAGAGAATCGAATCGACGGTGGAGAATAAATGAGGAAATTAATTTGAAAATGAAGAGGATAAAGACCAGACTAAAGATTCGTTTTGGAAGGACCAAGAACCTTCCCGATCAACTGACTCCCGGAGGAAAGTTACCAATTTGGAATTAAATTAATTCCAAATGTGAACTTTGTGAAATAATAAATAATCAATTTTTAGATTATTTACCAAAGTGAGCTGACAATTAAGAATGAGATGACATTTTAAATAATTTAATTTATTTAAAATGAGAAGAATATCAAATTTTCCAATTAAATAATTATATTTAATTATTTAATTTAGCAAATAAGACCAATAATTAAATAAATTATTTAATTCATTTAATTATGAAAGTTAGTGACATATTAAATAAATAAATAAAACTTATTTATTTAATAATCAGGAAGAAGTGACTGAGGAAGGGCAATTAAATAAATTAAGAAATTTATTTAATTAAGGGAAGACTTAGACAATTAATGATGTATTTAATAAATAAATAAAATTTATTCATTTAATAATCATGAAGAATAAAAGGACATGAATTATTTAATCAATAGTCGAATGTGGACCAAGGCCATAATTAAATGTCACAATTATGCTAGGACAAAAGTGGTAAAAATGAAGCTTGCAGGCCTAGGTCATTTTTAGGTGTCTACATTTTGCCCCTCTTTGTCATAATGTCACGTGTCGCATTGTGACAAAGAAAATAAGTGAAATTCATGCCCCAGTGAAGGTATGGAGTATCAATGCCCCTCAGAAAATTTTCAAATTTTGGGTCGGTGATAGAAAAATTTGTAAAGGGTCCCGATAAGTCAATTCCATGACTAGATAAACAATGGCGCAGTCAGTTTTGGATTCTAACATGTTGAAGACAGCCTACGGGGTGGTCAAACTTGGTCAAATGAGCCTCCAGTAAGTACCCACCTGAGAAAAATGTCATTTTGACCTTATAAATAGGTTGACAAAGGGGTAAAAGTCAATTCATTTCCACTATTTACCTTGCGAATTTCAAGAGCTTAGAGCGAAAAGGAGCATAGCGAGGATGGAGATTCCAATCACAGACCATTGCGAGGAGATCGTGCGGACATTCAAGCGGCCAGAGGGCTGAAAGCCAAGGATATGTACCCTTGTCCCACTTTATAATTTTTTTGTTTTGCGTGTCATAATTAGGTTTCTAGGGCGAATAATGAATGCGCCGCGACACATATGCGTTCGCGTTCGACGCATTCGCTTTCGCATTTGACACATTTGATGCGTCGCAACGCAAATGCAATCCCAAATCAGAGGGGCTCGAGGTTTTGCGCCGCATTCACCAAAAATCGTGACGCAATTGCCTTTTAGAGTAGCAATTGCCAAGTAGAATACCACAATCGTCAATTTGCAATGCATTCGCAAGTTTGATCCCCGCAATTGCGATTATGCGATGCATTCACTTTTCTATGATGCAAGTGTCAAATGTTGTGATGCAAGCAGGAACATGCAATGCATCTGAGAAAACAAACAATGTATTTGCCATTTTTCACCGCATTTGAAGTACGGAACGACGCAATTGATGTTTTGAGACGCAATTGCCTTAGTGCGACGCATTTGACTTTGACTTTGACCATAGTTGTTTTTGATATTTGTGTAACCTTAAATGCTTTTGATAATACAGACACCTTGTGCAAAAGGTACTGACGACTTGTTTGGCTTTTTACACAGGTAGCTTGTCCCGATATACACCCAAGAGAGTAGACTGACGACCTTTAGGTTTGTTGACCAGTTGAGCCTGTGAGAGCGGCAACGATTGATGCGACTGGGTTTGTTCTATGTCACCTATATGCCCGTCATTTGGGTGAATAGGGGATTACTGACTGCGCTATGTGAGCGGTGGCATTCGGAGACCTGCTCCTTCCACCAGCCGACAGGTGAGGTGACCATCATGTTGGAGGATGTGTACCGTATCCTATGAGTGTCGATCCAAGAGGAACGGATCATCTACGACCCTCGCCATGGCGATCAGACTTTCTAAGCGTACTACCAAGATGAGGGTGCAGGACTGGGCATCCAGGGATATGAGATCTGGTGGGAGTTCATGGCGGAGCACTATGCTCATTTCAATGCGTTCCTTGTGACCTTGATTGGAGGTATTTTTATTCTTGACCATCAGGGACATGGATTCCCAATTAGCTGGGGAGATGTCTTAGTTGGTATGAGATGTGACAAGATAGTTTATGCCTGGGGTCCATGTTTACTGAGGACACTCTACCATCAGTTGCACAATGTTGCTTATAGGAGGGCAGAGAGTATCTCCTGCGGGACTACTCTGATGATGATTTGGGCTTGGGAGCATATAGCCATATTTCATCCACCGATTGATAGACCACAATTCACCAAGGGGATGCCCTATGCTTATTATTACATAGGTGCTTTACAGTAGACTCGGATGGGAGAGACGGGTTGGTGGCGACATTGGATTGACATGATGGTGTCTTTTATCTGGAGGTCGTACCGAGACTGTGAGCAGTGGGATGATGAGGTGGATCATCTGAGCCATTGTAGATAGTATAGATATTTGATTGGGAGGACCGTGCAGACCTCACTTATTATTGAGATGTATTTGTTGCAGCATGTCCTTAGGCAGTTCAGAAAGTAGTAGGGTGTACCTGCAGGGACAGCCGAGTATGCCCGATCGTCTAGAGAGTATGCTTGGGGGCCAGCCATTCTAGTGGCCTTCGCAGAGCAGCAGATTGATGGGCTAGGAGCCCAGCCATGGGGATGGAGGGGGGAGTAGGTGATCCCGGGACTACAGCAGACTATGACTTATGGTGGCAGGCACATAAACCAGTGCCATTGACAGATCCTGACGGGCCAGCACCTGTGGACAGGCGGTCAATGATACCTCGTGTGCTGAGGGCCAGACGTGGAGGTAGAGGTGGTGACAGGGGCATAGGCCGAGGGAGGGATGGAGGCAGGGATGGAGGTAGGGGTGGAGATGGGGATGGAGATGGAGGAAGGGGTGGAGACAGAGGCAGAGACAGAGGTAGGGGTGGAGATGGAGGTAGAGACAGAGACAGGGGTGGAGATGATGTCGGAGACGGCCAGAGGTGATGGTGAGATGGTAAGAGACAGGGCTAGAGGGTGCGTCCACATGTGGTGAGGGTAATATTAGATGTTATCCCTAAGGTTGGCGAGGAGGGGGAGAGAGAGGAGTAGCCCTGACGGGAGGGAGAGGGTGAGGAGAGATGGGAGGAGGAGGTGGAGGTGGGGAGACAAGAGGAGGAGGCGAAGGTGGGGAGACAGGAGGAGGAGGCGGATGTGGAGAGATAGGAGGAGGACATGGCAGAGGAGGATAGGCCGATGCCAGAGGAGATGGCAGAGGGGGAGGTCAGATAGGAGGATGAGGAGGATGATGCCATTGATGAGGTAGAGAGACTACTCAGATTCAAGATGGTGGAGGGAGAGGAGGAGATACCGTCCTCCTCAGGATTTCCCTAGGATGCCACGACAGACCAGAGGGTGGCTGATTTACAGTGGAGACTGGATGAGAGCATGGCCCAGGTCAGATCATTACAGTTAGAGCTAGAGGTAGCTCGGGTAGAGCGGGATCAGGCAGTGATCCGCTAGCAGGACTTGGTTTAGTGGTGTACACAGTTTGCGGCATTATGCGCAGGTCCTTCCAGAGATATGGCTCGTGAGCTAGCCAGGGTGAGCACGAGGCTAGGTCAGTATAGGACCCTATATGAGTAGGCAGTGCCACCTAAGCGACATGATCCTACCTTGTCACGGTCACAGACGAGGACAGGCAGTGGCCACAGATCAAGAGTGCTAGTGGCAGCAGGAGTCACACGAGTGCTAGAGGGTCCACCTCGACAGGGCACACATCAGGGCACAGGTCACACCACTCATGTAGGCACACCTCGAGTCACCATTCAAGCCATAGTCATGGGTTGACTGGTTCAGTGCAGAGGTCCGTATTGAGGCAACCACAAGTGGTAGATCCTTCAGCTTCTCAGAGTCAGGCCACAGTGACGTCACCGGTGTCTATTACCATGGCGATGATGTCGTCCTTGTCAGTTCTAGTGGTTGCACAGGCAGAGGTTGCCACAAGTCTGCCTATCGTTTAAGTTCCAGTCTCAAAGTTGCAGCCACCATATTCTTCACCACGAGGGGATGATGAGAGTCTACCCTAGGGGCATTTTTATTATTATGACACACTATATATATATATATATATTATTGAGCCTGTGAGCTCCATTTTTTGGATATCTCTTGACTTTATCCTGTGACATTGTACATTTTTTAGATGATATTATATGATGATGCAGTTTTGATGTGGCCTACATGTGTGTTATGTGATGTTCTTTGATTTAATGCATATATGTGATGTATGATGCTGATTTATGATGTATCATGTATGTCTTATGTTGCTTATTTATGATTTTGATGCCATGATGATGCAATGCTTACTTATATGAGATGATGATGATAATGATGTGCATAATGTATTTAGTAAATGGATGCAATGTTGATGATTATGTTAATGCAATGTTAGTGATTATGTATATGTTTTAATGTTATGGATGATGTATGTATGGACATAATGCAATGTTTATATGATTATGTATGCACTTATATTTTTTGGATGTCACAGGATATCATCATGAGATGGACGAGAGAAGATGACGAGACTGAATAGATAAGATAACTAGACCTAAGAAGAGAAGATGACCAGACCAAAGGAGATGCATACTAATTCCTAGACCTTGATCAAATCCTTCAAAGCTTTACCGTAGGACTTTAATATTTATTGCTCTTAATCATCATTAGGCAGACTGTTGTAATGGCCGACAAACACCATGATATGACATAGATCAAGGTGTGCAAGGTCACACCATCACATAAGACAAGCAGTCACAGACAAGGATGATCATGATTCAGACTAGAGCGTGATTGCCCCAGTCTTTTTGTCATAATCAACCACAAGCAGAAAAAGACAAAGAGAATTCATGAGATGTCATTGCTTCTCTAAATCCTGTTCCTAGGACATCCTTGAGAAACTAGTAGCATGATTGCCAAAATAAAAATAGGGCCCTTATCATGATACATCGCTGTTTTTCTAAATCCTCGAATCAGGACCTCACTGAGAAACTAGTAGTCATGCGTGTCAATCGTCATGATACATCATTGTTTCTCTAAATCCTATTAGTGGGATCTTGCTGAAAAAGTAGTAGCATGATAAAAGCCAAAAGACAAGTGTCAAGTGTATGCCAAGTGTGTCTGGATATCCATTGTTCTGATGTCAAAATGTCAGGTTTGGTAATGATGAGATACCAAAGTGTCAAAGCTTTGATGATGCTAAGATGACAAATGTCAAAAATTGCCAAATTCAGGAAGGACACATCCTGAATAATGTTGATGTCGAGAGGATTTGGTCCCTAACAGTCGAAAGGGGTTCCTCGAAATGATGATGATGCCTAGGAAGGACACATCCTAAGGCAAAGATGACAGAGTTGGTTCTTCAGAAGGACACGTCCAAAGAATACCAACGTCAAGAGGAGTGATCCTTAGATGTTAAGAGGATCGCTCGAAATGTCGAATGACAATGACGATGCCTAGGAAGGACACATCCTAAGGCATGAATGACAGAGGTTATCTTTCAGAAGAACATATCTAAAGGTTAACCAAGAGTTGACAGTTTGATAGGTTATGATGATTTGACCTGCCTTGACCGAGTTTGACTTGTGTTTGACTATATGCCGATATTGTCATGATGATATATGTCGATGAGATTGTCATGCTGCAGTAAATGATTGCTATGATTTGTTTTATGAGTTTTATTCATTTGGGAATGATTTTCTTTGTCTTGAAGACGTTTTTGATGTGTGTGCTAGTGTGATGTCATGAACCCTAATGGACTGACCTAGTGCGGCCTCGAGGGCTCATTGATAGATGGCCTTGCCTATCTCATACACTCAGAGACCTCGTAGTTCGACATGACCAATGACTTTGTATTGGTGACCAAAGATTGTGCCATGATTTTATTTTGACAAACCTAAAGGGACTGACCCGATGTCTCAAGGACTCGATTATGAGTCTTGCCTACGTAGCGAATGCACAGAGACAACGTAGTTCAGACATACGACAAAGACTTGACTAATTGACAGGACATATTTTGAACAAAGATGATCCTGTGTTTGACATTTTGTTGTGGTTTTCCTCAGGGCATATTTCAATTTTTAGGTATTTCTTCAAGACATTTTGCGATGTTTTTGGTCTTTTTTTAGGACTTTTTGCCATGTTTTTTATCTTTCTTCAGGACATTTTATGATTTTTTTTTGTCTCTTTTTTTTCAAGACATTTTATGATGTTTTTGGTCTTTTTTAGGACTTTTTGCCATGTTTTTTGTCTTTTTTCAGGAAATTTTTCCAATTTTTGAGATCATGTGTGACATCCACTGTAGTTATATGATACAAATTTTTCCCCCAGTTAGGTCCAAGACTTAGCCAACTTTAAGGAACATGGACGAGATGTTGTTGGTTTACTAGATGGACAGTCGTCAGGTTTTTGATGTCAATCGTTTATCAACCATGAAAGGAAGGGTATAATGTCATGTCGATTGGCGTGATAATGGTGTGAAATTTCTTTCATCCTAGGCCAAGGCAGACAAAGTGATAGTAGATGGCAGAGCAATGATTGATTACACATGGCGCCTATTTGCTAGGTTTTCACCATGGTACTTATCTAAAGCACATGTTTGTCAGGTTTTCACTGTTGGACAAATCATTTTTCTCTTTACTATTTTGTCCTTTTTCTCATTTTTTTGGTGTTGCCAAGACACCTATTTGCTAGGTTTTCATCAAGGCAACTATTTTTTATCATTTTTCATTTTTTTGTTTTTTTTGCAATTTTCAGCTCGATCCCCTAATGCTATGCGTAGAACCTTCGGAGATGTAAACTGTTGATAGGCTCTGTTAGTTGTTCGCCATCTGGAGTTGCCAGCTCCAAAACCAAAAGTAGATATGATAATGTAGGGACCTAACCAATTTGGTTCAAACTTTCCTGGCTTTTCTCTGTCAGCTTGGTTCTTAGGATTCTGCATAAGAACTAGGTCGCCAATGTCAATTTTCCTGACCATAACCTTCTTATTGTAATTTCGAAAAAGACAGTTCTAATATGCTTGTAGATGGTTCAGTGAATTTTTCCTTCTTTCTTCTAGCATTTCCAGCTCGTGCAAGCGTGATTGTCTATACTCCTCTTCATCAGTTAAACCCTTCAGAGAGACTCGTAGGGAAGGAATTTGAACCTCGATGGGCAAGATGGCCTCAGCACCAAAGACTAGGGTGAAAGGAGTGCCTCCTATAGGCGTGCGAATGCTAGTGCAGTAAGCCCATAGAGCAGGGTTGAGTTGTATATGCCAGTCACGGCCAGCGTCATTAACAGTCTTTTTGAGGATTTTCACAATGGTTTTATTTGATGCCTCAACTTGACCATATCCTTGTGGGTAGTACGGAGATAAAAAATGGTGTTGGATATGAAATCGCTCACATAACTCACAAACGTCTTGGTTTTTGAATGGACGTCCATTGTCAGTGATGATGGATTACGGAAGGCCATACCGGCAAATGATGTAGTTAAGGATGAACTTGGATATTTGTTTGTTGGTAATATATGTCAATGGGATGACTTCAATCCACTTCATAAAATAATCAGTGGTGGTGATGATAAATTTGTGGCCATTGGACGAGGTTGGATGAATCTTACCCATGAGGTCGAGTCTCCATTGAGCGAAGGGCCAAGGAGAAGTGATCGGCCGAAGTTCCTGTGCTGGAGCATGGATCAAATCACTGTGAATTTGACATTTGCGACAAGTCCTGACATATTCTATTGCATCATTTTCAATGGTCGGCCAATAATACCCAAGTCTCGTTACTTTCTTGGCTAGGGTAGGACCACTCGAATGAGACCCACATATACCGTCGTGTACTTCATGTAAGGTCATACGTGCTTCATTGGTGTCAAGACATCTAAGGAGGGTGTCGTCAAAGCTATGGCGGTAAAGGGTGTCACTGACGATGGCATACCTTGCAGCCTTTCAGATAAAAGACTTCCTTTGGTTATTGGATAGGTTCGGTGGAAGGGTTTGAGACTTAAGGTAATCAGAGATATTCTGGTACCAGGGAGAGTTGGGACCAACAAGTTCGCAAACCATTTCTGACTCTGGAACATCATAGGTAGGGACCAACAATTGCTCTATTAGGAATTCTAGCTGAGGCAGATTGCTTGGTATGTCAAGGAGGGAGCCTATTGTAGCCATGGCATCCATCTCTTTGTTCTGTGTTCTTGGAACTTGTTCAAACGTTACCATATGAAAGTATGTTTGGAAACTATCAACCATCTGTTTGTAGGGCATCAACTTCTCATCTTTTATGTCATAGTCATCATTAACCTGGTTGATGACAAGCTGAGAATCCCCGTAGACATGTAGTGCTCTGATCTTCCACTTTATTGCCATTTTTAGTCCTGTAACTAATGCCTCATATTTTTCCATGTTGTTTGTGCATGGGAAAGAAATGCGGAAATACTTAGGAATGGAGTCTCCTTGCAGGGTGATGAATAGGATTCCTGCCCCAGAGCCATGATTTGTGTGTGAGCCATCAAAGTAGAGTCGCCAAGGTGCCTTAGGTTCTGTATGGAATATCGACTCATCTAGAAAATCTGCCACTAACGGGTGATCACTCTGCATAGGTGTGTCTGCCAGCTAGTCCGCTATGACTTGGCCTTTTATTGCCTTTCTCTCCACATACTAAATGTCATATTCGCTTAGAATCATGACCCATTTTGCTAGCTGTCCTGTTAATGCTACCGGACTTAGCAAATATTTCAGTGGGTCGATCTTTGCTACTAATTGTGTGTGATGGCTTAGCATATAATGTCTTAGATTTGGTGCTGCAAAGACCACATATAGGCAAGCTCATTCAATTGGTGTGTAGTTCAATTCATACCCAACCAATGTCCGACTGATGTAATCTATAGCTCTTTCTTTTTCCTCTTGGTCGTTATGTGCTAGTAATGCCCTCAGTGCTAAGCTAGTTGTCGAGATGTATAGGATCAATGGCTTTCCATGAATGGGAGGCATGAGGAATAGCATTGACAGTAGGTAATCTTTGATTTTCTAAAAGGATTCTTGACATTTATCTGTCCACACAAAGGGGATACCCTTGCGTAACAAATATTGGAATGGGTGACACTTATCTGCCAATTGGGCTATGAAGCGCCTAATAGATTATACCCTACCTTGTAGAGTTCTGAGTTCACTGATTCCTCTGGGCAGAGGCATGTCTATGATGGCTTTGACCTTTGCTGGATCAACCTCAATCCCTCTTCGGGAAACTATATATCCCAAGAGTTTACCCGATGTGACACCGAAGACACATTTCTTAGGATTTGGCCAGACTTTGTACTCTTCAAGTCTCTTGAAAATTATGTCTAGCACCTGCAGATGATCCTTCCTGGTTACTGATTTGGCCAATAGGTCATCTACATAATCTTCCATTATTTTATGCATCATGTCATGGAAGATCATGGTCATGGCTCTTTGATATGTGGTGCTTGTATTTTTGAGATCGAATGGCATGACATTCCAACATTAAGTACCCCATGGGAAAGTAAATGCCATCTTGTGTTGGTCTTCAGGGGCAATGTGAATCTGATTATAGCCCGAGAAACCATCCATGAGGGATAGCATCTCATATCCTGCTATGAGATCAACTATGATGTCAATGTTCGGCAAAGGAAAGTCATCTTTTGGGCATGCTTTATTTAGGTCTCTAAAATCCGTACAGACACGAATTAGCCCGTTTGGCTTTGTTATTGGCACCAGGTTAGATATCCATTCGGCATAGTCAATAGACCGTATGAATCCAACATCTAGCAATTTCTTTAACTCGGCCTTGACCAATAGAGCAACTTGAGGGTGCATTTTGTGTAACTTCTGCTTGACTGGTTTGGCATTAGGTAGTAGTGGCAGATGGTGCAGAACCATTTCTGGGTCCAATCCTGGCATGTCAGCATAGGACCATGCGAAGTTGATTTTATGTTCTACAAATAATTTATGAAACTCTGATCTCTCCTCTTCGGTCAATGATGCAGCAAAGAGAACCATCTTGGGATCTTCTATAGTTGCTATGTTGTATTCTATTGTGTCTTCGATAAGCATAGTTGACTTCTCTTGTTGCATGGGAAGAAAGTCTAGTCCTCCATCTTTGGGTGCCTCAGAGAGGTTTTCACCCACAGATACATCCTTTGCTTTTACTATTTCATCGTCAAAAGGTGCCTTTCAGTTTTCACCTAGAGACGTTTCATTTTTTATTTTATTTTTATTTTTATTTTTGCGACTGGAGGACGGAGCAGTCTCGCCAAAGTATGTTGTGCAATCTAAGTCAATGGTGAATCCTGCCTTGTGGTCCCCACTAGGTATGCCTTCACATAATCCCATAAATTCTGCAATTGCCTCATCATTTTGAAATGTGTCCAGGACTAATGGGCCTTGTTGGTCCCAATCGACTAGCTGAGGATAAACTAAGGAAATGCCATTGTCAGTGTTGGTGAATTGAGGTGAGGATGCAGAAAGCATATAGATGGATTGAGTGATGTTGTAGATGAGATTATCATCATCCAACTCCACATCGGACTCTATCCAATATTCCCCTTCACTAGTGTCATATTCATTGTCAAAATATGGGGTGAAGGCCTTAGAGTCTTGGTTGTCAGTGCCGTCTGATACTTCAAATGGATTGGATTGAAGGGGTTCAGATGGTGGGTCTTGTATGTCATGGGGAGTGGTAATGGGACTTTGACTATTTGGTGCCTGTTCAATTTTAAATGTTTGCCAAAATCTTTGTTTAGAGGTCAGTTCCCCTAGTTCGACAAACAAATCATCAAGACAACAGTCACTTAAGGATCGTTCTGAGCCAAATTCCCACTCTTGGGAGTCAATTTTGGTGAGGGTTTCCTTAGTGGTCTTGACACTTTTTGAAGCATGTACTCGCTCACTCGAAAGTCTAATGGTATGTCGATCATCATTAGTAAGTGATCCAAACCCTAATCCAAGATACTTTGGAATTTGGAAAGGTTCTATGGGCTCCCTTTAGCCAGTTTTATTTCTTCCTAGGCCACTAGTACCATCGTAGCCTTTAGCCTTCATTATGTCATAACCCTTGCCATATTTTTGAACTGGTAATGGGGGTAGTGTAACAGTATCCTTATAGATCCATCTTGCGATGTTAGCCAGGTCCTCATTACTCATGTCTCCCCACTTGATGAAAACTGTTTTTGGTGGAACTTTAAAAATTTCCATGGGTTCCATTATGAAACATGGCCGACCATAGGCCTTTGGAGACTTGGGTATTGTTGTTATGCTGTATGATGTGTGCAATTTGAATTCCCCATAGCCGAGGTCCTGGATCTTGACGGTAGACTCAGCCTTAGGGTTTACGGAAGGTGGTGGTGTGGCAGAAGACGTTGATGGAGCGAATGTGGAAGATGATGTGAGTGTGGATGGGTCAATGTATTTGGATGATGAGGAGCCAGGTGCTTCTCAGTTAATGGGCACTCGGTTTTCAGAAATACCCCTTAGTTTGGTACAATATTGGAAGGGGTCAAGGTCTCCGTATATGGTCATTTTTGTGTCGTCAAATGGAAACTTTAGGCATTGGTGATATGTGGAAGGAATGGCTTTTAAGGCATGAATCCATGGTCGGCCAAGCAAGATGTTATATGGTAATTCCAAATCTAGGACTTGGCAAGTTGTGTCCACAATGATTGGTCCCACTCTGATAGGGAGAGATATAATGCCACATGAAGAGAATTCTTCGTCATCATATGCTTTGATCACTATACTCTTTGTTGGGTCCACGCATGCATCAGAGAATCCGAGAGCTTTCACCAGTTTGAGGGAGAATATGTTCAATCCTACTCCGCCATCTACTAAAATCCATCTGACTCTGTGCTTGTGGACAAAATTTTCTATGTGCAATGCATCATTGTGATTGGTTTTAGGTGATGAGTAGTCTTGATCTGAGAAGGTGACGTGGTGAGGTGTAGTGAGGTATCCAACCATAGTTTCAAATTGATTGACATCAATGTCCTTGGGGACCGACGACTCTTGCAAGGTTTTATCTAGGATATCTTTGTGCATGGGAGATATATGAAGCAGCTCAAGTATAGAGATTTGTGCGGGTGTCTTGCCTAGCTGATCGATAAGGTTGAACTGACTTTTAGGTTGCCACTGCTTTGTGGTCGGGACAAGTTTTGACTGTTTAGCAGATGGGCCAGGTATGGTAATTTTGGGTTTCCTAGCGGTAGGCGGACCAGCTATGGTGACCTTGCCACTGCGAGTAGTAGCATTACATTGGGGTGCTCTCTTGACCATAATGGTATTGATGTATTCGTCATCAGTTCAGACATTATTTATAATAGGTCCACTAGAATAGTCGTATTTGACTCAGGAGAAGTTGGCTTGATTATTGTTCATCTATGGACCTAAAGTGGAAGCCTTATGAGAACCATGGTCCTGCAGTGGATTCTTATGGATAGTATGATCTGAATTAGAGGCGAATTGTGATCCAGCTACTTCAATGATACGACTTTCAATAAGATCTTGTATTATGTTTTTCAATTGTTGACAATTAGAGGTTGTATGTCCTTTTGCTCGATGGTACTCACAAAATGAATTAGCATTCCACCATGTTGGTTTGAATTGTCCTGGGTCATACAGTTTTGGTTCTTGGAGCGTGATGAACCCATTCTCGAGGCATTTCTTAAGGACTTCTTCAATGGGTTCACCCAAAGAAGTGTATGTGCAACCCTTAGGAAATTGTCTCATCTGACGGTATTGCCCCTAATTATTTTGACCATTCTAATTGTTTGGAGGGACGTTGGTAGGAGCTATCAATGTCGTTGTTGGTTTGTGTTGTTGTTGAACCCCTTTTAGGGCCAATACAGGACCCACAATGTTTGCAATCTTGACGTCAACAACACCGTCATTTGTAACGTGCTTATTTTTTACCCAGTATTTATTCTTGTCGGCGGTAGGATTTGCATTTGCGTTTTTGGGACCGTACCTTAGTTCTCCCTTTGTGATAAGGGCTTTCTCAATCTGGACCCCTTTTTCAACTAAGTCCATGAAGTTTGTGTAGCAATGTACTTGCAATGCATATTTTAGGGGCCCTAGAAGTGTTTGGACAAACATGTCGACTTTTTCCCTTTCGAGGATGTCAATGTGACATCGACTAGCGAGGCTTCTCCATTTTTGAAAGAATGTGATAAATGTCTCACCAGCATCCTCTTGCATGAGAGTGCACAAGCTAGTGATAGAGGTATCCATGTCGATGTTGTACGTGTAATTTTTTATGAATTTTTGTTTAAGCTCAGCCCATGTTTGGATATCCTTTTGAGTGGAAAACCATTCAAGGGCAAGACCCGCCAGACTTTTAGAAAAAAGTCTCATCAAGTATGTTTGTTCATAGGCGATGTCCATACAATTTGTTGCAAATTTGTGAACATGTTCAATGGGGTTTGTCTTGCCTCTGTATTTTGTGAAATTGGGTGACACATATCCCCGAGGAAATGGATGCATGTATAAGCTCATGTCGAATGGGTATACATTTAGATCATATGATATTTCTGATTTTTTGCCTGAAATGTATATGTTTTGGATAGTTTTTTCTAGACCCATTAATCTTGTCTAGAGGGCATCCATAACAGGGTCATTTGTGTTCCCGTACGTTGTATTTCTTGGTACACAATAGGTTCCTGTTTGTTGTGCATGAATAGTGGTGTATTGTGGTAGTATGGATTGTTGTGAAATATATGACGTGTGGATTGGCGTGTTGTTGGTACTGAAAGTTAGGGTTGGGTGTATGTTGGTGAGTATGAACGTGGGACGAGTAGGTTGGGATGTGTCCCCCAGCCATGTGTATCATTACTTGGGGGATACGATGACCATGAACATTATGATGTGTTAGTGATGCCATGGGTTGTGTTATTTGGCCACCTTGTGTGAATTGTTGGGTTTGCACAAGGGGGATGTTTGTATTTGTACCTTGGGAAGCAATGACATGTGACTGTGTTGGCGTGTTAACGTTTTGTTGTTGTCCTTGGATAAAGATACGTCTTTTGCCTCCTCCCAAAGGATTTTGTGAAATATCGCTGAGCGGATATGTCGAAGGTATGCTCATGGTAGTAGATGTCACTGTTAAGGGGGGATTTTTGTGACTTGGTGATGCCCCCATTGCATTTACTATCATGGTATGGAGAGGGTTTGAATAATTTTCCCACATTGCCGAGGAGCCATAGGTAGTTCCAGCCGATTGTGATAGTATCGTGGATGTTATGGGCATTGTGGCCGATTGTGATCCTCCAATGGATGTAGTATTTATTGTATTGGAGGTGTTTGGGATGTTGGAGGTAGCATCCACTGTCGTTGTGGTGTCAAAGAAATTATTGCTTGTAGTGTTTGGAGGTTGACCACTATTTGACATGTTATGTGCGTTGTGGACATTAGGGTCAGGGGATGTTGGTCTTAACGTGTTAATGTCGAATCCTTGTGGTAACTTAGCTCTGTGACTCAAGAGTATGGCTAAGTATCTATCTTTGTCATATAGGACCATTTGTTCGATGAATTGAGAGGCCTCTGGATCTTGTGCCACTACCTCTAGGTTTTCCTCAAGTATTTGACCGTAATCATCTTTTCGTAAGAATGGTTCAAATGGACTGTTTGAGGAGGATGGTGTTGTCGTGAGAGGTTGATTGTTTGTATTTCCAAATGGATCGTTGAAAGTCCAATTTGGGTCGTATGTGGGATTGTTAACAGTGGAAGTGGGGTCTTGTCGAAAGTTTTCCATTTGTCATTGTTGTTTTTGGAGTCTAGTTTCCACCATAAAATGAGATTGCTCAAATGAAAATGACAACTAAATGCAAGGATGACCCTATGCAAGATCTAAGTTCAAAATGACGACTAGGATGACTAATTTTTTTGGATTTTTGGGAATAGAATATGCAATGTCTAGACTTATAATGCAATTTTAAGACAAGAGTACCTAAGCACTTCTAAGCTCAATCTTTGTTTTTGATTTCGGTTACTAGAGGACTTTGTTGAAAATGACAAGATGACAAGGTCTAAATGACTAGTGTGTTTTCCTAACTAGACTTTTGAGTTGGAAAATCTCACAAAAGGGGACAATGACTGAAAAAGGGATTTGATAACTTAGTCCAAGAGAGCCTAGTTTTGAAAGCAATGATGTTGCAAATTGTGCTAAGATTTTCCTAATCCAAAGTATGCAAGATATAACCCTAGGGACAACCTAATGCCTAATGTATGCACCTAAAAAATAAAAATAAAAATAAAAATAAAAATAAAAAAAGGGTGAAACCTATGGCAACGAATGCAAACTAATGGTCAAAACTTTGAGCAATTTCAAAATTGGTTTCTGACAGAATCCTTTGGAAACAATGTTTGACAAATGATTGACAAGGTGAAGACTTCAAATTTGACTTTGTATGAGGTTTCTACCGGTGACAGGCAAATGCGTCGCTTAATGTTGCGAATGCATCACAGTTTTGTGAATGCGGCTCAGTTTGAACGAATGCGGCTCAATTTTGGTGAATGCGACTTGGTTTAGCAAATGCGACTCTGTAAGGATCAGTTGTGTTGCGACGCATTCACATGCAGTGTTTGAAATTTTGAATGCAGTTTAACCGAGCGATTGCAACTCAGAAACTCGAATGCGGTTTAACAAATGCGACACAGTTTGTGAAAAATGAGTTTCTTGTCGTTTTGATGGAAATTTTGATCTGTCTAATATTGAGTGTTTTGTTTGAAACTATAAATGTGATGAATCTAGAAAGCACTTGACAAGCACAGTGTTTTGAATGTAAGCAAGTGCACATCAGACAAGTACAATCCTAGGTTAGGTCAGGACAATATTCACTAGATTCCACACAGGTTTCCCCAACCGCATATCTATAGCGTGTGAATTCAGAAGCTTGGTTGCACGAGCTCCCCTTACAGTGCACTCTCTTCTCAGGCCAACCAAGCTTCCAACCCCCATGAAACTCCCATGGCAGATTGATCACCTCTACTACAAACTACGAAAGTGTGGATGCCTTCACACTAACCAGTGTTGCGCTAGCAAATAGAAGGTTTTTGGCTTACTACACAAAGATGTTTAGTTTGGGACCCCCATTCGAGTGGCCATACATGGGGAAAGAGATTAATCACCAATTAGGTGGCACTCCAGCCTGAAGAGGTTAAGCTCAACAGGGTTTAAGGGAGTACTACTCTGTCCGTATGACACATCCGCACTCGTAATCTTAGGTTTTCCCTTAAGATTCACATTTATATATCGGTCGGGGGTAGCTTGGCTTTAGCTCTGTTGCCGGTTTGAGTCGCATTGGGGTGATGAAATCCCCAGGCAGGCCCAATTTCTAGAGTTAGTAACCATTTCTCTTACACCCAAGATCGCCCGAGAGCATAAGGGGAGAGGATACTTCGATATACCAAGTCGTGAGGGTAAAAATAGATAAAAATGGGTTTGGTTTTCTGATCACCAAGTTTTCACAAAATGAGAGCATACTCACCTATCATTTTGCAAACACATTCAGACAATAAAAACACAGGTTCATTTTAATTGCACCAAAATAAAATGTGTTTTATACTAAGAAAAACATAGGCACATTATTTTGATGTTCATTCTTCGACAATCAAACCTGTAAGACCACACGTTAGTAGTTTTAATGTTTTCCTTTGACCCTCGAATAGTAACCGCCAAAAAGCTGCATATCCTTATTAGTAACAGAAAACCTATGCTAGGCAGAATGCCAGAATAGAAAGGACATAGAAAACCCAAAAAAAACTAAATGTAAATCACCAAAAAATTTTACCAGTCGAATGCATCACGACAGAGCGATTGTGTTGCTTCATGTATCAAATGCATCTCAGTAATTCAATTGCGGTTTTCCCGAACATGATTGCGTCGCGATAGAGTGATTGCGGTTTTTGGGTCGTCGAATGTGTCGCAACGCATCAGATGCATCATGATTTAAAAAAAAAACCAATTGTGTTGCTTCGTACCTGTATATGCAAAAATGACAGAAACACACGAAAACCATATGGAAATAACAAAAAAAAATAGAGTCGGGTTCACCAAATGTATCTATGGTTAATTTCTTAAGGTTAGATTGTGAGATAAACTAACATATAAAGCATATAACCCAAAGATCCTATCAAGAACAATGAAAACAAGAACAATTATACCTTTGATTCATAGGAGTTTCCATGATTCACCTTGATAGTACCTTCTACCTTGCCGGTTGACATGTTGCCCTGAGATCTGACGTGCGAGCAATCTTTGACGAAGTCCTACACCAAGCTTGAAGGATTTGAACAAAGTCTCATGCCTATGACTATGCCTAAGAATGTTTATGCCTAAAAATACCAAAACTTAATGAAATGTGCCAATAATTGCTATGAAAAGTCTAAGTGTGCAAGTGCAAGAGTGTATAATGTGTCTGTGTAATATCTTTCGTGTAATCGAAAAATGAGAGGAAAATGGCATTTTATAGAAAATTCCATTTTGAATGGACGAGTGAGATTGATTTCTGCTCAAGACCTAAAATGAGCGGCCCAGATTAAATCTAAGAATCCCTAATTAGGGTTAGGGCAAAATTATCAATCGAGCGGTCAAGATGTCATCTCAGAGAATCGAATTGGCGGTGGAGAATAAATGAGGAAATTAATTTGAAAATAAAGATTTTCAAAAATGAAGAAGATAAAGACCAGACTGAAGATCCATTTTGGAAGGACCAAGAACTTGTCCGATCACCTGACTTCCGGAGGAAAGTTACCAATTTGGAATTAAATTAATTCCAAATGTGAACTTTGTGAAATAATAAATAATCAATTTTCAGATTATTTACCAAAGTGAGCTGACAGTTAAGAATGAGATGACATTTTAAATAATTTAATTTATTTAAAATGAGAAGAATATCAAATTTTCCAATTAAATAATTAAATTTAATTATTTAATTTAGCAAATAAGACCAATAATTAAATAAATTATTTAATTCATTTAATTATGAAAGTTAGTGACATATTAAATAAATAAATAAAACTTATTTATTTAATAATCAGGAAGAAGTGACTAAGGAAGGGTGATTAAATAAATTAAGAAATTTATTTAATTAAGGGAAGACTTAGACAATTAATGACGTATTTAATAAATAAATAAAATTTATTCATTTAATAATCATGAAGAATGAAAGGACATGAATTAATTAAATAATTATGAATTATTTAATCAATAGTCGAATGTGGACCAAGGACATAATTAAATGTCACAATTATGCTAGGACGAAAGTGGTAAAAAGGAAGCTTGCAAGCCTAGGTCATTTTTAGGTGTCTACAAAAGGTATGATTTCAGAACTAAAATCTCAACTTGCTGCTAAATTTGAAATGAAAGATCTTGGTGCAGCTAAACACATTCTTGGGATGGAAACTAAAAGAGATGGAGTGAATAGAAAGCTATGGCTTGGCCAAAGTAAGTATGTCAATTCAATTTTACAGAGGTTTCATATGTAGAATTGTAGACCATTGTGTGTTCCTGTTTTAGCTGGAACAAAGTTATCTATTTTAGATTCTCCAACATCCCCATCAGAGATGAAAAACATGAGCAAAGTGCCTTACCAGAGTGCAATTGGAATTTTGATGTATGCTATGGTTTGTACTAGACCAAACATTTCCCAAGCAATGGGAGTTCTTTCCAGATATATGTCTAATCCTGGTAGATTTCATTGTGATGTAGTTAAAAGAGTCTTCAGACATTTACACAGTACCTCAAACTATTCCTTATGCTACCATAGTAATATGACTAAAGATAAGATTTCCCTTGATATTCATGGTTATGTGGATTCAGACTAGGCAGGGGATGTTGATAGTAGAAGATCCACCAGTGCTTATGTGTTTACTTTATTTGGTGGTGTGATTAATTGGATGAGTAAGCGATAGGCTATGGTTGCTTTGTCCACTACTGAAGCAGAGTACATGGCAGCTACTCATGATTGTAAAGAATCCATTTGGCTTAAGAGACTATGTTCATATATTGGAATAAAACAAGTTGTAGTGATAGTCAAAGTGTGATATGTCTAGCCAAGAATCTAACATTTCATGCCAAGACCATGCACATTGATGTACAATATCATTTTGTTAAAGATATGGCCGAAGATGAAAGGGTGAAGTTAGTTAAGGTAGATACTTTGATGAATGTTGTTGATTCTTTAACTAAACCTGTGAGCACAAAGAAATTCAAATGGTGTTCAATGACTATGGGCCTTTCGGCCCCTAGCAATTAAGAGATGATGTTTATACACCCTCTTGTTGTATTTGCAAGGTGTTCGACAAGTGGGAGATTTGTTAGGAAAATGTGTCTCAACCTTGCAATTACAAAAGTTACTATTGATACATAAGGTACTATTCATCCAACAATGATGGAGGGTATGGGGGGGTCTCCCCCCGCGAGGGGGTCAAGGGATCATCCCCCCAGCTAGGATCTAGGGGAAGCATGCCTTGGTAGGGGCTCGGGGGTAGCACCCCTGAAAGGAAAATTTTATTTAAATTTTATTATTGTAAATCTGGACCGTTCATCATTATGTCTCATATCTGACAGTCGATATTTTATTAGCTTGGCTTTCCCTAGAAGGAAAACCTATTTTATGAGGGCATTGTATTATGACTGTGTATTGTGATGTATTATGAGAGTTTGATAACGGTCGTATTACCTCTAGATCTCTAGTTGGTGATACTCCTATGAAAAGATTGCTCTGCAAGTATATTGTAATCTTTGTGATTTTTGAATAATATATTGGACGAATTTTGGAGTGTGGTATTTTTCTCCCAAAAGGGTTTTCCCCACGTAAATCACTATGTTGTGGTATGCATGATATCTGTGTTTATTTTTGTTTAAGTTTTTGTAACTATTAAAGATCTATAAAAATTTTGCATTATTCTACTCTCAAGATTAGTGTAGGAAGTTGTTTTGCTACCTTAGCTTCCTTACAATAGGTGCTAGTTATTAAATTTTAAGGTTTTGAGTCACCCAGTTCATCCAAGGTGGTTGATGTTGTCTTGATTTCTTCAATATTGTCTAGCTAGCTTTAGGGTGGTGTTAATTCTCTATTTGGGAGTGGAAACAACTATCCAATTTCTATGTGGTGAGGCCTTTTTACATCAGTGGGTGTGGTTGATTCAAATCTTTGTTTGTGGTTTTCTTCCAACTTAGCAAAGGTGGTGTTTACTTGTAGTTTTTTTAAAACTCCCATAGCTTATGTTGGAGGGTGTCGGCAGCTCTTTGTTGGGAAAGCTTCTAGGTGATGTTTAGTTCTTTGTTGGACCAATTATCAAATAATGGAATATTTCCCTAAGAATTTCAAGGTCCCTTCAAAGTTTGAAGCTGGGAGAGACCTTTCTCAAGACATCTTAAAAACTCAAAATTGGTGGAAATCTTTAGTGTCTTTTTCCCTAGTGTGGTAGATGTTGCAAGGTGTGCACCCTTGGTCTCCTTGTGTTGTGCGACACAACACTCGAGTTCGTGACATGGCTTAACTGCCTCTTGTAGATTCGTTAACTCTAGAGGTTGCATCACACATTAATAGGTCGATTAAGGTCAATCTTTTGGTGCAACAACAACCATTTGTGCAACAATTGGTATTAGAGCTTGGGTCATGGTTTCAAACCCCTCACTTGTGCTAGGGGGATTGTTGCAAGGTGTGTGCCCTTGGTCTCCTTTTGTTATGCAATACAACACTCAAGTTCGTGACATGGCTTAACTACCTCTCATGGATTCATTAACTCCGATGATTGTATTGAGCATTAAAAGGTCGATTAAGGTCAATCTTTTGGTGCAACGCCAATTGTCCGTGCAATAATAGAGTGCATTGAAACCATAATAGGTGACGAGATAATTCAACCACATTCTCCTCGTTTGATTTTCCCTTCTCATATTCTATCAATTTTTGTGTCAAATACTCTTGACCTATTATAGTCATATGGATCTCTTGAGGTCATAGTTAGTGATGTTGTTTGTTCGCAATTCCTAGATGATAATACACTTCTTCATGTTGTCCAAATGTATGACTTTGATAAAGGAAGGGGTTTGGTTGGTGGTTTATTTCCAAGGTGCTATCTTAGGTAGAAAAGGTTTTTTGTGGAATTATATGATGAAATCAAGAAGGCCTTCCAAATGAATTGTCAAAGAAACCTTCATAGGGTTCTCCAGCAAGTTGCAACTGATATTGGTATGGAACTAGTTAGTAAGGTTAAGGAAAAGTGTTTGAAATCTCTTTCTTAATATCTCACTACAGACATCATAATCAAAATGATCCTCTTATTCCTCATCTATCAATGCAAGAAAACAACAAAAATAAGGCAACTGAAAGGCAAGATGAAAATTCAATGGGTGACTGCAATATGGAAGAATAAATCTGCTCTAATGCGCTCTCAGTCCTTCAGTGATACATAGAAATTTATCTTGTTCTTAGTTTGATGTATTATGCATGTGAAACATAGTCTGTAATTCAAAATCTAGTATGTCGTTTTGGTCTATTTGACATGCTGTACAAGTGAAACATAGTCTGTAATTTGAAAGCTAGTATGTCCTTTTGGTCTTTTGATATGTAAATATGTTAGTACTATAATTCTAGCATGCTATGTAAATATTTTAAACTATATATAATACAAATTATAGGCCTCAATTTTTTATCTAAAATAAATAAATACAAAAGACTCAAAAACATAAAAATAAATTAAATATAACTCCAATTTATTGATCTCACTACAAACCTCAAATAAGAAAAATGTTGTTTTGCCTTTGCATGTAGATGTTAAATATCTACAACATAACACTGGTTTGACTTATGATTCATCTTGTTGTGAATGATGTAGATTTTGATAGAGTTGATTTGCATAAAATGTGAGATATGAAAATGATGAATAAAGGACTATATTTGTAGACTTTCCAAGGAAAAATAAAATAGAAGAAGAGGATAAGAATAAACACTTCAATTAACTAAACTAACTATGGATTCAACTTAGCTAATAAGTAGAAAATTTCCATTTCAAAACATGAAGAGATAATAATGAATTATTTAATTTAATTAAAGGATAATTATGATAAATAAGTTTCCATTCGAAGCCAAAGTTGACTTAAGAATGAAGATTAAGTTTCTAAATAGAGAATGAGTTATCTGATGAGAGAAGATATAATTTTATAAATGAGATGGAGTTAATTGATGTTGGAAGAAAGAGTTTACTAAAGATAAAAGAGAAGTTAACTAATGAGTGAAAATGGAAATTAAATCTCATTTAAATGATTAATTGATTAATAAATGATAAAAGATTAATGAATGTAATTAATGATCATAAATAGTAAATTAATGTGATAAATGGTATTTAATGATGACGATAATAATTAATGGCAATAAGTAGGATTTGATGATTAGGTGAATTATTTTAGGTGTACACTTTCTAAATCTTGTTATAAATTAGAATTTGATAAAATAAAATCAACACAAATATCCTTATTTAATTGCTAAAATATGGTTCATTCATGACTAGAAGGTAGTTGGTGCATGTTGGAGATTTTTGCAGTGTCGTCATTGATGTCAACAAGGAGATTGTTGTACTATGTTGTCTTTAGTGTTGTCATTGATGTCAACCTATGTCAACCTATAATGTGGTGTTGAGAAGATGTTATAGATGAGGAAATTTTTGGTATTGCGTATGGGGAGATTTTTGTAATCTCTAGTGTGGTGTTGATGATAAGGTGTTTGTGATGTTGTTGATGCAGTTGGTTCTCTTGGTTTCCAACTTCTTTTGAGAAAATTTGAATAGAGTGTACAAGGTGGTAGAGTTGTGTTTTACAATGTGCTCCAAATTTCTTCATGATTGAAGATGTGCTTGTGTGGTTTGGATGAGATGATCAGAGGTTTTCAAAGGTGTCATATCTAGAGTTTCAGGTTCTAGATTGTGTGGCAGTGGAAGTTGTGTTTGACAGTGTGTTGCCTATGAAGAAGGTTGTCTGGGAGAAATGGAATTGATCCGACATTGAGGTTTCTTGTCTTGCATATTTGGGGACGTGATAATATTGTTTGTACTTACCTTACCCTAGAGTATTTGGTGTTTCATTGTTCCGCAAGGTTGGATAGTGAGTTTATGTTTGTGGCAGTATTGTTGGCTACATAGGATGATAGTGTTCTCAGTTTCAGGTGGTTACAACAATGTTTTTGAATATTCTTATGGTGTTGGAATATTTTGGGATGTTTTTTGGATGTTTTGTAATGTTGCTTCATGGTCTGTAAGGTGTTTTCAGACCTAGTGAAGAGTGAATTGATTGTTTAGCAGTGTTAATACAAGTTTGGCTAACCTGGTGTGTTAGCATTACTTGTGGATGTGATTTGTGGTTTGTGGAAGTGCAGTGAAGTATTTTGGTGCATATTTTGGTCCTAGTTAACCCTTATTTTGTTTCTCCTTCACCTCTTTCCACCATGCAAGTTTTTTGTGATAACCTATTTGGTGGTTGCACATTTGAGGTGCATATGTTTCATTGAGGTCAACCTAGACAAGATTGTTTGAGGTTGTGGAGGATATTATTTGAGATGTGGCAGATGTGAAGGATGATGCAAATGTGATCAATTGTTGTGATTTCAGTGTGATCTTAAATTCCTAAGGCTACTGAAAGTAGTGAGCAAAAGGTGTCTACATTTTTAGTTTACCTGAAGTTGTTGGAAGCAGTGAGCTAAAGGTTGTGGATGGTGTAGAGTTGTTGTGGTGGATCTTCTTGTTGCTCTGAGGTAGTGAACCTCCTTGTAATAATATTCTTTCATTCTTTTCTATTCTAGATAGTGAGTCGTTTGGGTAGTGAGCCATTCTTTTCTTTGGGCATTGAGCCCTTCCAATAGTGAACCTTTTATATTTGATGTTGTTATTCATATATATGTGAGTTAATCCTCACCTTGGTTTTTCCCTGATTATGGTTTTCCACATAAATATGGTGCTCTATTTGTATGGATGTTGATGTGTTGATGTGTTGATGTCTCACTTGTTTACATTCATGTTAATGCTTGATAAGGGTTTTAATGTTTTAATGTACAACTAATTCACCCCCCTCTCAGTTGTCCTATGTGTCTAATAGTGCATTTTTCAATCCAAAAGAAATGCCTAAGAATTCAAAGGGATGCCTAAATGTTTCTTATATCCATCCCCATCCCTTACATAGATCTCATGATAGCCTAATCTCAAATCAACATTTGAAATTACACAAGTCCATGAAATTCATCAATTAAATTGTCTATCATGTGAATGGGATACCTATTTTTATGAAATTTTTATTTAAATCTCTATAATCAATAAGCATCCACATGGTTCCATCATTTTTCTTCACAAGAATGATGGATGAGAAAAATGGCATAGAAATAAACCTATTGTGGCCCATATTTAAGATCTTTTTGATGGAATTTTCTCTCTTTTTGTACATTATTGGGTGGTAATAAAAAGGTGTTCATGAATGGTGTTAGATACTATTGATGCCAAAAATTGGCAAGGTAACAGCCCTTTGTGGGAAACTCAGTTTATGGGGGACCTATGTGCTAAACTAAGTGACCTCCAAATTTTTAAAGAAGTCAGCTTCTTTTGTGAATGGGGTTTTGGAATGGGAAACGAAATCAAATATAAAATAAAAAATCTAACTAAGGCGATATGCTCAAATTTATATGAAAGGCACGATAAACCTATCTTTTGATATAGTCTAAAGGTCTGCTTAGCAATTTACCATGTCCTAAAATAACAAAAATTAAGGATTGTAGCATAAACAACTCATTCAGCGACATAAAATAATAATCACGCCCATTTACTGAAAAGAAGAGTCAGAAGACATGATCTAAACTAGAAAACTTGCGTTCAAATTATAGAAGTATGGCAAATCAACCATTTAAACAATAATGGCACAACATAGAGTTTATCAATAGCATAAGAAATAGAGAGACCGAACAATGGCACAATATGTGAGTTCTTGCAATAATCTAAACAATACAAAGGCCTGGTATCTCCAAAAAATCCTATGATTCTAAAAACTGGTGAAAAAGCATATGATCTTCAAATATTGGAACCATAGAATTGGGAACTGCTGAACTGTTTCTCTGAAGCAAAGAGCAGTATTTATAGCAAGCCTTCCATCGCTTGGCAAGCAACAACTGAAAAGATTCAGAATCTAAGCAATGATGTTCCAGAAATGATCACCCTTATTTGTTGTAACAGAAAAGATTTGAGACATAGCAATTGGTCATCCTCCATTCAGGTCCATCCCCTACGAATGATGGTAGTGGTCTAGCAAAGCCTCATGCAGACAAGTGTTGCCCTTTGGGATATGCGGTTAGAACACGTGGCAGCATCCCATAGCTTATAATCTGCTTCATCCCCAGTGTTGAAGAAGTGTGCGCCAAAGAGACGCATGGTAGCATTTCGCTGCCCATGGTCGATATTTTCTTCCTTCGCCGAAAGCTTGTGCAAAGAGGACACGTAGCAAGAACGGTCAATGTAGACGCTAATTGTGGGGCCCACAAAATCCTTATGTGAATGGGAGCTATGTGGCACACGAGTGGGGGGCGATGAGGAAGCAAAAAGAAGCGATCAAAATCACCCACATTGACGACACGTGGGAGCATTTTGGGGGCCAATAGAATAGCAAGGAGAAAATTCCTTTAGAATGCGATGAGTAGACATGCGGCAGAAGCCACAACGACAACCAAAAAGGAGGCCGATGAAAATTGTGAAGGCATGGGCCGGTAGTTAGCCAAAAATCAAAACCCAAAGGGAGCATGGTGAATTTTGAATTCACAGCTTCTGGCGACTATCAGGAGCGTTTCACTTTGAGGAATGTGGAACACAAAATTTTATTTGGTTCGCAGACTAGAGCGCCATCCATTAGCGATGAAATTAGAGCTTGGAAAGGGTTGCCTGCAGAGGTGGCCAGTCATCTTCAAATGGTCTCTCTATTTTGCGCAGATTCTCATGCGCTCCGCCTAGGTCAAGCATTTCTTTATAAGGTAGTGTCTCAAGTAAACCAGCCCCCACCTCGCAATGCAAAAGTAGTTGGGAAAGAGGATGAATAACACCCTCAATGTCTATTGCGGTGGGAGGATGGTTGAAACTATGGAAAGCGTTTGGGTCCTACTTCTTTTGTTCAATTCTTTCTGCAATCTACTCGGTCGTGGCAATCAACCCGTCCTCAAGAAACAAAGATAGTAGACCCATCTCGCTCAGTTGAGAGAAATTCTCTCGCATGTCATCCATTGTCTAGCTCAAAGTAGTTGCGGTCTCTTTAGTTCACTAGAAAGCCAAGTGGAAATGGATAAACTTGTTTTCCATCTGGGCAGCAATATCCCGATCTTCGATCCCTGCCTTGGCCAGGTCTTCATTGAAGACCGAATATAGATTGGTGAGCAGACTCTTTGCTTTCAAAACCTTCTCTAAGATGAACCGTGGGAATTGTTCAATTGTTCCGTGAACCTCCTGGCTCAATTTTGTTGCCTTTGAGATGACCCAGAGCATTGGCTGCAGTGTTAGGTAGAAGATTTTAACCTCTTCCCAATAATAAATATATATTTGTTGAGCCAATGGGATGAGGTCTGGTTGTACGAAGGAGGCTTGGAGAGAGCTCTTTAGAGAGGCAATCTTTTCATCCTTTGAGTTAATGGCCTCTATTAATTCCACATTTTTCCTCTTTGTGGATGCCAATTTCTCCCTGAAGTTGCTCATTTATTTACGCCAGTTTTCCTCGACTTGAGCATGGTTCTCCAATACTCTTTCAAGAGAGGACTTTGTCTCTTGAAGCTCATTTTCTAATTGGGCCCTTTGGCCCTCAAATTCCTTATGATTCTTTTCTAATTCTTGCTCATATAGAGCACATTGATCTGCTAACTTTTCCTCCTTTTGTTGCATATTTTGCTTTGTTGAGGTCAATTGGCTTTGATATTTTTGGTTCCTTGCTCATAGCTCATTGAGTAGTATGGGGTCAACAAACTGGGACTTATTGAGCTTCTCTTGGAGTTTGCTCTACTTTGACTCTTTCACTCACACCTTCTCAGACAAGCACGAAACTTCAACTTCTAGTGATTTCTCTTTCATTTACAGGAAGCTAACTCATTCCCTCACCAGCTTTAGCTACTCCTCTTTCTTATTCAATTGACGGCCAGACTTCAGGAAGTCGGTCATCACTACCTGCTACGTTTCCTCCATGAGTTCCAGCTTATCCTATGGATGGACTGGGGTCAGATCGATTCCCATGGCATACATGTCATAATCGCCTGGGAGCATCTCCCCCTGTGGTTTGACAACATTTGGGTACATGGTGGCGAAATTAAACACTTTTTGCTCTTCATTATAAACTATATATACTTTGGACTCTGCCTCCTTCTTATCATCCTTTGCTTTTCGCTTTTGGATCCTGAGGTCTCACATTTGCTTTGTGTCTTCTCCCTAGGATATGAATTCAGATGGCGACCGAACTAGTCTACCAGCAATAGGTGCACCAGGAGGTAGGGCAAAAGGAAATACCCATGTAGCGAGCCCTTGTGTTTTCTTTGGATGGAGATTGATAGTTTTCGGGGAGAAAAATGGGACTTGCCATAGTTTGGTTTGCGAACTAGCGGAAGCGCTCATCAGTTGTGGCAATAGGGTGGTCACAATCAAGACTATTGTTTGGGCATGCTGGGTTGGACCCGATGTAGCAGGGGCAATAGGGGTTCCAATAGGGGTTGAGATTTCAGAAAGAGAGGCGAGGAAAGATTGAACAACGATGGTCAGCATTAAGGTTCGTGGAGGCATTAAGATAGATGGCCTAGTTTGGGCGAATTAGGAGAAATCTCTCACAAACAATGTGATAGGGGTAGATAAAGCAAGGCCGACACTTGTAGTAATGGGCACCACAGAAATGGAAGAGGACACCAAAGATTGAGAAGTAAGAAAAGTGGAAGCAAAAATTACCTGTTGACTAGATGTTGGTGGTGCTTCGCTTGTTGTTGGTTGCTTACTTACTTTGGGTTCCTGGCTTGCTGTGAGCACTTGGCCTATGGTGGCTCCTTGTGATCCTTCTCCCTGAATAGCTTCAGTGCGTTGCTACTTAGTGAGTGGGGAGTCCTCAATCTCCATGATCTCTATAATTTTTGGTTGTTGTTGTTGGGTCACTCTTGTTGTTTTTGAGGCCCACGTGAGTGTCTGCGAGACTCGTGACGTATTCAGTCGTACATTTGAAGTGACATAAGAAGATTTCCCTATAGAATTCCTCTTTTTTTGGGTGGAGGATGTTGATGTCTCAGCTTCCTCTTCCACTTGCTCTTATCCTTCATCGGGATTGTTGTCACCGCTATCGCTTGAGTCGGAAGCAGGGTGCTCCTCATCCCACAGCCTTTCAAATTCTTTGTCTTCCATTACATCATCATAAGGTACCTCAAGTCGCTTTATTTCTTGGTGATATATCCAGAAGGCTCTGATTTTTTCAAAAGTCCATTCTTCTTCATTCCTCAGTTTATTGTATAGAGTCTTCCCCATTTTATAGTTCTCATCATAATCTGCCACCAGTAAATAAAAAACATGCCATGGTGGCCTATTGTCTTCTGTGGGGATATGAACCAGGTCAACCAATAATTCATCTTTATCCTCTAGTGGGTTGTGTCTCCACTCCCAGTAAGGCCGAAGGTTGTGAGTTACCTTGAGGTGATCATATGGTAAATCATTGAAAGGGTTGTAATCCCACTTGTCACAGATCATCAACAACCCCAAATGAGCTAGCTTATCCTATACTAGCGGGTGTGTCTGCTTCTTTTTCATGGCCACCATTTTGAAAGTCTATGAAAAGGTGAAGAATCCCTTCTTCTTGACGCTTTTCACACTGCAAAAGGTAATATCAATAATGCACGCCTGTCGGAACAATTCCAAATCTAGCACTTGATTAGTCACACATGTTGAAAGGCAGAAGGGTTACCCAGTGAAGTCTCGCATTCAGATGAATGTAGAATCCACTCTAAAAAACCAATCACATTTAGGAATGAAATTTTTCATAAACTTTGTCTGATTCAAGGTGAGCTGATTAATATACTCCTCCCCTAGTAAATCTTGCAAAATCAAAGTCAAGAAATGATTTGAAAATGTGTAATAATCAAAAGTAAAAGAGAGGAGAGGGGTCTAGACAGAAACTGGTTTTTTTCCTACCCTTCTCATCAAAGCTAGAGAACTCCATACGCTCATTAAAGAAATCAAGGTTTTGATATAAAAACATATAAGCAAGATAGGAGACAAATCTGAACTTTCGGTCAACTGGGTACTTGTTAATTTGTTCTAAAATCTTTTTTGAGAGGAATTCTCCAAAATCATTCCAGAAATAAGATTTTGGTAGCAGAATTGGAAAGTTGGGCCCAATTGAAAATACTGCACCTCTTGGTCAATGTCCAAACTGAAAACAAATGCCATCATTGAAAAGGCATCTTGTAGGTCTTCCTTGAAAGCATCCTGTGGAGCAGGAATTACTGGCAACTTCCCACATTCTGCTTCAATTCTTCTGGTTTCTTCATCGAAAAACTCTCGTGCCTTATCACTGGTGTTCCATATCTTATCTCCCTATTTAGTATTGAATGTCTCCACTTTCATCCCTCTTTGTACAGGGTCTAGAATGCACAGCATGTTCCAGATGGTGGTCGAGCTGATGTTAACTGAAAGAGTTTGACCCTCAATAGTGTTGGTACTTGGATTGAAATGCCTAATGGTTGCATCTACCAACTCTAGGAAGTAGTGCACAAATGGGACCATATACTGAGGAAACCCATTGAACCATACTTTTTCTATAGCTAGCATTTCCCTTCTGCACACCTTCATTCATGCACAAGATGCTTCCCTCAATCCTTTGGGGTTTTTTGCAAGAAAGGGATCGTGAACATTATCCCAATCTTCATGAACTGAGTTCCGGTCTCTGTAGATTTTGGGCTTGTCCATCCACCTTGTATTTGCCCATTTTGGCTTGTCAGGAATACCTGGCGTAGCATACGAAATATCTTCAAAGACATTAACCATTGGTGCTCTTTGCAGAGCTTTAGCTAATTTTTGCATCACTACTGGCCTAACTCCCTAACTTGAACATTTTGTCATTGCTAATTTGCAGGAAGCTTTCTGCTTAGCTTGATTTCTTCTGCAATTTTACTTCGGCTCTAGCTATGCTCTAGAACTTGCTTTTTGATTTAAGTAGCATTCTTAAAAGAAAACTTTTAAGTGCTTTAAAACTTTTACATGCAATATTTATCGATCTTTTCTCAAGGTGGTAGACAAGAATCATTTTTTTTGCATTTAATGCAGCATGTACTGCTGACCCTTTGGCTTGTGCGAGATGAATTACTTGCCATTTTGATTTGACAAGAATTCATAAATATAATTAGAAACTTCATGTGCAACGCGATTTTCTTGGAACTTGAGTCGACACCTTGCAAGAAGCTTAAGCCTTCGTATGTGTTGGCAATTAATATCTTAAAAAGAATGATTAGGCCAAAGATGCACTCAACATTTGAAAAGATACGGGTTCTGCCTTGGAATAAGCAAAATATCTAGAGGATGACACCTCAGTCCTTGGTTGTGCATAACACCATTGATTGCTACCACTAGCTTAAGCTAATTAATTAGCCTTCATTAGTTTTGCATGCAGCAAGTTGTACTTAGCAGACGCAACTGGGTGGGAAATTCGAGTAATTCTGGGCACAGTTTTCAAGTTGGTACTTGATTAATATCATGTTTATGGCAAGCAGATTACCATGCCTTTCCTCGCTTTTTCTATAAATAGGCCTCTTCGCAGTAGTGAAATCACACTTAGCGATTTGAGCAGAATTGGTGTTAGGTAATTGGCGTAGCAGTTTAGTATTTGCAGTTGTGTAACATTCTCATAGCCTAGACTTATGTGCTTTGCGGGGATAGTTTTAAGGTATTTGTAGAAGGTCTGACAAGATGAATACCCCAATGAGGCTAGTGTTGCACAAGTCCCAGACTGCCTTCCTAGGAGAGATTTCTACCAAGCAGTTAAAGAGAATGACAAAAAAAAAGCATTCACTGTCCATTATAGCCATAAAGTGGGTCTTGGGATGAGACTGCCTTGAATATGAGGACAAGTATCAAGTCAACACTAATGTGTTCTCACACTTCGTTGCCTCCATGCTAGATATAGGAATTCCCAAGCCATTAATTCTTCATCTAGTGAAGGAAATCTTCCCCAAGAAATACCTGAACGGCCTCGGTGAGGTCGTTGCAAATGCTACATATGGTGGGGGAATCCCAACTACAAGTGACCTCTGGAGGTTTATAGAAGAGGACACGGTCATGTCGTGGCTACCATTTTTGAGTGCCTTTCACCTCTAGACGCGAGATGACCACCATCAGAGGATCACTCAAGCCTGCCACTTCATGTTCCACATTTACAACATGGTGTCATTCTACAACATTGACTGGTACACAAACTTTAGGAACCTGGTGTTCCCTATGCCTGCCTTTGCTTTGTTGGATGATATTGCTACTATTGTTGATGCCCCCGTGGACAAGGATATTGTGGACTTTGCCATTTCTACATCCGTTGAGCTGCTGCTCATACCGTGAATTCAAGACTTGTGTTTTTCTTTTTCTTACTTTCAAAAAATTTATAATAATTAGTCCATTTTGTATACATGCCTAAAAAGGATTTTCATAATATATAACAGAAGTAGAATATATATATACTTTTAGAAACGTGGCCTTATGAGCCATTTTGAAAATGTAAATATCGAAGTATATATAATGAAAATATATTTTTAGATAATCATCTCGTTGTCTTCTTCTGGTTTCTACAATTGAGTTATCTTTTCCTTTTATTTTTGTATGTATGAATCTCGGTTTTGCATGTGGGTGTTTAATTTTTTCTCTATTCAACTATGAGTTTATTTCCCTTATTCTTTGCAATAATGGGTCACTGTTTCTTTCTGCCACGAACCACAGGATAAAATAAAAAGACCGGCCAGCAAAACAAAAGGGAAAGAAGGGAAAAACATATTTACATGGATATGGAAATCAAGCTTAATTGAATAATTTCAAATGAATTTTGTTGACTAGAATCCCCAGCGCTTCTTCCTCCATAGTCTCTAATTCGTATGCGTTGTGCTCCTTGCATTGAATTATTCTGAATGGACCTTCCCAAAGGTTGTCAAACTTTCCATGTTGACCTAGCTTTGTGGCCCTTTCATTATACTTTAGCACCAAGTCTCCGCACTTTAGGCCTTGGTCAAATTTTTTCTTGTCAAACCACCTTTTAACCACTTTTTCCTTTTTTCTTGTACTTCTAGTAACTCAGCTAACTGTACCTCCATTGCGTCATTTTTTTCTACTTTGAGGTATTTTAGCAATTGCAGCATCGGAATCTCCATAGAGATAGGAAATAACACCTATTTTCCATAAACTAGCTCATACGGTGTAGTCTTGAGGACTTGCTTTAGAGTTGTGGTCCGCCCAGAGTGTTGTTCGAATATTTTTGTGCCACTCTCTTTGATATTCTAACCCAATTATTTTGAGGAGTCAGACCAGATTCTTGTTTGTTGATTCAGCTAAACCATTCCCCTATGGGTAATAATTTGACAATGTTTTAAGGAATATTATGTGTGTAAGTGCAAATTGACTTACCTTGGAGCCTAGGAAAGCTTTAGCATTGTCGGAGATGATATTTTTGGGCAGGCCAAATCTCACCATCAGTTCCTCTGGGAAATCCACTATCTCTACCTCTGTCGCATTCTTGAGTGGCATAGCCTCAGTCATTCTTGTGAAGTAATATGTGGTCGTTAAGATCCATTTATGTCATGTGTTGGAGGCTGGGTTGAGAATTCCAATGAAGTCTAAACCCCATTGCGTGAATGGCTCATCAACCACTATCGGGCTGAGGGGCATCATGGAATTCTTTCTTCTTCCAGCAAAGAACTGACATTCTTTGCAAGTTTTCCCCAAGGAGTAGGAATCATTGAATAGCGTCGGCCAAAAGTACCCCGCGCACATGATTTTGATGGTGGTGGTCTTTGCAGAGAAGTGTCTGCCTGTGGGACTGTTGTGGGCCATTTCTTCCTCATGGACAAGATACTCGCATAGTCCTCTTCCCCGAACAGTCTTGGTAGGTTTGACCTCAATATCATACTCGAGGATCTTGGTGATCCAATTGGCTCTTTTCTCAGTGATTTCTCCTTCCATGATGTATTCGCGCACATTAGAATGTGCAACATAGACAATCACCTTATTGCAAGAGATTAGGTGTCGGAACTTCTTGAGCCCCTTAACTATTGCAAACGCTTGCCTCTCTACAAAGTTATAGTTTGTTTCATATTCCTTCAGGGTCTGGGAGTGAAATGCTATCAGATTTTCTCCTTTTCCCTCGTTATCTTTCTGGGTTAAGACAGTAGCAATGCTTGACTTGCTACTAAATACATACATTATAAAATCCTTTGATAAGTTTGGGTTAACTAGTACAGGAGTGGAAGAGATAGCATCCTTGACTTTCTCAAAGGTTTCTCTGGATTCTTTTTTCCATTTAAATGTTTGATCCTTTTTTAGCATTAGGCTAATTGGCCTAATTATTCCTGCAAAATCAAAAATAAATTTGCTAACAAAATTTACCTTTCCTAAGAAGAATTGAACGCCTTTCTTGTTGACCAAAAGGGGAAGCTCTTTGATTGCTTTCACCCGCTCAGGATCAATTTAAATTCCTTCTTTGGACACTACATGCCCCAATAGTTTTCCTTGGGGTACTCTGAAGACACATTTTTTTGGGTTCAGGGATATCCCGAACTCTTGGCATTTCTTGAAAACCATCTCAAGGTGATCAAAATGATCATCCTTGGATTTGGAGAACACCGTCAGATCATCCAAATAGATTAGGATAATCTTGTTGATTAATTCACTGAAAGCTATATCCATTTCCCACTCGAAGGTAGTTCCTGCATTTGAGAGGCCAAATGGCATTTTGGCATATGTGAACGTTCCCCACTTGGTAGTGAATGTTGTCTTATGTTGATCCTCCTCTTTGACCTAGATCTAATTGTAATCAGAGAAACCATCTAACAGGGAGAACATCTCTGATCCTACCACCGTTTACAGGATTGACTCCATCAAAGGTAGTGGGTAATGATCCTTCAGGGATGCTTTGTTTAGGTCCCAAAAGTCCACACATAGGCTAATATCTTCATTTTTCTTTCAGACCGGAACCAAATTGGATACCCACGTGCTATGCTTGATTGAGAAGATGATCCACAACTAGATTAGCTTTGTTAATTCTTGCACCATTAGCACTTCAATATTGGGATTGACTGGTCTTTGTTTTTGGTGGATAGGATTTGCACCTTCTGCCAACTCTATTGTGTGCTAAATGATATCGGGATCATATCCTCTAAGGTTGTTGTATGATGAGGCCACCACTCCTTCATATTTATCACAAAAGTCGATAATCCTTTATTTATCATGATGTGGGACGTCCTTCCCGACTTTGAGTTTTCTTCCATCTCTGACTTGTAATTCTACATAGTCGCTTTTGTCTGCTACAAATTTTCGCTTGTCATTTCTTGCATCGTCACAATCGAAAAGGTTTTCGAGCATAACTAATCCTTTTGGAAGCTTGTTGGATTTCAGCTGGATGATTTTTCCTTCATAGGCTTCAGCAATCTTCGGTTGGAGCTGGTCAGCAAACTCTCCCAACTGTTGGATGAATGTTCATCGTTGTCAAACACTTGCCAGCTTTGGTCATTGTCTAGAATCGTCAATTAGACTATTACTCATATGGAGTGTTTGTTGTGAATGATATCGAAGGCAAGATCAAACTGAGATCCAATTGATGCCATGCGATCTACATCTGTATTCTATTCTTGGGGCACCATCTGAATGTTGAAGGCTTCAAAACCCTCAATTAGGTCCCAAACTCGGTGTCTATAGGATCGCATGCGGACAATTTTGGCCGTAGAAATTTCTCAAACCTAATTGACTATTAGTTCAGAATCTCTGAACACTATTAGTTGCTTTATGCCCATCCTTTTTGCAAGGCTGATACCTTGCACTAGTCCTTCGTATTCAGCTTCATTGTTCGAGCAAGCGAACTGGAAGCGAAAAGACCTCAGTGTCTTTTTATTTTGTGGGGATGTTAAACATATCCTGGCTCCTACACCATTTTTGCATCTTGCTCTGTCAAAGTGCAACATCTATAGTTCAAAGGCTTGACCACCTTCGAATTTTTTGGCAACCTTTGGGAGCACTTGATCTTCATCGTAGATGACATAGGTGCCCAACCCGATAGCATAGTAGTTGTTGAAAGGGTTGGTATCTATATGTTCGCTCAAGAGAGCATCTTCTTGGTCATCCCGATCTTCGGTCACCCTCTCATCTTCTAGTAGCTCAGTGCAATACATTTCTTGCTTGGTGATAGAGGTATGCACAGCTTCAAAATTGATCATGGCTTCATCAGCTACATGCTATGAATGTAAAGATTCAGATTCTATCTTCATTTTCGCACCATGCTTAGTTCTAAGGATCAATGCGACCAATCCAGGGACAGGTATCTGCCCACCTTTGAAGTAAATTTTTGGGATAGGCAGAGGTCGAACATGGGGGGAACATCTATGATCATAGTGTCTTGCGGCACAGTGATACTAGGGAAAGCAAATAAAGTCAAGGGGAGTGCCTTGATGACACCTACGATTTCGAATTTGTTTCCATCAAGTTGCATCACTCCTCTTTTTAAGGGTTCATAGTTGAGTCCTAAAGCTTTAGCTATTTGTTTAGTCATAACTGTGGTGCTAGCACCAGAATCTATCATGGCATTGTGTAATAATTTCTCCCCTATAATGAGAGTTAAGAAGAAGGGTTGAGGCTTCGGCTTATCTCTTACTTCAGCAAGGGCTTTTGTTGCGTTATTTGTAAGAGCTTTGGCAGGAGATGGTTGATCAACAGCCTTTGCTTTGGGCAATTGCTTCATCAGTTTTGCACTTACATCTTCCTGGAGAGCCTTTTGTAGTAGCGTATTTTGTTTTGAGATGGCTAGAATATCACACAGAGACACATTAGCGAATGATTTCTTCAATTGTTCCACCACATTGAAAGGTGGTGGATTCGGAGGTTTCTGCTCCTTTGCCCTTATTATAATAATTTCCTTTTGTGGCTGATATTGCAGCATCACTGCTGAGGTACTATGTATCTAGTCGTACTATGTATCTAGTTAGGGGTACCTTTAGGTTGTGGATTGACTAGTTGCGAGACAACTGGTTCACCCGTAAATCTCCTCTTTGAGTGAGTGTTGTAGTCATATTGTACTTGCGGCATTTTAGATGCGGATGTATCATTGGCAAACATCGCTTCTTCTTCTTCCATCCATGAGAAGAGTGTGTGGTCGGGAGCGATGTCTGCTTCTTGCTCTAGTGACATCCCTTTCATTTGCACGGTGAGCACCGCATTGTCCATTTGCGAAGAGGTATACACATAGCTTCCAGGGTCTGACATTTTAGCTTGGTTGCGCTGCTCTGCCACCTTTTGTTGTAGGTTGCCACATTGGAAATTTTAGGGCATATGTGAATCACCGCAAGGGAAGCACCAAGGGTTGGTGTCATCCGCTAAGTTGTTTTGTCCTATAGTCAGCTCTTTGTTTGAACTTAGATTAGCGCTTTGTAGTGGAGTGGGTATCAGTACCATTTGATTCGTTGTTTACGCCTACAGATTTTTCTGAGCGCCTCCTTGGAAATAATTTTTTTGGTAAGAGGATCTTTCGCCTTGATAATTCTAATAGGCAGGCTTCAGTGGTATGGCCTAATTGCGCTTGATGACGGTTATATCATTGACAATAGTCTGCAACATTTCCTCGAATTCGCTCATCTCCTCCTTTGAAGAGCCAGATATAGAGGCAACATTTTGCAGCGCTCTCGGATATGTGTATATGGATTGGGGAGGAGCCAGTGCGCTGGTACAAGGAATCTCCTTAGTAGGAACCGATATTTCTAGAAACATGGGGATGATGGGCCAAGGTGGCAACTTCCCATCATCTATCAAATTGTTCTTTGCTTTAATAGTGATGATATATGCGCTCGGTACTGTGGTTCCGCCTAGAGACTGGATCATCATTGAGATGTCGAGATTAATGGCCTTTAGGTAGAAAATGAATGTCAGATCCAGTGGTGGGCAGATATCAACTTGAATCCTCTGCCAGCTTGTATGGAACCAAGCATTGAAGTCAACCATGGCTTCACACAGGGCCCGCTTTATGACCGACAGCTGATAATATAGCGATCACCAGTCTCTTTCATTCAAGAAACTCTGATAGAAAGGCTCCCCGAGCTCATCCCAGGTACTGATAGTATTTTCTTCTAATGTGTCGTACCAATCCAGTGCCTTGCCCCTGAAAGAGGTGGCGAGCAACCTTAACACCACATTTTGGGTTGTAACCCCATGTACTAGGCATACATCTACAACATCTTGCAAATGTTCGGACAGTGTTCTTGAACCATCTCTGGTGAATTTAGGTATGGCTTTTAGGGTAGAAACTAGGATAGAGGCCCAAACGACAGATGCTACTAGATCAACAAGAGGACTTTCGGCATCCCATGCCACATAATTTCTGTTAGCGGCAGGCAACATGGCTAGCAGAAAGGGAGGAGGAAGTGAAACGTTTACTAATTGGGTCATGAGTTGTATTGTCCCTAATAGTGGTACTAATAAACCAGGATTATTTGTTGTTTAGGACCTAGTAACATGTCGATGGCTCATACACCCCTCTGAAAATTTGATTCATTAAGCTTAGTCCCACCGGGCATGCCAGGAAAAAGAAAAACTGTTGATGCCAAAATTTGGCAAGGTAACAGCCCTTTGTGGGAAACTCAGTTTATGGGGGACCTATTGTGTAAACTAAGTGACCTCCGGATTTTTAAAGAAGTTGAATTCTTTTTTGAATGGGGTTTTGGAATGGGAAATGAAAGCAGATATAAAATAAAAAATATAACTAAGGCGATATGCCAGAATTTATATGAAAGGCACGATAAACCTATATTTTATATATAGTCTAAGGGCCTGCTTAGCAATTTACCATGTCCTAGAATAATAGAAATTAAGGATTGCAGCATAAACAACTCATTCAGTGATATAAAATAATAATCACACCCATTTACTGAAAAGAAGAGTCAAAAGACATTATCTAAACCAGCAAACTTGCATTCAAATTATAGAAGTACGACAAATAAACCATTTAAACAATAATGGCACAACATAGAGTTTATCAATAGCATAAGAAATAGAGAGGTCGAACAATGGCACAATCTATGAGTTCTTGCAATAATCTAAACAATACAAAGGCCTGGTATCTCCAAAAAATCCTATGATTCTAAAAACTGGTGAAAAAGCATATGATCTTCAAATATTGGAACCCTTGGAATGGAACCATAGAATTGGAAACCACGAAACTGTTCTTTTGAAGCAAAGAGTAGTATTTATAGCAAGCCTTCCACTGCTTGGTGAGCAGCAACCGAAAAGATTCAGAATCTGAGCAATGATGTTGTGGCAATGATCACCCTCGATCGTTGCAACAGAAAAGATTCAAGACACAATATTTGGTCACCCTCCATTTAGGTGCATCCCCTACGAATGATGGCAGTGGTCCAGCAAAGCCTCATGTAGACAAGTGTTGCCATTTGGGATAGGTGGTTAGAACATGTGGCAACATCCCGCAGCTTATAATCTACTTCATCCCCAGCATGGAAGAAGTGTGCACCGAAGAGACACGTGGTAGCATTTCACTGCCCGCGATCGATATTTTCTTCCTTCATTGAAAGCTTGCACAAAGAGGATACATTGCAAGAACGGTCAATGTAGACGTTGCTTGTGGGGCCCACCAAATCCTTATGTGAATGGGAGATACCTGGCATGCAAACGAGGGCCGATGAGGAAGCGAAAAGAAGCAATCAAAATCACTTGCAGTGATGATACGTGGGAGCATTTCAGGGGCCGATCGAAGAGCAAGGAGAAAATTCATTTGGAGTGTGATGAGTAGACATGTGGCAGAAGCCGCAGTGACAACCAAAAAGGGGGATGATGAAAATTGTGAAGGAATGGGTTGGTACTTAGCCAAAAATTAAAACCCGAAGAGAGCATGGTGAATTTTGAACTTATAATTACCACAACCACTTTCCCAAATCCTAGAGCATTTTCCCACCTTCAAGGTCAGAGGTATGTCTTCAAGAATGTTAATAGAGGCTCATTGAGAGATTTAAAATGGTTAAAGGTTAACATGTGAGAGTAAGTTATCTCTCATATTCTTTGAGGTCAACTTAAATACAAGAGGGTGTTCCTAGAGTTATACCTTAATAAGTATTTACATCAAACAAAATGAGAAACTAAAATGATAGCAACCAAACCTAATTCAATACTTGTCCCCAAAATTTGTCACTAGGTCAAATAGAATTGGCTACAATAATCTCTATATAAATTATTACACAGCGTGCGCATGCACTCACAATTATTAATTTCATTAATCCCTTAAGATATATTTATTTATATTACATACACATTAACAAGTTGCAGCTATACTAGACATGATTGTTTTAAGGTTTATCCATTATGGTTGCTTGAAACTATTCCCTACTTGTTTTACCATATTGAAGGTGATTAAAATGGTGGATTGATTGATTCTTTACCAATGTGGACTTTTCCTTGCTCTATTGAGAAAAAAATCATGAAAAACATAGAGGAAGGAGATAAAACTTACACAAAATCAATAGAACTAGACTGCACTTGCATAAAATCATAGATTTATATTGTATGTAACAAAATTTGGCAAGAGGAAGCATATAAATGTGACTAAAATGTGTCTCTAAATCTTTGCAAACAACCATGGAGACATATAATTACATGAACATATATCATAATAATCTTCCTACACTATTACATAGTGTATCCCTTTATGTATATCTTAGAAAGCATCACTTCATGCTTTATAATAACCTATAGACTATCCTAGACCAAAAAATTTGCTCAGAAACCAACCCCTTGGATGAATTTATAACTTGAATATATAAATGTAAGAGAGGGGGACCAACACGTGCAAGACCCCAGGTCACGGAGGGCCAAGATGCAAGAGGCTACCCTAACTTACCTCAGCTAGATGGAATGTTTATGGTATGAGGATGAGAATGATGAGGATTATAGAGTCCTGCAACCACTTTGCAATCCCAAGTTTCAGAGTGGGGCTAGGCAAGCTGATTTCCAAGTCCAACACTATGCCTTTGGAAGCTCTATGCCTGAGGATGAAAGCACAGTCTCTAGACGACAACGTGGCATGTTGGTGTCTCTAAAGTGCGTTGGCATCTATACGATCAGACAATAGTGAAGATGAGGTCAAACCTAGAAAAACTAGCTAACAGCCTGTCGCCTAGCTAACTAACTAAAGGGCCAAAATGATGCAATTAAGTAAATAAAGTATTCCCTAATATTATAAAGTAGAAAGGAAAGAGTGAAAAGGGAAAGAATGATCTCACCAAGGAATTCAGTCACCAGCTGGCTCCTCAAAAGCACATACTCCTACACACGGAAAGAGAGGAAAATGTTGGGTGGCTATATAGGGGCCTGCCTCAGTCAGACCCTCATTTAGGTGTTTCCACCTCCACGGACAACCAAGGAAATGAGATAAAGAAAGTAATGTAGTGAAAAGCACAAAAGTATTGCAAAACAGTAAAGAGCTAACTCAACCAAGTGATAGAAGGAAAGAAAGGGAAGCTTACCACCTCCACCAAGAGCACTCAAGGTTGCTTGGGGGAGAAAATGAGAGTATTTGAGCCTCTGTTGCAATGGTGTTTCATTCCCAACTTGTTCTATCAAAGATGGAGTGTTGTGTTTCATGCAATGGGGTGCTAATATGTTGTTTGAGAGCTTGAGAGTGAATGAAAGAGTGTGAAGTGAGCTTGTGAATGGAGTGAAGAGTCAAAATGCATGTTGAAGGAATGAATTTGAAGAAGGAATGGAGAAAAACTGCCATATTTGGGTCGGTCAACTGAAGGGGGAGTTACAGCTTGACTCCCAATGAGAAGTGTAACGCCTCTGCAGGTTCAGCCGTAGGAATCTACCAGGGATGTAAGCGCCCCGTGTAGACGTCTATGTGCCATGCAGGCGTCCCCGATAGAAACACCTCCACCAATGCTCAAAATAGGTGCCAAGTGGGATGCAAGCAGCGGGCTTAGGTGGAATTAAGCCTCCGAACTTGGTTTTTCTAAAGTGGAGAGGGAAAAGGGGGGAATTTACACATGGGGTGCAAATTCACTCCTATACAATAAATTAGTAATCTAGGAAATCAAGTTGTGAAGGAAAAGGTGTGCAAATTTGAGTATGTAAGATTGACAATAATTCATTCATCATCATAATAAATTTTGCATACCAAATTTATCCTTTAAGATTCACGAACATCTAGAACAATGATACCTTCATATTTTTTCCATTCACCATACCTTTGAATATTACTGACATGTGGATTTCTATGCAAAGAAAAGGAAATTGCACAAAAAAATTTAATGAAACAACGACCTAGATATGGCTTGTCAATCATCAAGCTATATAATATCAATCATTACAATTAATTAGGTTATTGACAAAGCATCATTCTCCTTTAGATCCATGTCAACTACATAAAGAATGATTTTTGGACACCATCGAGTTTAATTTGATAGTTGTAGGGATAAATTAGGTAATTAATGAAGCTTTGAGTCATCCAACAGGGTAGTTGGTTTGCAACAAAGAATAATGGGGATTTTTGATAGTCTGAGGTCAAAGGAAATTCATACCACATACCAATATTAAATTGTTGAGGAAACAAGGAAGACCAAAAGGTCATCTTGGAATGGAGGAGGAAAGAGAGGAAAGTTGATAAGGGAATCCTAATAAAGGAAATATTTTGGGGATGTGATATTTTGGAATGTGTAATGAATGATCTCGAGTTGATATGATTGATTTGATCTAAAGATTTATATTTGGTTTAGTTTAGTGAAGAAATACACCTGAGCAAGGGCCACTCAAGGTATTGTCCTTCACTATATTTACAATTTTTATTTTTTGTTAAGTAGTTACTTCATAATTGCATAATAAGTTAAGATAGATTCTCATATCTAGTTATCAATAATTATTGTTCATGTTCATGATTGCATTCATTCAACTTGTAGTACTTCAGAGTTTAGAATAGGTCTGGTTGCTAGTTTCTAGTTAGTTTTAGCATTTTACCTGTTAATAGTAGTTGAGTCACAAACTATGTTGTAGGTACCCATAGCCAAAGCACTAGCTTTACTTCTTTCATTCTTATGTATTTTTATGATTTTCTAGTAAGTTTAATACCTTCACTAAGATGGTTTAGGTAATTTGAGGTATTTGAAAGCACATATAGTGCCAGTACCATCACAAGACTACTAGCCCTAGTCAATAATTTAATGAAATTCTTTTAATCTCAAGTGGACTGTTTAACCAAGTTTTCCCCTGAATTATGTAATCGCCACCAAGTTTATTAGATATTAGAATGGACTTTATAGGATTGATGTCAAAACTTTAGAAAAAAATATTCCAACATGTCAAGATATAATATGATGGTACTCTAGGGATTCACATTCCAAAAAGAGAAATATGATTATGTTTCAAATATTTGAGGATAAAAATACCCCATTAACACTTCCAAAAAGGTATAATATCATCAACAACCCCAAAGGTATAAAGAGGAATGTTTTAACAAAGAAGAAAGGGTTGGGGAATTGAGGTACCAAGTGAATGGGGAGATAAAAGTCTAAAGGAGCACAAGAGATAAAGAATCAAGTTGCAAGCGTGAAAGGAATTAAGGAAAGGAATGCTTGTAAAATAAATTTTAAAATCTCATAAAATTAGGAAATCAACTCAAATTCCTTAATATTTAGGATTAAGGGAATTACAAAAAGTATGTGAACTCAATGTTGAAGATATTTGGCATGATAGCTTGTAAACCATTGTGTTTTCCTATGTTAGTGGAACTAAGTTATATATTGAGTAGTCTTTGACTTTCACCTAATGAGATGGAGGACCCTGTTCATGTGCCTTATGGTGGTTTTTTGGGATTTTGGTGTATTTTATCGTATAGAATATGTTGGTGTAAATAGGTGTTTTACCTATCTATTCATTAGTGGGTCTTATTTACATGTTAAGTTTACTTAAGTCCTAGTTGCTTTTTCTAGAAGTCTTAGTTGTCTAGATCATATTTTATCATATTATCTAGTCATATTTTATTTAATGCTTGTGTCCTAGGTCATTTAATATTTTTTGAGGTTGTCTCATCGTACAGGATTAAGACACACGTCATGATCTTGTCTAATCCTATATCACAACTTGCCTTTATAAGCATGGAATCATATGTACATCATATATTCAATCTCAAAATTTTGTATCCATAATCATAACATGATATTCCTTCCATTTCTCTCTTGTGGAAGTTATTGTTGTCTTGCAAGTGATCCTGAGGTTTTGGGAGTTCACCATTAATTCCTACATACTATACTAGATATTGTTCAAGTAGTGAGTCTTGAGTCATTTCATACCTGATCCTAGATGAGTTTGTTAGGATACACTTAAGAGGGTCTTAAAATATTTATGGGGTACCTCTAAGTACTTTATTTGTAATCATGGTGATTCTAAGATGGGACCTAAAACTTAGAGGATATTCATGGATTTTAGTATTCAAATGGGTAGGGGATGGTATTAGGATATCCACTAGTGCTTATATTTTCACTTTATTTATGGTGTTATAATTTGGATAGTAGGCAATAGATTATGGTCACTTTATTCACTACAAAGTTTAAGTACATGTGGAAACTAATCATGACTTTAAGGAGGCTATTTATTTACTAAGATCATTCTCTAAAATAAGCTCTAAAGTGGGATTGATATCTAGTGTGAGAGTGATCTCTATACTGAGCTCCAAAGAGTACTTTAGAATGTGTTCTAAAGTTTCCTCTAAATTTATCTCTAGATTGTGCTCTAAAGTGTGCTCTAGAGTTGGTTTTTATAATAGGGTGATTAATATCATATTTGACAATCATAGTATCATATGTTTGGCAAATAAATTGACCATTCGTGTGAGGAAAAAATATATTTATTTGAGTACCATTTTGTTTGAGACAAGGTAGATGATGGGAAAGTGATATTGGAGAAAGATGATACTTCATAAAATATTGACAAAGCTAGTGATAATAAAGAAGTTATAGTGGTTTCATGAGTCTATGAACCTCTTGATCCCTAGCAACTAGATGATAGTGTCAGTGTTCCCCTTTTTTCTCTTGCAAGGTGTCTAATAAGTGGGAGAATTTTAAGAAAATTTGTCTCAACCTTGCATTTCCAATATTCATATTTACTAATTATTTACATTTTTTATTTTATTTTTTTCTCATATGAGGAGTGGGGTATCCCACTTTGAGGTGGAAATATACCACATTTGGGCCATATTGAAAATTTTGTATAAGGTTGTAAGAACATATGAATGTCACTATGATATTATAACTTATGGGAGTTACTTATGACATATTATTATGATGCATAAGAGTGTGATTATAGGGGGATTACAATGTAATCTTGATTGGAATTATGGAAGCCTTATGATACATGTCATACAAAAATTTTGAATGGATAGTAAAGAAAAACTAGGTGCCCATGTTTGGGTGTTCAAATATGACAAGTTATGATGATGTGTAAGGGATATGTCAAAAGTAACCTGGAAGACCAAGACCAAGGGGGAATTAGAATTTGTGCCATGGGCATTTGGATACCACACTTCTTGTGGTTTTGTACATGGTTTTCTAAAATTATTTGATGGTTTCTAATTTTATTTATTTATTTTTTATTCTTGGAGATGGATTTTAGTATGGTTATTTTTTAAGTGCTATTGTGTTATTACTCTAGATATACATGTTGGTTGTTCTCTTGTAGAGGCATAACCTAGATATTGTATGGTAACCATTGTTTTTGAATAATATAGTTGGTATTATTTTTGGAGTGTGGATTTTTTCTCTTGAAAGGGTTTTCCCTATGTAAACTTCATGTTATGATATATTTAATTATGTATTATTTTTTGTAACTACAAAGATTAAATTTATTTGCACATACCTCTTTTCATTTATTAGTGTAAGAATCATTTTTTGTATTTTTCTTACTTCCACACAATTCCATGGTTGGAGAAGACATGGATGATAATATTTCCATCAATTATGTTATTTCTAAATAATCTCCCAGATCTCAATATCATATGCCAAAGATAATTATTTTATGTTTTTGGAAATTGTCAAATTTATACTCAATAGAAAAAAATAGTAGACACACATAGGCCCTAGTTTTATAATCCATATATTCAATACCACATGTAATGACCCCTTCTCATGAGTTGTTAATTAACCCATAAATATTCAATTAAGTAACCATTTTTTTAAAAGATGAAAGCTTACTCAACCAATTCTTTCTTTACTAGTATAGTGCATAACATCTCTCATATTTTGTATATATTTGAAACATGAAATAGAAGACTAAATAAATTGAATTAGTTCAAACTATAAGGTGCATACCCCACTTTTGTATCTTGCATATAATTAATTTGATAGTGATAACCTTTACGTATTGACTCTTCACAAAAATTCTCATTTGATAAAGTATAAATGTTTTAGGGTCAACCTCTAGACTCAACCTAAATCCAAAGTCCAATCCTATTCCTTCAACACCACCTACATTGGCCCACCAACATATCTTGACATTTCAGGATTAGAGGATTTATCATGGTTCACACCCAAAATAATATAAATATTTCTCTTTAGTTTTGAAATAGGATTCGTATGCACTTATATATTTATAACTATTAAATTATCTCATTTTCATATAGAATATATATACAATATTATTATGACAAGTACATACCACTTAGAGGTTAATATAGTATTCATATCATGTTTTTAATTCACTCATATCACTTATTGACTAGGTAATAAATGAGATAATATGCACATCCCTTAAGAAGCATGATTATTTTATCAAGTTCAAGATTGATTTCATTCATTAGTTTTTAGTTTCCTTATCATACAATTCTCTTATGTTTAAATCATTTATTATTTTTACATTTTCTACTTAATAAAAATAAAGGATGTCATACTCTCAATTGAGCACTTAAAGATCATATGTTAAATGTTCCTAGGTCAAGCTCCAACTAATTATAGTTGTAGTGTAGAAAATCGTCATCCTTAATAATTTCACATTATTTTTTCTCCCCCTGATTTATTGGACTTAATTAAGGTCCTAATTTTCCAAATTATGCATTCCAAGTCCTATTTTTTACCATTTTCCGAAGGATTGCAAGCATTGAATAAATGAAACCAATTCTTATTTTGCTCCCAACTAAGTGTGTCCTAGAAATTTCGGCCAGGATCCATTTGCCCATGGGTCCCCCTTCTTAGCTAGGACCCAAATTCAAATATGTTGTTGGCGGTATTTTAACATCCAAAATTCAAATTTTGAGTGTCGACTTTTAGAATCTAATTTTCAAGAAATTAGCACAATTGTATATAAATACCTAGTTATTTTATCATTTGAGATCTAAGACTTTTGGAGACACATTATTGAGAAAATATTATTTTCAAGAGCATTCAAGAGAAAGTCAAGAGCAGCAATTATAGCAATTCAAGATCCAACATCATGTCAAAGTTTATGGGTGTTCATGTTATCATTATTTTGTGAAGGCTAACATCTTTTTGTAGGTCTCCAAAGCACTCAAGCATTCAATCAAGCAAGATCCAAATCCTTGAGGAGATGTGTATGAATTCAGTCTTTCAAGGCAACCATTAAAGGGTGGTGAGTTGCAAAAATTTGTAATTTCATCATTCCTTCCTTTCCATTATTATTTATCATTGACATTTTTCCATTATGGAAGTGGGAACACTTACTCGGGGTTTGATTGAGGCAATCCCCCAAATGGCACAACATTTTCCCTCTGTTTGAAATGTGCAAGTTATAGGTTTGAGGAGGATTGAAGAAAGCTTAAAGATCCATTTTTCATTGTTTCCATTGTTGTCATAAACCTTGTCAAGCCACGGAAACTCAATTACATATTTTATCTGATGACATTTCGACAATTTTGTAGACGAAAAACAAAAGTTAAGATCCAACACCAGAGGACCCCAAAAGCAGTTCAGAACACCCCTATAAATACCCATTTTCCCTTGGGCGTATAAGTCCTTGTAGGCACAACAAGACCAATTTTTTTGAGCAAGTTTACTATCCTCTACACTTTCTAGATCTGCCAAAAGTTGACTATTTTTATTTATTAGTTGTCAGGATCTTATATTTTTCATATTAGGGCATATAGGATCATTCGTTTAATCATTCCAAATTAATTTGAATCCATTCTAACCCCCAATTAGATATAGATCCAGGTCTAATAGGCTCACCTCCATGGTTTATAGTCAATCTTATCACCTTGTTGATCTACATCTTAATGAAACCCTAGGAAAAGGCATCTTGCATCTTAGGTTCTTTGCATTTAGGACCTAGGATCCCTATTTTTATGTTTCATTTTGGTGAACCTGATGTCTTAACACTATAAAATTTCTGAAATTGGAAGTCTTTAAAACCCTAGATCTAGGTTTTGTTTTGTATTGCTTGGAATTTCTCATTTAGGTTACATTTTTGTATCATAAACTTTTCAGCACATATTGCATTATAGGTTGCATTAGGGCCATCTCTAGATCATATTTACATTTAGTTTGCATTCATTAGGTTATTAAAGTTTGAAATTGTTTTGATTAATGGGGAAAAATAGGTTTTGAAGGGACCTGAAACCCTTTATAAACAGGTTTTGCAAGGACTTGAAAACCTTACAAAGGGACGTTGCAAATAGATAAAACACATACAATCAGTAGCCCAATAGCAACAACCTTTAAAGATAGACAAGGCACTTCAAGCTACACAAATTAGGTTTTTGAAGGGAACCTTTGAAATTGTTAATTGCATTTAAATTGCATATTTCATTTAAGCTAAAAAATGAAAAAAAATACATTATGTTATTTCAAACTTGCATCAAAATCATCATTCTTAGATTTTTGCATCTTAGAATCAATGAAATACTGCATTTTAGATCAAAAAATTGCATTCAAAACTTGTCAAAATATTTTTGCCTTTATTACACACCTGCATTTTGAAGTACGTTGTCCTAAATTGACCAAAATTTGGAAAAATAGTCACTATTCAGTTTGTTTGCAACTTAAGACAACAACATCAAACAACAACATACACAGTTAATTTTTTAGTTTTCTGAACCTCTATCAAGGACTCAGATGCCCTTGGTCATCCTTGTCCTACTACAGGAGGCTCAGAGAACCTCTACACATATTTTCATCTTTGTAGTTTCACTCTGTTCCTTCTTGCAGATGTCTAATTTGAAATTTTGAAATAGTGTTATTGCATGTTAAAGAAAGGTGTCATTTTGCTTGATTAGTTATAAAATTGGGAAAAATACAAATTGATCACTCACTACGGAATGAGTAATTTATGGTAGATAATTGTGTTAATGTGCAATATTATGGTCAGAATATGTGGATGTTATTTTGCAAACCTCTAAAGAGGTTTTGTTATGATAATTATTTTATGGTTAGGTGTGTTAGTATCACACATTAAGTGTAGCTCCTACTAAGAATTAGAGATAAAATCATTTGGCTGATACTTTTTTGCTTCAAACAATTCTTAGATATGAGCTAATTATCTCTCTTGTCGTCTAGTGTTTTCTTCCTATATTTGTTGTAGGATGATGTTTTACTCCTTAACTTGTTCTTGATTGATTTCCTCCAAGTTTCAAAGGGCTTCTTGAAGTTCACTAAGGATGAATTCTACCCAATCCTCTCTCACCCTAAGATAAATGAGCCTAATGATGGGAGAGATGAGGGATTAATGTATCAAATCCTATTGTGTTAATTGTGTTGTTTACTTAACTTTCTCAATGTGTATTCACTTGCTTGTTTGTTGATTTAATTTCCTTGTTTTGCTTGATTTTATTTTATTTTCTTTGTTATTTGCTTGATTTCCTAGGACTTGTTAACAAGGACTTTGATTGATTGATGTGTTCAATTAAAATGAACTAAATGAGTGCTTGATCTAAATTCAAGAAATAAGAAACTATTCTATGTTTTTGTATTTTCCCAAATCAAAATATGAATTAATTAACCAATTACATGCAATAAAAATATTCTAAATGCAATGCAAAGTTAGAAAATGTTTAGTTTTATTTTTTTTGGTCATTTTATTGATTGCATTAGACTTGTTAGTAAGGACTTTGGCTCTTGTTTCCTTATCTTTATTGGAAATGGATTGGAACAATTATGTTGAACTAACACTAAAATCTATAATATATTGTAAACTAGACTAATGTAATAAAACAAGTAGATTCTATATAACAAATTATATGATACAATGATAGAATTTTAAGGATTCAAGTAAGGTGGAGATAGCTAAATCTATTATGCTTACCACTTGAATTAAAAATTTTAAAAATAAATTATTAACATCCTAAAATAAAATAAATTGGAACTTCACACTTGGAGATAAACAACTAAGATTCTCGGTGAAGATGAATGTGGCATGTAAGACCTTTATTTATTAGCTTTTGTATTGTATTTTCTCCTCTCTAACCTGGGGTACTCCAACTGATAGAAGAAGTATAAGAAGACAAAGGACTAAGCTAAGGAAAATGATAGAGTAATACACTACTACAATGGAATTTTTGAAGATTTAAACTAAGAAAAAAAATTGAGTCTTGTATGTGAAGTACACATAATCTACCAAGAGAGGGGGTGAATCAGTAGATAAAAACAATTCCAAAAACCTTTACTTTTACAACTATTATATATATTTTCAACATGAAGATCACTGAACTATACAAGCTAGTAATCAAAGCATAACACATAACAAAATATATACATGGAAACTCAAGATGGGAAAAACCATGGTGAGAAATCTTAGATGTAGGATTATAATAAGAGAATTTACAATGTGATGTAGGCACCAACCTATCAAAGACACCAATCCTCACTGAAAGGAGACACCAATCCCTATTGGAACAATACAAGTAGAACACCAATCCTACCGAAATATAGAAATAATGGAAGATTTGAAATTTAACTCTGATATGCACCAGAGACACAGTTGCCACTCTCTCACACTGAGAATGACCCTCTAATACTGGTGCTCCCTATTTTCTTCACACTTATATACTCACATACCTTCCATTCATTACTCTTGAACCACTCACTCACATCTCATTGCTACACAGTTACCTTACAATGCATTTGAAGATTTGAAACTCTTCCATTGATACTCTTCCATGTTAGCCAGGGATCTGCACAAAACCTGGACAACATAGAGTGGACCTAAATTCAAACTTCATGAAATGTGTAATACAACAGTCCAAACATAAATTTCTTACCACAAAGAAAACTTGAAACCTTGCACCACCACAGGAACCTTAAATAGGTCATATCCTCACTCCACACACATAGAACTAATAAAAATAGTGTAGACACACTCTCCTTCCAAACCATAAAGCAACACTACATTTCTGATAGAAATGCCAACCATATTTAGAAATCTCTTTGCGTAAAATATATCCTTCTAGACCACTGCACTCATGTTGACTACATACCTAGCATGATATAATAAATACATTAACTATACGAAGGTAGTCAGGCATCACTAGACATGATACAAGATATGATTGATTATATAGTCTACACACTGATGCACAACATGCTTTTGGAACCTTAAGACAAATTAAAATTCTAGTACTACTACAATCTTTTTCATCTTTTGACAACCTTTGCATCTGACAGCCTTGACACCCTTTGATAACCCCTATCAGCAACAATCCTTTGACATAAATGACAACCTATGTTCAACAATATGGAGTGTGAATGTTGCAAAGAAAGCTTATAAATTCGACTTAGATACCTCATAATTGACTTTCTATTGTACTCAAAAAATTATGGAAGGAGGAGAAATACCATGATTCTCCTAAGGTGTTTCTAAGGAATAGCTGAAAACCATTGGGAATTCAAATGGGAGTGCTTAACTAGGATTGAAAACTTAATCAAACTCATAATTAGAGGGGAGCTCAAGAGCTAACAAAAGTAGGTGGATTTAGGAATCTATATGTGCCCAACTTTGTAGTGCCAAAATTTGCTTGGTCTAGGCCCCTTTGTGTATTTGGCCTCATTATGCCCATCATTTATAACTAATCTAATAAATTTTTATATGGGTTTTCATTTGTCAAAATTACCTAAGCATTGTTATCCGTTATCCCTCGTGTGCCTATTATATGTTGGAAGTTGTAAGGATTTGAGAAAATTTCTAAGGGGTATTTTTAGTCATTTTTTGGTATTTTTTCAAAGTTACAAACTTTTCATAGACTACTAGAAATTTTCTATTAATCCAATATCCAATTTAGTGTCTATTCCTACTTAAAAGTTTTGTAAAGTTATTTGTTCCCTTCATCCCTCCCTTTTTCCTTTGCTTTCACCTTTTACAAAATCTTATGGTGATTCAAACCTCTTATCCTTCATTGTAATATTCCTTCTACCCTTTTTGTGGACTTTTGAAGTGGATCCATATATTTCCTTGTCACTTTAGCACTTAGAGGTGTTGGTAGGACATGCTACATGGTTTTGATTTGTAGTTTCTCTCTTTGATCTTATGTTTCTTCCTAGAGGGTCATGTTCACATGACATTGGAGTTGATATTTGTGTGGAGCTATTGTGATCACTACATTTGTGGTCATTTATCATTACTTCATTGTTTACTTTTTAGTAATATCATGGAGGATCTTTAATTGTTATTTTATATTATGTGGAGGAATTGGGTGAGACATGGATACTAGTTGAGAGTTATGTTGTTGTGCTTTAGTTTACATGTTTTCATAACATTATGGATGTTCATTGGTATTATATGATATTGATGAAATTTTTTAAACCTTATATGTGAGTGCTATTAGTGGATTTTTGGATGTCTTCATTGATTTTAAACTTGATAATACACATTCAACCAAAGTTCCAAGTTGTATATGTGTCCTTTGTTGGATGTTCTCATTATCTTATAATTTTGAGGTCTTTAGGACTTCTTTGTGCATGATAGTGTATATAAAGGGACTTGTGATCAAGATTTGTATCAGGTTGGATTTGTTGATGGCACAAATTTTACATGTTATGATGAAATTATACCTTGGTTTTGAGGTGTGGGTAGTTGAATTTCTTAGCAACTAGTTGTGGTTGTTATTCCATTTATGGTGATCAATTCTTGGCAACTAATTAGGGGTATTTTTTACCATTGGGTTAGTGTTTGTGTTTGGTTATCAAGCTGAGGTAGGATTCATGCTTCTATGTGATATTTAGTGTGGAATTTCTCTCTAGATTTGATCTTATCTTTTGTGCATTGGCATGGTGGAGGATAAGAGAATTCATGTTTGAGGAGCAAATGGAGAATTTGGATGTCTTGATAGTACATGTTGAATATAAATATTATTCCCTTGATGTTTTAGTTTACTTTTGACCCATTATGCAATATCTATAACAAGTAGGAGAATGTTGGAAAATGTGTGTTGTAAATCTTGTATAATGCAAATAATGTAAAAAATATTTTTATTTATGGTACACCCAGTGAATCTATGGATGTGTGCATCACATGGGTTAAACATGCTTGGAGATATTTTGTATGTTGTATGTAACATTGAGATAAATATTTAATAGTCATAAAACTTAGTATCAAAAAGGGGAAAAAATAGTACCCAAAAAAAGTAAATGAGGGGGCCATGGTTTTATAAGCTCATGATATTAAGGACTTGATATTTCAAAAGTGCCATATGGAGACTTTGCAAGTGTATTGTAATATTTATTCACAAGATAATGCATTGAGTGTGTGAGTGCTTTTAAAGGCTAGGTTTTTCCCTTTGAGGGTTTTCCTAGGGCACATATTGTGCCATATTTATAGCATGTTTGTCCATTCTTTTGAATTATGGATTATAAATACTTGTTCATATAATTCTTTCTTGGGGTTATATAGAAGTATTTTAATATGAATAAAAGTTTCCTTTCAACATGTACATCTACCCCATTGAAATCAATAATAAAAACATAATGTTAATCATAAAAGATTGTTGTTGTAACTTTGTTGTGTATTTGTAGATGCCAATTAATTGTGGGACTCCTTAGTGCTTGGTCTAACATGTTATTGTGACTTACTAAGTCAACAAGCTCTTGCCTTGATAGTTTGGGGAATAAAAAATAGGCTAAATTTTTAAAATTTAGGTGCATAACCACTTGTACACTCAAATGATGTATCACTATAATAATCATGATTATATTCATCAATATTTTATATTGGATCACAAATCTAGTATGAACCATCTGAGTGTTTGGACTTAAAGTTTTCATTAAAACAATAATTCATGATTGTACAAAACATATGTCATTTTGGAAGAGAACCACATTCTTTTTACAAATTTATTCAACCTCAAGAGAGGAAAAGAAGGAACTTATGCCTTAAACTACACCAACTTGAAATATGATTTGTACCACCACCAACAAGATAGACAATAAACACCTTGGTTTTGTGATAACAGAGTCACCACCACATAGAATGGGGACATCCTTGATGCATATCAAGCCACCGAGGAAAAAAAAATTTCTAGGTCTTCTTGCTACTGGAGTCTTCAATTTTTCTCAACCACCTAAAATAATATCATTCTAAATGTCCCTATCAAAGTTGTCAATTTATTTTGGTGACTCGACTAGAATAACCTTCTTGATTGAGTTACAAGGGTTCAATAATTGATGGCCTAGGAAAGGTAACAACTAAGTTCATTCCCTAGTAGTGACTAAAAGAACCTTCTTTAATGAGTTATAGGGGGTTAAATAATTGAAGGCCCCAAAAAAGTTAATAACTGAGTTCACTACCCAATAGAGTCATCATTATGTTGATGCTAAAAAATGCATGCCCTATCCTCTAGCACCAAAATTAAATGTGACAAGGTGGGAAAAGTGTCTTCTATAGAGAGTGGTTTTAGAGAAATTCATATGATTAGGAAAAGTCCTCTTCTTCTTTATTCTTTTCAAAACCTAGGGGAGCATTCCCTTGAGGTCTTAGTGAGATAAATAAGATGTGATGTTGGGATTATCCAAGATTTGAAAGCACAAATTGATAACCTTTCATAAGTAAAAAAATATGAGCACAATAGTATATATATCATATATAAACAAAGAGTGTGTAAAATGCACATAGAAGCCTTGCATATATAGGCATGAAACTTTGACTACCCCTCCAACACTTTTCTAGCTCACTTGACATGTGTGTGAGCAAGTGGAAACTATGAATGTACTAGGTGTCTCAAATTATGAGTACACATGTCTCAACCACATGAGGTGAGACAAAAGAATAAATAACCTAAGTAAACTTAAGCTAAGTGTGAATAGGTCAATCCTAGAAAGATGATATCCTAACGAGATACGTAAAGACACTATTTACACTAACACCCTCCCTTAAGTGCTACCTAATAAGAAATGTATGTAAGATGTTGAGTCCTATTACTAGGAAATGTTAGGTACTCAAGTAAAAATTTATCATAACTGGTGTAAAGGATAAAATCTAGTGGGAAATAAAAAACCCCTCTCCAAAAGAAAAATGACACAAATACAATGAAATGCATAAGGTAAGAAGATAGAGATAGGAGGACTCACCCCAAGGACTACTTCCAATAAATAATTATAAGAAATATTCCCTCTATAGGAGAGAAAAGAAAGGAGGTCTATGTGACCCCTTATAAATGTGAGAAGGAAAGAACTCCATGCGAGGAAATGCTTGCTCCCAAAATTGATAAAAGAAGAGAAACCATGCAAAATCACCTCAAAGTGATGCATGTAGCATTGGTAGATGCTCAAAACTAGATGTTGAATATGATCCATGATTCTTGAACAATATTTCTCCCCTTAGGAAGAAATAACATCACAAGTGTGTGCAAGATGACTTCCCATTCATATGGGAATATGTAGGAAGAAGAATGAAAGTCTAGATGAATTCTACACATGATCCAAAGACTTGGATGATGCCCATGATGTCTTCAAATTATGATAAAATTTCTCCAAGCCAATGTTGAACTATGAAAAATACTAATAAGATGGATCAGGTACCATATAAGATTTACGGACAAGAACTATGGATGTATTGTGACAATTGGATTGATGAGAGTTTGGTACTACTATGGGCATTATCAAAATAAATGGTGATAGATTCAAGGATAAGTGAAATCATGAATATCTATAGAATATGTCACACTAGAAGAAAATGTAGGCAAGGCAGGAGCAAGATCCAAATATGGAAATGGTGATGCATCTTCATTAAAGTTGACATCAAAGAGAAGATGAATGCCTTAAAAAGTGTCATCTAAATCTTGAAGGTGGGTTTTTAGTAATATATATGTGATGTTTGGTAAAAATGCATCCCAACATGGTAGATTTAGAAAATTAACAAAGATGTCTCCATACAAAGAATCACTAGAAGTCATGGAGATATCAACACTAGATTTATATATAGCATCAAATGTTGGATGTTTTGTGAGATCCAATAGGAATTGGATGAGTTGATGTGAGACATGTGGTCATAATTCATCCCCATGATGTGAACTCCCACAATATTTGCACTTTATTTTCTAATTTCTAGAGATGGTCTAATTATGAGAAAAATCAATGTGAAATGCAAGTTTACCCCCCCACCCCAAATGATCAGTGTTCAAATATAGGCCCTCCTAGAAAGATGTGCAAGTGAAATTACAATTTGCAATAAGATTGGATGTCAAATATTTTTTTTATAATGCACAATGATTTTTAGAATTTCTAGAAAAAGGGACTCTTTAAAATACAAGAAAATTTTAATTCCTTGTGAAATTTTGATAATCGGGGTGAAAGTTATGCCCCGTTGAAATTTTCTTACAATGGTGACTTAAGAGGCCAAAAAATGCATTAAAATAACATAATTTCTAAATTGTATTAATGTCAAAGTATCAGCGACAAAACCAACTTCTTGTCAACTATTTACACTTGAAAATCTAACTCTATAAGTTATGCAAAAAGGAAAACCCTCCTCCCCTTTACAAGAACTTAATGATTACCTATTAGTCTAGCCTAACCAATAGTGGTTAGCATAAAAGGATAAAATTGAATGTTTATATTGAATGTAATAATAACCTTTTATGATATTGAGTATTTGATGACCAATTGAAGTGAACGCTCTATGCACAAAAACTTATATAGTGAACAAAAATGACAATAAATAAGATTTTGTGGAATTGGATGAGGAGGTAGACTACATAAGTGGGGAAGAGCCCAAATAAAAAGGGCCATGTGGGAGTTTTGACCTATAAATACATTCCACAAAGAGGCCTCATAGGGGCCAAAAGGGGTAGAAGAGCTAGCAAGCCCAAATGGGTTGAAGATAAAATCTTTATAGAAGGTCATCGAAGGTTTGATTTCTTTGTGGGGAGTGATGAGATCATTTGGAGTCATTAGAGAAAACTATAGATCTGGTGGATATGTTTGAGTGTGAGAGTGTTTAAACACTAATAAGAAGGTCATGGGAGGAGTCTCTTCAAGGACCAACTGCATGAACTAGAGGCCATGTTTCCTTTTGGGCATTGAGAGAAACCCTTGATCTCCAAATAAGCAAACTCCTACAAAATTGGTGTAGATCTTTACACAAGACTTGCAATATAATGCACAATGTGTGCTTGAATTAGAGTTAGAATGTTTATGCATGACATGAAGAGGATAAAAGGGTATGTTGGGTTGAAATTTGAGCCCTAGAGAAAGGCATAAGGGCATGTACAACACTACAAGGGTCTCTACAGGGTTTTGGGCCAATATGTAGCTCATGAAAATTCAAAATTTCCAAATGAAACAATCCACACATTTACTAGTTTTAAGCTTGGAAAAAAAATATACCACCAAATTTTCCAAGTAGGTATCTATGAAGGTAAAAACCTAGATTGAATGGGCCTCTTTTGCAAGTTGTAAACCTAAAAAGTGTAACTATGAACCCTTGAAATAGGGATAAAAGAGGGAAAACCCTACAAATTTATAAATGTTGACCCAAAAGGGAAAATGGACACAAGGAAATGTGTCCCTCTATTATTTTATTTTTCAAAATTTTACAATTTTTTTGTATAATTTAGAATTATACAAATTTGTCTGGAATTTGTACTATACAACAAACTACAAAGGTCCAAAATATTATAAAAAACAAGTTACTTTTTTTGCCAAAATGAAAGGTATTTCTTTGTTTCTCGAGCCTTTTGGATGTAATGGTGATGTCCATTTGGACCCATGATAGTCTAATGGTAGGGATATGTGTTAGTTGCCTTGATGTAAGAAGGAACATGTGTTCATGGATTTGATACCATGTTGGGATTAGCCAAAATTTAAAAGCGTGAATTGATAACCTTCCACAAGTGAACAAAAATGAGCACAATAGTATGTCTATCATATACAAATGAAGTGTGTGTAAAATGTACATAGAATCATTGCATATATAGGAAAGATATAAGAGATAAGAATTTATGAGTGAAACTCTGACTATCCCTCCAAAGGTGCAACACTTGACATGTGTGTAAGAAAGTGACAAGTATGTATGTACTAGGTGTCTCAAATGATGAGGATGCGTGTCTCAACCACATGAGATAAATAACGTAGGTAAACTTAAGCTAAGTGTGAATAGGCCAATCTTAGAAAGGTGGTATCCTAACTAGATATGTAAATACATTATTTGTCACTAGCATATGAGACTAGTGATTTGACTAGCCATGCCTTTGTGGAAGCCATGAGTAGATATAAATGACCTCATGTAAAGAAAATTTAATACTAGGTTACATATGCACTAAGGATGTGAAATGAGTTATACCACTTAAGATGAGTCCCCTTAACATTTCATATTGCATATGCACCTAAGAATCACTCTAACATGACTCACGCAATATTTGACCAATTTGTAGCTTACAAGATTCATCACAAGTAATCATAAAAGAGTCATGAGTGTTGGAATATGTGCCTCAATCCTTACTGGCATGGAACTCCTGAAGGGAAAAGTCATTGTGACATTGTTCATGTCTAGGCGACTAATTGTTCTAAATTTGCTTGACAGGTTCATGTCGCCAAGACAGAGTTGATGTCTTGCCAAAAATGACTATCGTTGTGACTCTCTATGTTCGGCGTGACCTTTTGTCAATCGGTAGAACTCTGGATGACAGTTGATCTTATCGGGCTATCGCTAGGGCTTTGGTGAGATGTCCCAGCGAATGGTGTAAGTCTCACCGATACCTTATGGCTATTAGGCTAACACACACGGATCATTGGGGAGAGGTCTCATCGAAGAAGGTAAGTCTCGCCGACAGGAGTATTCTCTTGGTTCATTCGCGGTGACAAAAAACTTTGCTGAGAAGTCTTGGTGACTTGAATAAGTCACGCCAACAGTCTTCGGGATCACTTTGGGCTCTTGGAGAAAGGTCCTGGCGAAGGGAATAAGTCTTGCTGACTCGATAAGACTTGGTGATGCTCGATGAAATGTCCCAGCGATGAAGAGCAGTCTCGCCGACTTGGTAAGATGTGATGGAACTCGATGTAAGGTCACAGCGAAGAACAAAGGTCTTTCCGATAACAAATCCTCATCGATGTAACATGAAGGTTCAGTGAGAGGTCTTGGCGAAGATCGGTATGTCTTTCCAATGGAATGTTTCATCGTTGTGACTTATGGCATTCGATGAGTCTCACCGAAAAGCGATAGTCACGCCAAATGGAAAACACATGACGACATGATTCGAAGACTTCGATATGAGGTCTTGGTGAGATCGGTATGTCTTGTTGATGGTCTCTATGAGTTTGATATGACTTGCAAGCATCGGTAAAACATCTTGCCGATAGAGGAATCTTTTGCCAATAGAAATGTATTGAATGTCGATGGACTCAGTATGACTCATGGTGTTCGTTGAAACCTCTTGCCGACTGTTGGAGACTTAAGCCGATTACTTTGTGGAATCGGGGAGACACTGTTAGTGTCTCACCGCTATGCCAACAAATTTTGATCGCCTTTGACCGTGTGACCATCCTATGTGGCATTCCGCTGGACCAATCAAAGGAAGCAGTTTTCAAACGGATGACAATTGGATTTTTGCATCAATTGAAACACTAGAGAAAAATTGCATGCAAGGAAAAATCTGAAAAGGCATGGAAACTTTCTTCGATGAAGCATTGGCGGATAAGGATCAACAGAAGGCAAATATCAGAATGTGATAAGATTTAAAGGATCGATTCTGATTTGAAATTATGAGAGTGTGAATCGAATTGTTGAGAGATTTTCTGTAACTGGATGAACAGTGAATGTAGCTACTGAGAACTGATGACCAAAGAGTTGTATCTCTGAATTGTATGTAATCTTTTGTTACTATAATACAAAGAGATTCAGCTTGGTGTGGTGGGTTTTTTCCCAAAAGGGGTTTCCCAAGTAAATCTGTTGTTTATTGTCTTTGAGTATCTTCTCTGCTTTTGTAAATCTTTCATGTGTATCTTAATTGGATTGTAATTAGAAAATTAAAAGTATTGTCTGCTTACTTCCCTATGGTTTTGACGTTAGGAAAGTGTTTTTGTACCTCTGCTTTCCTTACAAGTGGTATCAGAGCCTGGCCAGTTGTGTTGTCCTTGTGAGTGGGTTGGGTTTTTTGTGTCAACCCTTTTCCAGTGGGAGTTTTGTAGAGGTCTGATAATTTAATTACAAATTAAGATGGCTAGCACATCCGGGAAGATGGAAATAGAGAAATTCAATGGTAGCAATTTTGAGCTGTGGAAACTCAAAATGGAAGATCTATTAGTAGACCGAGATCTTTGGACTACTGTGTCTAGAACAATGTCTCAAGGCATGAAGCAAGAGGATTGGGACCTGGCAGATAGAAAATCAAAAGGGCTGATAAGGCTCTATTTGGCAGACTTTGTTCTTTTGAACGTGCATGAAGAAAAGACTGTATCTTCCTTGTGGAAAAGACTGTATCTTCCTTATCAAGGCAAGTCCTTGGTGAACAAATTGTTCTTGAGGAAGAAGTTGTACTCTTTGAGAATACAAGAGGGATGATCTATTGCTGGTCATTTGAATGCATTCAACATGTTGATTGCTCAGTTAACATCTGTTGGTGTGAAGATTGAAGATGAAAATCGTTGCATGTTGCTGCTATGTTCTTTGCCAGATTCTTGGGATCATCTTGTGATGGCTATTGGGAGTACGAAATCCACTTTCAAGATGGAAGATGTTGTTGCTTCTTTTTTTTTAGAAGAGATGAGAAGAAAGTCTTCTGAGATGGAAAAGGAGGCTCTGGCTGTTAGAGGCAGATCGAAGGAGAAAGGCAAGAAGAAGGACAAGAAATCCATATCGAAATCAAAAGGGAGATCAAAGTCTCCTAGCAAGAAGTCCAAGGTGAAATGTTGGAATTGTGGGCAACCTGGTCATGTCCGAAGGGATTGCAAGGAGGAGAAAAAGAAGAACTCTTCTAGAAATGATTCTTCTTTGAATGATGCAGACGCCTTCATTGCAGCTTTGGCTACACGGGCATCCGATGATGTCTGGCTGATTGATTCTGGAGCATCTTTCCACATGACATCTTATAGAGACTGGTTCACGAAGTATGAAGAATACAATGGTGGAAAGGTGTACTTGGCAAGTGATTCATCTTTAGAAATTGTTGGTCGTGGAAGAGTCAGAATACAATTCCCTAATGGAAGAGTGAAGGGAATCAATGATGTGATGCATATACCAGGTCTGGCTCGAAACCTACTTTTTGTAAGTAAGCTGAATGATATTGGAGTGCAAGTCACGTTCTTTGGAAATGGCTGCAAGATGACTAGAGGCTCTATGGTGCTGGCTAGGGGTGCTCGAATTGGTACCTTGTACAAACTAGATGCACAAGTTATTCAATGCAACAGTGTCTCTGCGAATTCACTTAAGGCTACTCATGGAGATAAGAAGGAAAACATTCCTCATGGAGTAAACGCCATGGAGGTTAAACTTCCAGCAGAAAAGACTATGCTCTAGCATCATAGGCTAGGCCACATTGGTGAAAAAGGTTTAAAAACCTTGAAAAATAAAAACTTGGTAGAAGGGCTTGAAGATTGTAACCTTGAGTTCGAATTTTGTGAACATTGCATATATGGTAAACAACACCGTGTTTCATTTTATTTTAGTCCTCACAAATCTTCTGGTTTGCTTGATTATATTCATTCTGATGTGTTTGGTCCGGTGAATGTTCCTTCTCTGTCTAAATCAAGATACTATGTGTCATTTATTGATGATTATTCAAGAAGAACATTTGTATATTTTCTGAAAAATAAATCAGAAGTGTTCAGTCGGTTTAAGGAATTTAAAAACCTTGTTGAAAATTAGGCTAGGAAAATAAAATGCTTGAGGGTGACAATGGCGGTGAGTTTTGTTGATGAATTCGAAAGGTATGCATGATCATGGGATTAAAAGACATAAGACTACACCTTATACTCCACAAAAAATGGAGTTGCTGAAAGGTTCAACAGGACAGTAATGGAAAGAGCAAAAAGTATGCTGAGCAGTGCTGGCTTGGAGGAGAAGTTCTGGTCTGAAGCAGTCTCTACAGCATGTTACTTATTAAATCATTTTCCTAACTCTGCTCTTGTTGAGAAGACACCTTTGGAAGCATGGCCTGGAAAGAAGCCCTCTTTGAGACATATTCGTGTCTTTGGCTGTGAGGCATATGCATATGTGCCATTTGAAAAAAGATTCAAGTTGGAAAACAAAGTTGTAAAGTGTATTTTTATTGGCTATAGTGTTGGCATAAAAGGATACAAGTTTTGGAACCCTAAGACTGAGAAGGTTTTGTACAGCAGAAGCATTATCTTTCGTGAGCTGAAACCTTCTACATTGGATCTATAGTCAGAGAAGAAATCAGAAAATGAAAAGGATGTAGCAGGAATTCCTCCAACACCAAATAAAGAGGAATTGAAAAATCAAAATGTACCTGATACTAAGGAAAACTCAAGTAGCTCTGAAAGTTTTGAAGATGATGAAGAACCACCTCAGCCTCAGCCTATGAGGAGGTCAACTCGTGAAAGAAAGCAACCTGATAGGTATGGGTTTTCTTTAATAGAGTCTACTTGTGCTTATGCTTTAATTTCTAGCACTGATGAACCTAGGACTGTGAAAGAGGCATTTAAAATGTCTGATTCAAACTCTTGGTTGGAAGCCATGAATGAAGAGATGGCATCATTAGAAAAGAATGATACCTGGAGTTTGGTGCCATTGCCTAAAGGTAGAAAAGCTATGGGCTGCAAATGGGTATTCAAAAAGAAAATTGGTCTGGATGGCAGTGTAGAAAAGTATAAAGCAAGGTTGGTTGCAAAAGGTTATTCCCAGGTAGAGGGAATTGACTATGGAGAAATCTTTTCTTCTGTAACTAAGCTGACATCTATTAGATTTCTTTTGTCACTTGCATCAGCGTATGACATAGAGATTTAACAAATGGATGTGAAGACAGCGTTTCTTCATGGTGATCTTGAAGAAGAAATTTATATGTCCTAGCCAGAGCACTTCGTGGAAAAAGGTAAAAAAAGACTGGTTTGCAAGTTAAAGAAATCTCTGTATGGTTTAAAACAGTCTCCTAGAATGTGGTACTAGAAATTTGACACTTTTGTCTTGTCATTGGGATTTGTAAGATCAAAATGTGATCATTGTGTATATTACAAAGTTGAAAGTGATCAAATACTTATTATTGTTCTCTATGTTGATGATATGTTGTTCATAGGCAATAGTAAGCTAATGATTTCTGATCTTAAGTCTCAATTGTATGCAAAGTTCAAAATGAAAGATCATGGTGCAGTAGGGTATATTTTGGGAATGGAAATAACTAGGGATAGGAAGAATAGAAAGTTTTGGCTCAGTCAGAGTAAGTATGTCAAGACTGTTCTGGAGAGATTTTGTATGACTAATTGCAAACAGCTAGTTGTTCTAGTTATGCGGGGAATGAAGCTATCTTTTGATGATTGTCCAAAATCTCCTTCTGAGATGGAGGACATGACCAGTGTGCCTTATGCAAGTGTAGTTGGTAGCCTTATGTATGCAATGGTCTATACAAGGCTAGACATTGCCCAAGCAGTGGGAGTTCTTAGTCATTTTATGGCTAATCTTGGAAGGACACATTGGGATGCTATGAAGAGAGTGTTTAGATATCTAAAGGGTACTTCAGACTATGCTCTGTGTTACCATGGGAACTTGGTTGAATCATAGAAGACTCTCAGTATTCAAGGTTATGTGGACTCTGATTGGGCAGGGGACATTGACAGCAGAAGATCCACTAGTGGATATGTTTTCATGATGAATGGTGGTGCAGTAAGTTGGATGAGCAAGTGGCAAGCTGTAGTCGCTTTGTCCACTACAGAGGCAGAATACATGGCAGCTACACATGCCTATAAAAAAGCAATATGGATAAAACGTTTGTGTTCTAACATTGGTTTTGATGCAGGAAAAATTATAATTTACTGTGACAGTCAGAGTGCTATATGTTTGGAAAAGAATCCTACTTTCCATGTCAGGATGAAACATATAGATGTACAACATCACTTTGTACGAGATATGGTGGAGGATGGGAAGGTCTCTTTGGAGAAAGTGGATACTCTAGAGAATGTTGCAGATGCATTGACAAAGCATGTGAGCACAGACAAGTTCAGGCGGTGTGTCAGTTCAATGGGTCTCTTGGCCCATGAATTTCAGTAGTTTTATTATGCTTTGGAGGTGTCAGTAAGATCTTCATCAAGTGGGAGCTTGTTGGAATATGTGCCTCAATCCTTACTGACATGGAACTCTTGAAGGGAAAAGTCACTGTGACATTGTTCATGTCTAGGCAACTAACTGTTCTAAATCTGCTTGATAGGTTCATGTCACCAAGATAGAGTTGATGTCTTGCCGAAAATGACTATCACTGTGACTTTGTGTTCGGTGTGACCTTTTGTTGATCGGTAGAACTCTAGACAACAGTTGATCTTATCGGGCTATCGCTAGGGCTTCGATGAGATGTCCCAGTGAATGGTGTAAGTCTCACTGATAGCTTATGGCTATCAGGCTAACACACACAAATCATTGGGGAGAGGTCTCATCGAAGAAGGTAAGTCTCACCGACGAGAGTATTCTCTTGGTTCATTTGCGGTGACAAAATACTTTGCTGAGAAGTCTTGGCGACTTGAATAAGTCACGCCGACAGTCTTCGAGATCACTTTGGGCACTTGGAGAAAGGTCCTAGTGAAGGGCATAAGTCTTGCTGACTCGGTAAGACTTGGTGATGCTCGATGAAATGTCCCAGCGATGAAGAGCAGTCTGGCCAACTTGGTAAGACGTGATGGAACTCGATGTAAGGTCACAGCGAAGAACAAAGGTCTTGCCGATAACAAATCCTCATTGATGTAACATGAAGGTTTGGTGAGAGGTCTTGGTGAAGATTAGTATGTCTTGTCGATGGAATGTTTCATCATTGTGACTTGTGGCATTCGATATGAGTCTCACCGAACAATGATAGTCACGCCGAATGGAAAACACACGACGACATGACTCGAAGACTTCGATATGAGGTCTTGGCGAGATCGGTATGTCTTGCCGATGGTCTCTGAGTTCTATATGACTTGTAAGCATCGGTAAAACATCTTGCCGATAAAGGAATCTTTTGCCGATAGAAACATATTGAATGTCGATGGACTCGGTATGACTCATGGCGTTCGTTGAAACCTCTTGCCGACTGTTGGAGACTTAAGCCGATTACTTTGTGGCATTGGGGAGACACTGTTAGTGTCTCACCGATATGCCAACAAATTTTGATTGCCTTTGACTGTGTGACCATCCTATGTGGCATCTCGTTGGACCAATCAGAGGAAGCAGTTTTCAAACGGATGACAGTTGGACTTTTGCATCAATTGCAACACTGGAGAAAAACTGCATGCAAGGAAAAATCTGAAAAGGCATGGAAACTTTCTTCGATCAACCATTGGTAGATAAGGATCAACAAAAGGCAAAAATCAGAATGTGATAAGATTTAAAGGATTGATTCTGATTTGAAATTATGAGAGTGTGAATCGAATTGTTGAGATATTTTCTGTAACTAGATGAATAGTGAATGTAGCTACTTAGAATTGATAACCAAAGAGTTGTATCTCTGAATTGTATGTAATCTTTTGTTATTGTAATACAAAGAGATTCAACTTGGTGTGGTAGGTTTTTTCCCAAAAGGGTTTTCCCATGTAAATCTGTTGTTTATTGTCTTTGAGTATCTTCTCTATTTCTATAAATCTTTCATGTGTCTTAATTGGATTGTAATTAGAAAATTAAAAGTACTGTCTGCTTACTTCCTTGTGGTTTTGACGTTAGGAAAGTGTTTCCGTACCTCTGCTTTCCTTACAATGAGAGGGTGCAAAAAAAATCCTACACTAAATCTAAAATGGGAGATAATTGATGAGCATAGTAATTGTGATGGTGGTTGAAAAGCAACAATAAATTGATCATAATGAGAAATTGATTCAAGTTTTACATTTCTCACACAAATACATTTGTAAGAAAAACATGGAAACCAAGAGTGCATTCATGAACCATAAGCTAGGATCTATGATTAAACAAATGCATTCCTCTGTGTGACAAGGAACATTCATGATAGTCTACTTAGTAATCCATAACTCAACAAGGTAGACCCATATATTATAATATAAATACTACACCAAATATATTTTACAATCCCTATATAAATAAAAAAACTACTACAATAATAGACCAGTAAGTGTGGCCTTAAGAATAAATAAAGCATATCCATCCTCTAAATTAATCCTTTAAACAATCATGGAGACACTTTTTCCATGAATAAACTCCTATATTTCCCACCTTTCCTTGATTTGCAACAACACTTGACATGAGAAAATGAACTTGTACCTTTGGTTGATACCCTATAATATGCTTGACAACAATGGGCAACACTTCTGTAGTAGGTCAATGCCTCAAGATTGCTAGCCAACTAATAATAACCCTTTCATCTTTCAAACATGTATATATCATTATAATTTTACTATGCAAGGTGGGTGGGTAGGAATGCTAGAGTGGTCAACAGATTTGTGGTCATCTAGATGTTTGCTTGTATCATCTTCACATAGTTGTGTATATACAACCACATCCATTCATAAGAAAACCACACCCTTGAGGGCCCAATAGGTCCTAAGAAGGATTTTAAATCCATCCTATATCATATCACATTCAAACAAGGCTATAAATGGTGTCTTGGGTCATGCATTGAGGAAAGTATGGTTTGATGTTTAAACATTGGGCTTTCACTTGAATGCATGCTTGAATAGTGATTGATGTATAAAATATCCTACAAGCTCAATGTCAAGGATCTAAAAAAAGATGCACTAGATTCCAAGAAGGAATGGGAGATGGCAATCAAGAAATATGGATGCCACAAAGATTTTACACTTGGGGAATGCAGGAATTGAGAATCCAAAATCCCCACAAGAAGAGGTGTGAGGAGGAATGAGGGTCAAGAAAGTGACTTATTAGATACCATGAGATGAGAAGTAGAGAGAGAGAGAGGAGAATATAGAAACCCAAATTTAATATGCATGATGGAGGGGCAGGGATTGGGCTTTGAGATTATCAAGTACTCAATGTGTCATGTCCCCTTTTCTAAAAATAACATTAACTATTTTTGGCAAACTTGGTTTCCTAAGTAGCAAGTCAGAACTTGTGGATGAATCAGGAAAGTTGGTTTTCAAAGTGAATTAATTAAACTATTATTGAGTGAAAATAAATGAATATTCATAAGTTATATTTTTGGGACCAAGTTGGGAGTGGGTTTCTAGTGGAGCATGTTAATAGTCAAACTAGTGATTCTCCTCTTAGTAGTGGGAGTTACAAACTTTATGGTGACCCATTCTTGTTGGAGGGGGTTACAAATTTTCAAATTCACATTTTCCCTCCTTGGGCATGGGATTTGGATGCCCAAATTGGTGTTGGTGGTGGTTTTGATATATTATTATTTGTTTTCCAAGTTGGGTTTTATTCTATGCATTGTTTTCTCTCACAAGTTGTGATAATTTTTCAAAGGTTGGTAAACCAATGAAGGATGAATCTCCAAGGCTGGAAAACCAAGGGGATTGAGGCTCAAATATAGTGGCTCCAAGTCCAATTTCATTCAGATATTTCCATCTTGATTAATGCTTTTTGTTTGTGCTCTTTATTCCAATTTGATTGTAGTTTGGTGTGGTTTAGAGTGCATAGTGTAGATTTTTGAGTTATAGATTTTTTATTTATTTTTTAGACTTCAAGAATTGGTTGGGTATCTACCCCCATATAAACTACAGTGTGCTTCATAAAAAAAATTCACATGATCGGTGATGCTGGTGTGACACACCCTCTGATACCACAGGGGTGGTGGGAAGACTAGACCTCGTGACCTCTTGCTTGCAACAAGATGCTTTAACCAATCGAGCTAGGCCCACCGCCCCCTCTGAGTTATAGATTTTATTTTTATTGTGAGAAGCATATTTTTATGTTATTACAAAATTCATGTATGTTTTTTTCTTCTTGGAACTTTGTATGAAGTTTGGGGTGAGTTTGTGTGGAGTCTGCTCTAGTTTTGATGTAAGTTTTGTCTTCTAGATCAAAGAGTTGCGATGTATTTTATAGAAGTTGTTCATGGTCATTATCTCCTATATATGACATAAAATATTATGTAATTCCATGTGGGGATCAATATAAATCATTCTATTTTAGTTGCCCCTTACCCAATTTCCAATTTGATACATTTTGGTGTTGTTTTTAGATTACCCAATTTGCTTTATTTTGAATTTGATAGAAATATTAATTCCAAATATCGAGATAAGTTCATTTTGTGGAAATAATGATATTTTCCATATTTGAGTCAAGTAATTTGTGGGATATCATAATTTGATCAAATTTGAAGTTTATTTTGATTTGCGACATTACACTGGTATTAGAGCCACGATCTTGCCAACTTGAGGGTTTGATCATTTTTTGAAAAAGGGAAAGAGGAGTAAAGATATAGCTATTTTTTATTGGATATTTTTTCAAGATCTACAAGGGATTAATAAAAAAATTACAAATAGTCTTACAGAGACAAGAGAGGCAATGAGGTTGTTGGAAAAAAACTTCAAAATCCAGTGTCACCTAAAGAGAGTTGAAGTTCTTCGAAGGTTCAACAAAGCAATCTAAAAGCTTTCAAGTCTATGTTCCTACTTGAAGGTGATATTTCTATATCCATTCCCTCTTTAGATCCCATGGAATATTTGGCAAGAGATCTAGCAGTCATCAAATTATCTTATGCTAATCAAGATGAAGGATCTATAAATTTTGTCTCATACAATGATTATGTCACTCAGATGCAAATCATGTTGGCTACAAGGGGCTACAAATATCACCCAGATCTTAGTAGAAAGGAACCCATGAATATAAATAATAAATCTTCAACTCCAACTTTTGATGGATCAGACAAGATCTCAATTAGAGCATCGTTACAAAACATGCATGACTATTTCATAGTGTCCCATGAAGGAGAAATTTTCCATTCAGTATGCAATATTGCATCTTGGAGGAGCTACTCATGATTGGTGGTACCAAGGTATGAACACCCAATACCACATCCAAGTAAATTATTTTGATGAATTTTACCAAAGGTTGATTGATAGATTTGAATTCAAAGTTGAAGAGGAGCAAGTAGTTGTAGAATGGTTCATAGCAAGGGAATCTAATGCAGTAAGTGCATTGAAAAATGATGAATGTGTGACAAAGTCTCAGGATGACTCTTTGATCATGTATGAAATTACTATGCATAAGGGGGTGCATGAAGAACAAGATAAAATGATAGCCTTGAATTCTATTTTGGATTCATTTGTTGAAGATTCTAAGACTAATATCTACCTTGATGTCTTTAGTGGAGTAGATACTAATTATGGGATCTTCAAGGTACTTTCAGAAGATGGACATGGAAGAGGCAAAGGTGATGATATCTCCAAATTAGCTTTTGATGATCACTCATATTATTTCATTGATGATATTTAAGGTGGCTTTGGGTTTGGCTTCCAAACCAAGCCTACAAAGGAGGATGTTGATGAAGATTTCAATCCTAGGAAGGTGGAGAGTGACTCTTTCAAAGAGGAAACCACTCATGAGGAGAATAGTGAATACTTATACCTTGATCGAAGCAATCAACCCTCTTTCATTTGGGATCTAGGAGTGTCAACATCTAAGTATGATGAGGTACTATCTTGGGATGAATTTTCCATTCATTTCAATGTTGTTTCGAAATTCATCTCAAGAGTCATGCATGGAGGATGGTATTGAAGAAGCTAAGGTTGAAAGATGTGTTGATGATATTGAATAAAAATCTAACTTATTATTTCTTTCTACCAATTTTGAGCAAAGATATAGTAGCCTTTATTTTGATTAGAAACATATAAGCCTTGATTACAAGCTTGAAATATAGGGAAAGGGAACCCTTTTGGTTTTTGGCCTTAGGTTTTGACACCTTTCCAAAATTTCATAAAGGGGGGTTAGGAAAAGAGGGGGGAGATGTGATGAATTGGTAATGCAAGGATGGAATAAGGGTTTGAGGGATTTGGACAAGGTATGAGATTGACTTATAGCCTGATAAGTGAGTCAACCATCCCTTAACCAAATCTAGAAATGTCCTAATGATAAAATGCAATGGTCTACCTAGGTTAATAGTGTAATTTACTATTTTGATATAAATACAAAAAGTAGAGAAGTTCACACACAAATTTGGATAACATAAATGAGTAGTCCAGGACACTGTGCACCTATGATTCAAATTTGGGGCAAAAAATGGAGGACATAGATGCCTAGGGTGTGAATGTCCTTGTATGATTTTTTGGATCTATTTTTGGGATCCTCTAATGTCGGATCTAAGCTTTTGATTTTTTCCTTCAGATCTGTCAAAACACTTCCAAATATTTTTGCAACTGAGTTTTTGTAGCTTGACAAGATGTAGGTATTCAAATGCAACAATAAATAATTTATCTTCAAACTCCTTTCAATCTTCTTCAAACTTGAGATCTAAACATTCACCAAGAGAAGAAATATTGGGACATTTTAGGGTCTTGTCTTAGTTAAACCACCCCGTGTAAGTTTTTCCACTTCCATAATGACAATGTTAATGATAAATGGATAATGAATAGGAAGGAATGATGAAATCACAAAGTGTTGCAACTCACCACCCTTCAATGACTTGAAGGACTAAAGTCATGCACATCACCTCAAGGTCTTGATATTTCTTGTTTGATTTTCTTGAATTCTTGAATGCTTTGAAGACCTAAAAAAGTGTTAGCCTTCACAAAACAATGATAACATGAACTCACATAAGATTTGACATGATGTTAGGATCTTGAATTGTTGTAATAAAGCTCTAAAAATGTTGCTCTTGACTTGCTCTTGAATGCTCTTGATAATAATTGTTCTTAATGTTTACATCTTTCTAGTTGATGTTCAAATGATGCAATAACTAGGTATTTATAGGCATTTATTCAATTTTTCAAAAATTAAATCTCGATGGCTGACTTTAGACACTTGAAATTCACATATTAAATTGCCACAACTAACATATTTCAATTTGGAGGGAAAATAGGACACTCATGCCTAGGGCGTGAGTTTCCTAGACCTATTTTCCAAGATAGTTGGTGTCAAGGGAAATGTATTAGTTAAATGCAATTGATTCCTGTTTGCAATTCCTCAAAAATTGTCAAAAATGGGCCATAGGATGCATAATTTAGGAAATTAAATACTCAATTAGGTCCAATAATCTAAGGGGAGACCAAACATAAGGTGAAATTTTCATGGATGACAATTTATGATGCTACATTTAGCCCCCACTTTAGTGAAAGTATGAACTTATGCTAAGACTCGCACTACAGAAGAAATTTTATGTCAAGAGGGGTCCAATTGTCCAAATGTTGAAGAGATAGGATGACTAAGGATCAAGGGAGGTGATCAAGACCCCAGGATTCAAGATCCCATGGAAAACCAAAATAAGCACAAAAGGAACACACACATGTATGATATGCAATAAGACAACATACACTAACATACAATGTCAAAATTAAATGTAGAAAGAGGGTATGACTAGCAAGTTGTATTATGTTAGGACCCATACAAAAGGCATTCATGAATCACACAATAGCAAAGTCCAATATTTTCTAGGTGAATCACAAATCAGAAGGAACATGGGCTAGTGAGGACCATTTTTCACTAGGTGAGCCTCCAAGACAAGGTAGCAAAATGAGAAACACACTAGGTCTAGTGAGGACTATTTTTAACTAGGTGTGTACCCATAACCATACCAAGAGTTATACTCCTTGATAAATCTGATAAGGTCCCACAAAATGATAAAAATTGTATGCCAATGCTACACTAAGTTCAACACTTGTGAACAATGTGAAGCAAATAAAATGTCAAATGTTAATGCCAACACACCACTAAGTCCAACCCCTATGAAAAAAGTGAAGCAAAATAATGCCAATGTATGCCCCCACTTTAAAAAAATTGCAAAACACCATGTTATGAGAAAAGTAGAAAAATGATAAATTCCATGTAATAAAGGATCACAAGAGCTTATTTGAAAAGCTTTATGCCACTTAAATGTTTCCAAATAAACTACATCATGATAATGAATTGCCCCCAAAATGCAATGCGATAAACAGCATAGAAAGGAACACTGAGGGATCCATGAATTTGAGGTCAATATACGTCTTTGCTACAATGATATAATAGAGCTTGAAATTGACATCATTCTCCCAATACTTGTGGAACAACGAACACAAAGGAGGAATTACACATAGAGAGAGAATACCAAGAAAATTTTGGGTCAACATGGAAGAGACCTAAATGTCTTAATGCCTTGCATCATCCCCAAAAGGAAACCACAAGATAAAAAAGAGAAAACAAAGTTTATGACATGTAGAAGAATGAAGATACAAATAGAAGAATTTCATGACGAGTTCATTTCTTTTGTATCCTTGCACCAACAGAGCAACAAGGGTCATCCAAAGAAAAATCACAAACATAAAACATGCCAAGCAGCACAACATAGGAGATCTCATCATGTACAAGCAAACACAAAGAACACATGAAACAAATATAAAGGAGTACTGGACATGCAATTCGACCTAAAGTAGGTCATTCTCATCCCAATCTTGCTCATCTTAAATGGAAGGTGGACAACTAGCTAAAGAGACTACAAAAAGTGTCGTACTAGGAGCATCTCCAGATGCAACACATGGTGGGTCACTCTTATTAGGAGGATCATCACAGTTGCCCCCATCTAAATTAATTTTCTTTGAAAATAAAACATTAAGCTCATTATGCACCTCCTCATAAATTTTAGTAATTTCATCATCATCATCCAAATTAATCACAATGGGAGGTTTCATGACAATTGTAGTTGAATTTTCTTGTTGCATTTCTTGTTTGGGTTCCATGTCTTGTTTTGGTGAAAGTTGTATTTATTCTTGAGTTGTTTCCATAGGTGTTGGATTATCATGCATTGTTTTATTATTTTCTTCCAATTGAAAAGCAATAACACGATGTCTACGCCTACACTCTTCAACATTTCAGTTTCTTATTGCATGATTTTCAATTTGTGATGTGATAGGAGCGGGTTTCACAACCATTGGTTTATTTTCTTCCCTTAAGGGAGAAACTAAAGAAACCATTGGGGGTTGGGAAATAACTATCTCTTTATGTTTATGTTGGCTAACAGATTGGGCACCTTGAGAAATGACAAATCTCTTAACTTCAAGAGGTGCAATTGTTTCCAACAACTCTGGAAAGTTCACAATTTTATTTGTGAATTTCTTCTAAATTTGGAGGTACAGCTCCCTCACATGATATGCAATAAATTTGTTTGTTCTAACTAATCATGGGTATGCTTTTAACCTAAAAGAAAGAAAGGCAAACCTAATAAAGGAAAATTCTTAATATTAAGTGCAAAGGAAAGAACACTAATGAGGCTGGCTCAAAGACCATCGTATGCTTAGAAAACCATGAAAATACTGGTACAAAGACTAGTACTAATAGAATAGATTGCATATAAATATTAGCACAAAGACCAGTTGTATAAAATGTAATAGCAGAAACGCATACCCAATATTACTAATAAACTAAAATCTAATACAAAGACAATGTATATACCAACTCAAAGGAAAGCATAAACATTTAGAATCACCTCAAACACACAAATTTAAGATTATATGTTATCTTTGCAAACTAAGTGCACACAGACAGATAGAGATTTCAATTCACAACAAAAATTATATTCAATTTCGTAATACCAAGTCTTTCAAAAGATATCTAGAGAGATAAACAGTTAAAAATAATTACATATATAAGGCGGGTAGAGTAACCACCTCTTGCCCAAAATTAATTTTTTAAATAAAAAAGTCTTTCAAGAAATACAAATAACTAAACTAAACTGATGGCACTTCACTTCCAAGCTTTGGGGTTGTGGCAAACCATTTCTACAAGGTCCTTGATGACGTGTGGCAGTTCCTTATGGTTTGGGATGGCGACGTTCCCCATTCGTAACTTCCACAATAACTAGCAATCTTTAAAAGCTTCGATTCTCCGATCGTAGGACTTCATGAGACCTATAGCCTATGTCAATACAAGGTCTAGCTCACTAAACCTTCTCAAATGTTATGTGTTGAAAGATTGTGAGTTGAAAATTCCATCGTTCAGTTTCTGGAAACTATCCCTCAAGGCTTCAACACTCTTAATACTTCCATCTCCTTCTTTATTAGACTGCAATCTGAGAGTGACAAGGTTTATATGAATCTCTTCTAAGATTGCATCACATTGGATGCGTACTTCCTGAAGCTTTTGTGAACCTTCTTTTACTACCATTAGTGGCGCTAGGTATAATATGCTCAGTGGCTAGCTTCTCCAACCCAAAGTTTATCATAGCCTTGATTTCATTCATGTACTAATTCTGGAATGTTCTTTCTTCCTTCTCAACGGTAGTGATCTCTTCCTGAATCTCTGATCTTGAACCATTTTCCCTTTGTAAGCACTTGAGAGATTCAAAGATGATATAGTCACCTCTTTGAATTAATCTAGTGCTCCTCTCTTCCACAACCTTTCCAAAATTCTTGCTTCTTTGCATTCTCCTCACTGCCTCTTTACCCATCAAAGTTAAAGGGTCAGAGGATGACTCAATTTAAGATATCGGTTGAGATGGAATGTCGAAGACCGATCTCAAGAAATCATTTAGGACTTGAATTTGTCTTTTCAATTAATCTTTACTCTCCTTGTCTTTCTTTGATCTTTCCACCATCCTTGTTGCAGAGACTTGAAAAATTTGCACATCACCATCTCTTGTAGGCAGTCCTAGATCAATTATGTTAATGTCAAAATCACAAGTCATGGCTTGATTGACCTCTTTCTATGTGATAGGGCGTGCTACCTCTAGACATAGGTTTCCTAATCCAGATTCATAAATTAACCAAGTAGTAGTTTTTAACTTCTTCAACTTTGGGGTTCTTTGGAGTAGCTACCCCACCATGTCCTACTTTGGAAGATCCAATTGCATCACTTTTATTTTTCTATAAAGAGTGTCTTCCAATCACATAGAAGTGTTGGAAATGTTGGCTACTTTGGAGCTGGAAGATCCAAAAAGGACTATGTTGATGGGAGGAGTATCAATTTGAGCATCTTGAGATGGGCATGGTGAAGGTCTATGTTTTGAAGTCATCAACTCCCCTATCAGGTGATGACCAGGGTGAAGGGGAAGTAGAACTAATGTCAATATTTTTTAAGATATCCACTTCCTCGTCATCCCCTTTTTCATGTTCTAGAATAGGTAAATTAGGAAGGTCTTCCCTGCAAGTTGATTGAAGCACATCTCTATTAGGGGTTTCTTCATTGCCATTGCCTTGAGCCCCAGATTGTAATGGTTGTGGAGCAGCTCCAGAAGTTCCTACAATTACAAAAGACTGACTGTTGCTTCCCCCTAATTATGTGTTTTGTGATCTGGTATTGGGGCGAGATTGCTCTATCTTTTTCTTGGTGACCCATTCTTGAGTTTATTCTAAGACATCAGTGGTTCTAGCCTCAATGGTCTCCTTTTCTTTACTACTCTAATCCATAGCAGGAATAGGGTGGGTGGCTATTAATTCTGTGAAAACTAGGTTTACTAAGTCTAATCCATCATCCTCAACCCCTTGCACATCAAAGCTCAAATTAAAGGTAATATTTGCCTTAAAGATAATCTCATCCAACTTCTTTTCCTTACCTCAAATTTGTGAAAGCAATCTACCCAATAATCCTCCAAAGTAGGTAGATGGAGGAAACATGGTCCTAACTTTAAATTATTCTTGACAAAACCCTTGAGGTCAAAAGGAAAGCATTCATCATAGGTATGCATATTATACATGGAGATCTCTTTTTTCAATATTAAGGACGTCCAACATGGATTCGCATGTATAGGGGCCAAATCCAACAGGAAATTATACAGTCACTCTCCTTCACTCCTGGCATCTTTTGTTGACATCCACCAATTGCCTGCAAACTTCAATCATGACAAATTTGTCTTTGGGATGCCTCATAAGTTTAATTGGAAAATTAGTGAAACTGCCCACCCTAAAGTAGAAGAATCTCTTAAACTAGATAAAATGGCTACCATAATAGTCGACAAACTGCATAGCTTCAGGCGAAAGTCGCATTTCCATTTTCCCTTGTAAGTCTCTTGTCATCCTCATAGTGAATGCGTTTGATACTCTTTTGTGATGAATAAAACTTTTATGCAACTGTAGTTTATCAAGATACTCATAAATAGGTACCTGGTTGCGAGGAAGATTACTTGGCCTCAAGCCTAGCCAAGGCTCGGTGCTTGCAATAGCATAAATCAAATAAGAAGACATGAAGAATTCCCAGTTGACTTGAAAATGAGCTAGTTGACTGTGCACCCTATTGCTATTCCCCCAGTATAATTTGTATGAAGAAATACATCCACTCTTGGAAATCAAAAGCGTTTTCATTTCCTTGTACTCTGTGAAGCAACAAAATAATATTGGATATCTCATCTACAAAATGATTCCAATGCAAATTCTATGGTAGTTGGGATTTTCCCCCTCTTGGTTTTGCTAGCCAATTTCTTGCCATTATGTTCTGGTAGTGCCCCTTCTTGAAAGAAAACTCAACCTAAGAATTGGTAAAATCCATGGGTGAGTAGGGTTCTTTTCAAGAATCTTTAAACATGACACAAAGGTGGCTCTTTGTATTTTAACCACCAATCGATTATCCTTCATTCTTATTTCCCGAGCCTAGACATCATAATACCTTATGCATTCCAAAACTACTTCTGGACACTAGACAACTACGAGAAAGATGGTTGCTTTTACTAACCCACTCTCAATTATCCTTTGAGTGATAGGGGGTGGGTTGGGAGCATAGAACTTCTCTTTGAGATTAGCTAAATTCATTGGCCCCAGCTTAGTATATCCAATCTCCAACATTTCACATGCTAATCCAGTGACATATTCATACCCTTGATACTTAATTCTAGCCAATTTTGAGCCACTAGGGTTTGAACAAATTTTTACCAGATAATTCATAATATAGGGGAGAATAAACTTGGAAACTATGCGTTCATAAGGAGAAAATAAGAATAGAAATACCTCAAAATGAGCTCGGGTTCTGAGGATGGAGGTTTGCATTGGTATGCTCTTGTTTCTTTGCATTTCCCAGAGTGAATGTTGCAGCTAAAGAATGATTATCTTTGGTATGATTTGTATCCTTTAATTCTTGCAAGAAGTGTGCTAGTAGACAGAAATTAAATGCATCCCTTATGTCACATTAGCACGTATCGACTCTCATGTCAATGTTTAATATAACCGCTTTTTCAAAAATTTAAAAAGGGAATGGTCATGCAAGCGGGGAAAAGGAAAGTTCACATAACTTTATAAATCACCACCTGGGTTCGATTTGGGCCACAAAACACCGCTCGCATCCTAATGAGATTACATTTCTTCTGGGTGGTAAGTGAGCAGTTAAACAAACTTTATAAATCATCACCAACACTGATAAACTTGAAAATGAATTGGGCAAATAGTTGAATTAGCCAAGCAAAGCACCGCCAATAGCTCCAAACAAGCAAAAAGCTTTAAGAAGCGGGTGAAGGGTAAGTTAGGTTAACTTAGTAAATCACCACCCAAGTTATAATAGATAGCCAAAACACCTCTGGTACATCACTTAGCCAAAATTCAAAGGGGAGTCTGGTTTTTGGAGGGGGTCCAAAAAGTATATAACAATTTATACACTTGTTTTATCTTTGGAGGCACAAAAGGAATCACTTTATTGTCTCACAGTCTTTTATAGGAGATGGGTGGAGGGATTGAAACATATTTACCTTGATTACTTGGAAGGGTCTTGGCTTGAGGCATAGGTTCATCCATAACGAGCAAGGAAGGAGGAACAATCATGGACCTATCATTCTTAGGAATATTGCTAAGAGATAACTTTGCTATGCACTTTGCCTTGAACTTTTGATATGACTTGAAAAAAAATCTTCACAAGGCTTTATAGGTTACATTCATGGAGTGTAACCATGGATAGCCTAGCTTCACACGAAATTGATTCGACAATGGGATGATGGAGAATGATCCATCTAATTGCTTTGGTCCAATTTTAAGAGGAAGGGTTATGAAACCAATCATAGGGTGAGAAAAATCATCATGAGTTTTTATCCATGCTTACAATAGATCATAAGAATCTCAATAAAGCTCTTGCACAAATAGGAACTTCTTAGTGATCACATTCTCGACACAGGCAAGATCAATGAGTGTTACTTGTACAGGTTTTCCATTTATATGAACAACAATGTAGAGAGGACCATCAAGTGCATGTCTAAGTGCATCACTATTGGTGAAAGAAATATCGGGTAACTCAATGGTTTGGCCCTTATGAGGTTGAACATCTATTAGACTAACCATACGATCTACTTCCTTCTCTTCATTATTGTCATCATTCATGTCATCACTCATATCATCAATCTTATCAAAATTCATCTCATCATTCTTAACATCACAAGCTTGCACAAAGTTGGATGAATGGTTTGGCATTGGGTTGGTAAAAATATGCAAGTTTTGGTTAGGCAAGGCAACAAGCTTATTCTCTTGGTCATTAACACCAGTCAACTGGATGTGATTAGAATCAATGAGGTCTTGAACTTGATGTTTAAGACACATGCATCATTTTGTGTCATGTCCACTTGTGCGATGATATTGACAAAAGGCATTTGGATTGAAGTTTGAAGGTAAAGGTTAGGTTGTGTCCATGGGTTTAACAAGAGGCAATCAGATTAGGTTCTTACTTAAGAGTTGCAACATGATTGAATGGAGAGTGTCAGGTAACTGGGTGAATCGCCTGTCTTTTAGTCTAAATTGGTATGGAGTTGGACTTATGGAAGCAACTTGAGGTTCAATGTGGTTGGTTGTTTGAGGTGTATGAAACTTGATTGTTTTTCTTTTTGAATGGTTGATAGTTGTTATGAGGTCTGGGTTCAGATTTCTCAATATGAGCCAATGAAAATGCTTCCTCATACTTACTAATTGAATTATGATAATCATGAAGCATCATACATAAATTTATAAAGGATGGAAATTTTATTAATAGGACCTATCCATTATGTTAGTTTGCAAGTTGTCTTTCAGTGACCTAGGAAAGAGTTTAGCCAAGAGCTTATCCTCAAAGATGAAGCCACTACACAAGGTTGTGTATGCTGATATATGATTGTTAGGGTCTCCTTTACCATTATACTTGTCAAATCAGGGTAACTCTATGTTTTGTGACATTTGTGCTTTCAATATTTCAAATGATAATGGGATCCTTTGACATATTATGATGGTTGTCCATTTGGGTTTTGGTTCAAGGTTGAGATTTGTTGTTGAAGTGAGGTGACATTTTGCAAAAGTTGGTTGATGACGGAATCATTGGTTGACATGTTTTGGGAATATGGTGAACATGGTGGAATTATGTATGTGCTAGGTGGGCTACTATGTTGTTAATTTATGAGAGGGGATGAAACTTGATGTGTGACATGGGAAGATCTAAAACCATATGGATTTCCAGTGGGAAAGCCTACTATTGGAGTTGTACCAATGCTTTTTTGTATTGTTGAAGCAACAATTGGATTTGTGTATGTAGGAATAAAGGCTATAGTTATAGGGATGGATACTTGACTTCCTCCTTGGCTTTGAGTGTATCCCAAAGATCGAGTGCAAATAGCCATTGTAGGTAAATTATCATCAACTATATGGGACATGCTACACAAAATCATCATCATTGATCAGTTTCCTCATGTTGTCAATTATAGGAATTGTTATACCAATGAAGTATTTAGTTCCCAAAAAATTCTTGAAGTTTTTCTAAGTCCTTGTCTATTTTTTTCAGTTTGTCTTCAAGAACATGAGGAACCATAGTCTCAACATCTGTAAAGATAGGTATTTGTAAGGTTGTCATTAGTATGGTAACATCAAGAATAGAGTCTGAAATGAGTTGAGTATTGACAACACTTATCATGAAATAGTTAGAAGACTCACGATCCACAACGGTAAAACCAATGCGGGATGCCATAAGTCTAGAACTACGTCTCACTGGAGTATTGGCAATAGGACACCAGGTCCTAAAAATCATGCAAGTTTCAAAACACTAAGTGTACACTAAAGATAAACACTAAACTGTCAAATAAAAACAACACAACACTCAAAATCAAAATTTAGACAACAAAAGCACACTGAGAATGCAAAAACATAGATTTGATTCAAATTTTTGTTAGAAATAGTAGGACATAGGAGTCGAGGGCGTTTGTGTCCTAGATAGGGTTTTTGGAATTTAAAAGTTTGACTATTTAGGGTTCTTAGATTTGTATTTAAATAGGTTTGACAATGAATTGTTTTCTAGATTTTGCTAACTTTAGGATTGTGAATTTAAAAATGCAAACATGCAACAATGCAGAAAGTAAATGACAATTTTAAAATGCAAAAATAAAATTAAGATAGCAAAATCCAATAGAGAACATAGAAATAGAGTTCTAATCCAAATTTTAGTCAAAAATATCAAGACAATAGGTGCCCAAGGCGTCTGTGTCCTAGACAGGGTGACTAGAAATTCAAAGTTTGATTATGTTTGTTACTATTTAAGGTTCCCAATTTTGTGCACAAATAGTTTTGATAGTGAATATTTTTCCAAATTTTGTTGATTTTATGACCATGGAAATAAAAAATGCAAGCGTAAAAATCTATGAAATATGAATGACAACTTTTGAATGCAATTTTTTGATACAAGATGCAATGATTGACTAATTCCAAGATGCAAAGTTCTAAAAATGATGATTTGATGCAATTTTAACAAAATACTATAAAAATTTTCACTTTTTGACCTAAATGAGATACACTTTTGAATGCAAGGAACAATTTAGATTCTTAATGACCTAATAAATGCAATTTGAATGTAGATCTGATGTGTGGTGACTGAAACAACTCCTATAATATGATACAAAAATGAAACCCTAAATGAGAAATACAAAATGATGATATGTAAAACCTAGATCTAGAGTGAATTTTTAGAAGGTATATAATGTTAACAACCCAAGTTTACCAAAATGAATTGTAGGGAAAGGGAACCCATTTGGTATTTGGCCTTAGGGTTTGACACCTTTCGCAAATTTCATGAATGGGGGTTAGGAAAAGAGGGGGTAGATGTGATGAATTGGAAATTCAAGGATGGAATGAGGGTTTGAGGGATTTGGACAAGGTAGGAGATTAACTTACAACCTGATACGTGAGTCAACCAGCCCTTAACCAAATCTAGAAATGTCCTAATGATGAAAAATAATGGTCTACCTAGGTTAATAGTGCAATTTACTATTTTGATGCAAATATAGAAACTACAAAAGTTCACAGATAAATTCAGACAATAAAAATGAGCGAAGCAGGACACTATGCACTTATGATTCAAATTTGGGGCAAAAAATGGAGGACACAGACGCCCAGGGTGTGAGTGTCCTTGTATGCTTTTTTGGATCTATTATCAAGGTCCTTTGATGTCAGATCTGAGCTTCAAATTTCTACCTTTAGATTTGTCAGAACACTTCCAGATATTTTTGTAACTGAGTTTTTGTAGCTTGACAAGATGCAGGTCTTCAAATGCACCAATAAACAAATTTTCTTCAAGCTCCTTTCAATATTCTTCAAACTTGAGATTTGCACATTCACAAAGATAAGAAATGTTGGGCCATTTTAAGGGCTTGCCTCTGTCAAACCCTGTGTAAGTGTTTCTACTTCCATAATGGCAATGTCAATGATAAATAGATAATGAATAGGAAGGAATGATGAAATCACAAAGTGTTGCAATTCCCCACCCTTTAATGACTTCCTTGAAGGATTAAATTCATGCACATAACCTTAGGGTATTGATCTTTCTTGCTTGATTTGCTTGAATGCTTTGGAGACCTACAAAAGCGTTAGCCTTCACAAAGCAATGATAACATGAACACACATGAACTCACATAGGATTTGACACGATGTTAGGATCTTGAATTGCTATAATAAGGCTCTGAAAATGTTGCTCTTGAATTCTCTTGATAATAATAATCGTTCTTAATGTTTACCTCTTACTAGTTGATGTTCAAATAATGTAATAACTAGTATTTATAGGCATTTATTCAATTTCCTATAAATTAAATCCCAATGGCCGACTTTAGACACTTCAAATTCAAATATTGAATTGCCACAATTGACATATTTTAATTTGGAGGAAAATAGGAGGACACTCATGCCCAAGGCGCGTGTATTGGACCTATTTTCCAAGATAGTTGGTGTCAGGGGAAATGTATTAGTTAAATGCAATTGATTCTTGCTTGCAATTCCTTGAAAATTGTCAAAAATAAGCTATAGGATGCATAATTTAGGAAATTAAATACTCAATTAGGTCCAATAATTTAAGGGGGGACCAAATATAAGGTGAAATTTTCATGGGTGATAATTTGCGATGCTATAGAGCTAAGACACAGTAGCGTTGTTGATGTGGATCCTCAACCCAATTCTACACATTTTCATCATTGTTGGCAAAGAGAGGTTTATGAGGTTTGGGATAGCCATGGAATTTTTGGTGCCATGTATGTAGAAGATTTTAGTTTTGGAATGCATTGTAGCTTGCAATAACTTGATATGAATGAAGAAATTTTTAGGAAACAACTCTTGGTGTCCATTGAAAATGAAGTGAAAATTTTATCTAGATTGGATAGTACACACATGCATGTAGAAAGCATCATTCAAAATGCACCAAGGGATCAAAATGAGCTTAATGTTACCTATGCTAATTTGCAAACAATGAAGAACACCATGGAAGAAATCAAAATAGCTTACTTGCACATGTTACATGATAGAGATATGGCTAACAAGTTTCCAAATGAGGCCCTATCCATGACTGAGCAATTAAGGGGAGAAGTTGGTGAGCTCACTAGCAAGCTTAAATCTATAAAGATTACTTTGGAAAGTGTCTAAGAGGCACTTCTAGAGGAAAGTGATCAACTCTATGAGGCTCAATAGTTTAGGGAGCTAGATTGCATCTAGGAGGAATCTAATTTAGCACATTCATATAGCATGAGTTTGGACCAGCAAGAGGATGGATCTAATTTTTAGCTTGTTATTGATCCTTTATTTGAGATAAATGCTAATTTGACTCATGATAATCTTTTGTTTGAGTTGGGTAATGAAGATCTAACTGATTGTAGTGATGAGATTGGACTTGATTACAAGATTCAAGTCCTAGGTGCAGTTTCTTACCATGAGATGTTGTCTCAAGATTTGAGTAGTGGATCAACCTCCAATGTTAGTACTGCTTACCACTTTTAGATCAACTTGTACATGACTTTAGATCCTGATCCATAGATGAGTTGGATGGTTTTTTCAGCCCAACACTTGAACAATTCTTAGCTAAGGTTGGATGTAATAGGTAATTTGACCATAGGAGATGTTCCTATTGCTACTTCCATATCATCTCTCCTATGTATTCAGTTGGCTTTCAGACTGGTCATTATTGCCCTTATATCTTTTCATTTTTTATAGAGACATTCTTTCATGAGCAAATTATTGTTGAGCATTGGAAAAAATTTGGGCAGTTGGTTGTAAGAATTTTCTTGGACACAATTCATTCTTTCTTTGCTTCCACTTTGGTGAGAAATGGTCACTGCAATTACTTCATGGAGATGACATGCATGATTAGAGATGATAGTTTAATGATTGCATTGGGTTGGTTGCTTTGGAGTGCCCAAGGCCTTCCATTTGACACTTGGAGGTTAAGTGTCAATGTTATGATTTAGGAAGGTGACAGTAGAAGCATTTCTTAGTTGGCAGATTTTGGAGACATGGTTATTGTATACACCTAAAAATGGTCATGACCTTTAATTAATTAAATACTAGCTATTTGATTAACATTCCAACTACATATAAATAAATTTTCAATTTATTTATATTGTTCACCCTTCTCTAATTCTCCAAATCTAAAGCATATTCTTCTAAATTAATTAAATAAACAAGGTTCCGTAAACTTGTTTTATTTAATTAATCTTCACTAAATCCAATTAGGAATTAGAGCACATTTCTACAACTTTTTGTGTGCCACCTCATCAAAGGTCACATGAAAATAAATAACTCTAATTTTTAATTAGAATTATCCTCAACTCATTTCAAAAAGCACATGGTCTTTTCTTCCCACACTTCCACCAATTTCAAAAAGCACATGCACTTTTCTTCCCACACTTCCACCAATTTCAAAAAGCACATGATTTATTCCTCCCACACTTGAATCTTCCATCCAAAGGGCATGTTGCCCATTGGTCAAGAGATTCTTCCACACACATGGCATGGTCTTTTCTTCCCACACTTCCACCAATTTTGGAGCACATGATTTATTCTTCCCACACTTCCACCAATTTTGGAAGCACATGGTCTTCTCTTCCCACACTTGAATCTTCCATACAAATGCATGTTGCCCATTGGTCAAGAGATTCTTCCACACACATGGAATGTTGTCTTTGGTCAAGGGGATAACATCATGATTCCCTTCATCTTCACCATCCATTTTTCTTATTCGAATCTAGACTATTGATTATTGTCACCTCACTATATGCTTGGAAAAGGCTATAAATACAACCCTTGGGCCTTGTATTTTGCATCCACATTTGAAGTAAAGTTATCATGCAGGTTTATCATTGGAGCTTGGAGCATTCTTGGAGTCTTATAGCTAGTTTTTATATCATGTTTTGCATCATATTTAGATATTAGATTAACATATTGCATCATAGTTGCATTTTATCATCCATATTGCATCATAGTTGCATTCTAGATTAGTTCATTTTAAGTTTGCATTTGAGCATATGGAGTACCATCTTAGTCATTGTTAATTTGCATTTGAGCATATGTAGAATCATATATAGATCATCATAGTTCAATACCATAACATCCACCTCCACTTGTTCATTTATCATCAACATCATCCTCCATCCATCATGGCATTCATCATCATTTTTTAGACATAGTTTCATGTAGGCATATAGTTGGCTTGCATGTTGAATACTAGTCTCATTTCTTAAGTGTCATTCTAATAGCCTTTGTGCACATAGAAATCAGAGGGCCAAAAAGGTTAAAAATAATCATTTAAGAATAGAGGACAATGAGGCGTTCTTGGAAGATTTATCTTTATTGCAACTTAGAATAGTTTTACTTTGCTTTGAATCTTTCAATATAAATTGTTTCATTAAGGTTTGTGTTGATACTAACTTTGCACATTTCACACACACACAAAATGGCTCCCAGCGTGCGGCCTTGCCCCATTTATTACTAACATGCTTGAAAATTTATGTTCATAGATACGAACGTGAGCCTTTTGGAGCCTTTTGGAGCTTTTTGGTGCCTTTTGCATCATTCTGGAACACCCTATCTCTGTTTTGGTGCCTTTTGTCTCTGTTTTGGCACTTTTTGTAAAATCTGAAGGCTAATACTTTGTGTTGTTGATTTGCAGGTTTCCCAAAAATGCTTGTCAAAGACATTCTTATCAAACTACTGACATATTGTAGGGGCTGGAAGTGATTTACTTGGTTTCCTTTTGGTTAAGGTAGGAACATAGCTTAATTAAGAGGTTAACGAACATCATGTTTCCTTTTGGTTAAGTTAGCAACATAGCTTAATTAAAGGGTTGATGAACACCATGTCTTTTGCGCTTGATGGAAGGTAGGCATATGCTCTCCCCTTAATTGGGTGACCAAAAAGCTAGACCCATTCACTTTTGTGTGCAAATGTGAGTTGAGTATATCGCATGTGTTCTCTCTTTATTCATGTGGAATAAAGATTGATTGAACTATGGGTATACTTGCTTACTTTTGTTTATCTTAGAGGGCTTACCATGTGGGAAAAAGAACTCACCTAAGGGAACGACCCAACTGGTAACACGCTGAAGCCAAGTGCATTTCTAGCTGATTTATAAATGTGGATACTGAAACAAAGGCCAGTATCACAAGGATAGTCCCAACGAGAAGGGAAACAATAGTCTCTCGCCTCATGGGTTATCCCCCACAAACGAAAATTCCTTACTAAAACCCTTGTTGTAGTTTGGCCAAAACCTTTATCTATTCTTTGGTGCAGCAACGATCGTTGCGAAGGCATCCACATTCTCACAATTCTTAGTAGAGATGAAAAATATGCCATGGGAGATTCATGGGTATTGGTGCTTGGCTACCCCGAGAAGTGAGTGTCGTGGAGGGGAGCCAGTGGGGTCAAGCATCTAGTCATCCGCTAATAAAAAGTGTGGTTGGGGTAAAACCTGTGTGGAATCCAAAAGAATACAGTCTTTCACAACCTTAAGAGTGTACATTGCTTGATGTGTCTTTATCAAAGTGTTTTAAAAACAAACAAAACGTCACATATCAAAAGTGAAAACCCTAATTCAAAATTCTAACTCCACAAAAATTGAGAAGCACCTACACCATTGCATAGCTTATGAAATTCTACCCCATTTTTTAAAAAAAAAGCTCTGAAAAAGACCTTCGTATGACCAAGATACGACTATTTTTAAGAAACTTTCAAAAAAACCAAGTCTGAACCTGTTTTGGCGCCTTTTGTCTTTGTTTTGGAACCTTTGGGGTCCCAAATGGAGCCTTTTGCTAGTCCTAATTTTCATGTTTTGACATGTTTACTCTAAAGTGGTGCCTTTTGTCTTTGTTTTGGCGCCTTTGGGGTCCCAAGTGGTGCCTTTTGTCTTTGTTTTGGTGCCTTTTGTAGAACACAAAACAGTGACCTAGGTTCATTTCTTGTCCAACAATCAGTCTCATCTTGGGAATCCTCAGAAGTATTCAACCAATCCTTAGGAAAAACAGAGTCTAAACATGTTTGTTACCAAATGATTTCATGAAATATCAAAATTCGGAAACCAAAGTCCAAGCCTCTTAGTCCAAAAGAACATCAAAAACAACTATCAACACTTTACGACTTTAGAGAGAGTTTGACCTTCAATTTCTACAAAAAAGCTTGCAAGAACAATCCCAAATTATACATCTTTTACTATTGTCAAAATCCAAGACTTTTCCAAAGATTTGAGTACCTTGTTTAGGAAGAAAATTTCCCTCCAATTTCACAGTTTGAATCAAAATTTCAAAATTTTCTCAAAGTCCAAAATCATTCCTTAGATACCTTAGAAGTCTAAACTTGTTAAAACTAACCTCTACAAGTGGAATTGTTCAACCTAAACCAAGATCAAACACCACAAAGTACCAACATCATCCAATTTATCACACCTTTGATTACTGAGCCTAGTTTCATCATCAGGATTTATCATCCTCTTATCACGAAACAAAGCTATATAGTCAAATCCAACCTAGTCTCATTATAATTTGTCATTCTATTGGACTTAGTTGTAATCCTTGGTACTTTTCCAAAACCTAGATCAAAGTTTAGTCAAAACTATAACACTTGTATGCCCGTCCAAACAAGGTTACAAAAAAAAAAGCTCAAGGAAAAATGACTTGAAAATAAAAACGTCAAAGATCCCAACATCGAAATTCCAACCATTGAAACTCTGATCATTGAGACTCAAAAACATTGAAACTCAAATCACCATGGCTAAAATATATGAGGATCAATTGAATGCTTTAGCTCATCAAATAAAGAACCTTCAACAACAAATCTGGGATATGCAAAGGGAAACAACCATAGAAGGATATTTGTTGTCAAACATCTATTCTTATCCATCTGACAGAAATACAGACAAGACACCTTCTCCACCAACAACTACATCATCCAAGTTCAATTTCTTTGAATTCTTGAAAAAGTTAAATGAGAAACCCAAATCAAAGTCTTCAAACACAAATGACGTTGAACAATCTTACCACGTCATGCATCTATCTTCATCTCCCATAAGCCAAAATATACCTCATTATTCTTTCACTCAAGTTAACGATTCCATCCAAACACCTTCTTTTATCAGACCTTCTACATCTAATGATTCATGTCAATCTCTTAGTCTAAACCATGTTGTCACAGACTCCCTTACACATCAAGATCAAAGAATTCTTTCCACTTCATCCAATGATACCAAAATTCCACAAGTTCTTCCCATCTTTGACCAAGACCAAATCTCTCAAGAATTCTATGATGATCCCCTCCTTTCGCTTTTCATCCACAAAGATTCCCTTCCATCTCAAGAGAAAAGTATCATTCCAAGTCCTTCCACTCCATTTGATGAATCCATACCATCTCAAGATTCCATTGCATCCCAGAAGCATGATAATTCTTCCATCCTATCTAGTGATGTGCTACCATCTGATGATCAAGATATACTTTCTACAAAATCTCATGATTCCCTTCCTCATCAAGATCAAGATATGCTTCCATCCGAGGATATCCCTTCATCTCATGAGGATTTTCATCCTTCTCAAGATCAAGATATGCCTTTCATACCACTTCATGATGATTCTATACCTAATAAAGAGCAAGCTACTCCATCTTCTACACCTCATACTTCTTTTCCAAGTCAAGATCAAAGTACCCCATCATCCCCATGTCAAGATCCTATCACACCTATACTAGCCATCCATGAACCACACACCTACAAATTGGGATCCTCCACCTTTATCTATTCTTGTTTACTTCCAACACCTATCCTTTCATCCATATCATATCCTCCCCAAAATGGACTTGCATCTTGTTTCACAAACAATACATATCCCATTGGTAAACAAATGTGTCAAAGTATGAACTACAAAGACAAAGGATTAGGCCTTCATGAACAAGGTATCTTGGAACCCCTTTTTGTCCAACAAAATCCATATTATCACGGCCTTGGATATACACCTAAGTGTCCTAGTCCATCAAACCTACCATCTATCTTAGGTCCTCATCCTAATCCACCAAACCTTCTATCTATCCTAGGTCCTCATCCTAGTCCATCAAACCTTCCCTCTATCCTAGGTCCATATCATATTCCTCAAGAACAACAAAGGCACACATCCTTGATGCCCTTTCAAAATTCTACCTACACTCACTCATCCATAATACCTCCATACCATTCATCTCAATCCACCCCTCCCATTGCTCTTGGAAGTAATTTGGGTGCCAAATGTCAAAAACTTCTATATCAAAATCCACATGTGTTAAAGGATCAACATGTCTCCTCGAAGAGGCATGCAAAAATAAAAGAAAATTTGATCCAAAATCAAAGGAAAAATAAAAAAGGCCACAAAGGCCCATCAAAGCAAAAAAAAAATCCAAGACCACAAAGGTCCATAAATCAAAAGGAAATTTCAAAAGGCCACAAAGGCCCATCAAAGCAAAAGGAAAATTTCCCAAGGCCACAAAGGCCCATAAATAAATAAAAAAGTCTCAAAGGCCACAAAGGCCCACAAAGCAAATATCAAAGTCAAAAATCATGTGGATTCCTAAAAGTCTCATAGAAGCAATAAAATCCAATTTGGCATCCAAATCTGCTAATCCAAAAGCTTCCTCCAATCTACCATCTAAAAAGCTCTCACCTTCCAAATCCATTTTTCCTCCATCACTCCACCACCCTTCAAGGTGTGTGCCAATGTTGACCTTGCAATCCTTTCCATCTATCCATCAACAAGTCTTTCCACCTCCTATCCATTATCCAACATTCATCCCCCATTTTTCTCCTTTAATCCAAACCTTCATATAAGTCCTTAGTTCTTCCATCATACCTTTAATAGGTCAACATTTATGAGTCTAATCCCCATTGCCATGGTTTATTAAAGGGATATTTGGTCGTGAAACTTGATGCTTAAGCCCTTCTTCCATCTTCCTATCATGCATATATTATCCTCCACTTTTCCCACCTTTGATCTCAACAAGGTTAAGGATCTTCTTGAACATCATATATCTTATCCTATACGCTCTATCCATATCTTTCGTACCATATCCTTCGCCTTATCCATATTCCATCATTCTTAATAGATACATCCTTTCTTCGTGTCCTTGGTCTTGATGAAGAATAAGGGAAAAATACTTGGGCCTTGTGTTTGTATCCTAACTAGTTGATCTTGATCATCCCATTCATTATCTTTATCCTCACTTTCTTCCATTCCATATCTTCTAGCTTATCAAAATCCATGTCATCATGTCCCTTTGCAACCTTGAATCTTATTGTGCAAATCATATTTGAGCCTAGTTGTACAAAACATTATCCAATCCTCATATCTTTTGTCAATCAATCATCAACAATCATCAATCTTATCGTCATCATGCCTTATGGAATCAATCATTCCTGGCATCTTAATTGATCAACCATTATCATCTTTTGACAAGAGATATGTTGCTTATGTGACATGTTTTGTAGTGAATCTTTCATTTTGATCTATCATTTATCCATGGTTGCATTATCTCTATTGTGGGGCATCTTGTTCTTTCAATCAGTCATATCATCTCATTCCATCTTAAATATCCTGAGAAAATCCAAAAAAATCAAAAAGTTCAAAAAAATTTAAAAAAATCATAAAATATGAAAAAGTGCAATAAAAACTAGTGAAAACCTAGCAACAAACACTATTTGTGATAGGTTAGCTTTTCCATCTATTTGAGCATGTTGATCATTCGCTTTGCCATCCATCTACATATCCTTTGAAAGCACCATGTACAAATTTTGGCATCACGGTTGTGTCTCACCTTAGACTGGGGGCAAAATCTTGAACTCACTGGGGGCAAACAAACCTTGAGCATCGATCACCATCAGAAATGCATCAAACATCCATGTCATATCAAAATCCAAAAACAGGTAAAAAAGTCAGTCAAAAATTCAAAAAATTGAGTAATCTTGTCGAACTACGTTGTCTCTAACTTAAACGTAGGCAATTCTAATCTTTGATCAGCCCCCAAGACACCCTAGGTCAAGTCCTTTAGTGGTTTGTTGTAATTAGTTGTCATCTCTCATTTGTTCATATCTTGGTCCTATAAATCGGTTGAGTCAGTTGAACTATGTGGTCTCTGTGTGTATAACGTAGGCAAGGCTAATCTTTGATCAGCCCCCGAGGCCCCTAGGATAGGTCTTTAGGTTAGGTTCTTGGTCAAAATCTCAAAAAACACCTAAAAATTGGAAAAAACGAAAAAAATCCCAAAAACATCATAAAATCAAATCAAAAGGATGATGTTCTTCTAAATCATGGGTTTATCACGTTAAACACAAATGTTCAATTGTTGTAATTTGATTTTTGTTATCATATCTTTGGAGCCCCTTAATGATGTATCAAACTAGAGGAGCCAGGAAGGAGTATGATTTTTCTGTCTGTTGTCTGTGAGTTGATCATTATTACTATGCAAATTGTCATGAGACGTGCACTACAAAGTATCACTGATGACATTTTGAATTTGCATAGGAAAAGGATTAACTCTTGTATGTTTACGCAAGCAATACTCAAGTCATCTCGGTTTAATTATACTTAGATGCTTGTGTTAACTTGTGCTATCAAACATCATGGAAGTAGTACTTAGGTCATCATGGTCTAAATATACCATCGATTCTTGTACTCACTTTCAACATTTTAAAGGCCCAATTATGATAAAAAGCATGACAAATTGGTTGTTACAAATGACAACTTTTGCATACAAGATTTGCATGGTTAGAGTAGATTGCATCCATATTAGTTTACATCTGTATTTATGGCATTTCCAAAGTTGCAACAATGATGTTATCTCTATTATCGATGGATTGAGTATACTTGACATTACCAAAAACACATCATTTTCATATAGTTATGCATCACTTGCATTATCATCAATTAGAAAACATTCTCATTTAGTTGCATATCACTTGCATCAAAAAAACATTATCACATCATTCATTCATCCATGCATCACATCATTATATTTGCATTAGAAAATACAAAACAAAATGCATTCCATCTCACTTGCATAATCATAATCGTCTAATTCATTATTAATGGATTAAGAAATTGGTCCATTAAGAAGATTGAAAGACATATTCGGCAGAGTAATATTTCCAAGAAGAAAAAGCTACTGAAAAACATGATTGATTAACAAGGATATAATGCCCTTGTTATGAACATCTAAAACCAATAGTGAAGATGAATTTGTTATTACTCAAATCCAAGACTGATAAAAGACTAACTGGATATAAACATCACATGTCATTTGCATAATCACATCCATCTCACATAGCATAAAACACCATCCATAAAGCATATAGAATCATCAATCATTGCATACATCACATTATCCTCTCATCATTGCATAATCATCATAATCATTATGATCATCATGATCATCATCATATAAACACCATAACAACATAAAACTAGGAACCATCACACGATCATACATTCATCCATTCATTACATCATTTATTTGCATTAGAAAAGAACAAAAACATAAAATGCATCACATTTCATTGGCATAATAAAATCCATCACATGTATCATATAGGCATCATTCATAAAGCATCATAGAACCATAACACATTAGTTGCATCATCATTTGCATCCATAGCATATCATAACATCAAAATCATCATCATAACATGGAAATTAAATGCATCATAGAAATCTATCATCATATCAACACATAGATCATAATCATCGTTGTATATCATATAACCTCAAAAATTAGAATGTCAAGTGTACAATGATATCCAAACATCGAGAGGTACATCATAAAAAATGGTAGAAATCATAATGTCTCAACTAAATCAGTATATACATTAGGTCTCAGTACATTAATCAATCCTATACTAGGGCATATTAATCAATCAAAGAAGTCAAACCACATCACCCAATCAAATCTGAATCCACCTGCACCAGATGCGAAAATCCTCCTATGATCATAACATATCACAAATCAACAATCTTATCAATCAATTCAACCTTGCCTATCATGAGGTTCATCAATCAATGCACCTCACCTATCATGAGGTTCATCTATCAATTCAACCTCACCTATAATGAGGTCCATCAATCATCAATCTATCATTGATCCTCACCTATCATGAGGTCAATCATCAATCTATCATTGATCCTCACCTATCATGAGGTCAATCATCAATCTATCATTGATTCTCGCCTATCATGAGGTCAATCATCAATCTATCATTGATCCTCGCCTATCATGAGGTCAATCATCAATCTATCATTAATCCTCGCCTATCATGAGGTCAATCATCAACATCCTATCATTGACCCTCACCTATCATGAGGTCAATCATCATCATCCTATCATTGATCCTCACCTATCATAAGGTCAATCATCAACTATCACATCAACATCGTCAAATCAATCGGCTGAATGCGATCATCAAACATCAAACATAAGGAGGCAACATAAGACATCAATTAATCATTCTGGCAGGCTCAATCTTCTTTTTTGGGAGATAAATCATTTCTGCATCATAAAAATTTACAAATCATCATCAAATCATCAGCAAATCATCAAAAATTTCAAAAATTCCAAACAATCCTAAAGATTCCAAAATTCACCAATTTATCTCCCGAGGGGGCATATATCCGTCAATACCTGAAAATCAACGTTTGGGGCATCGTTTGGGGCATCGAAAACTTTTCTAAGCATCTCTATCAAATTTTTCTTTGAAGCAACGTGTAAACACATTACTTCAAAGAGGGGCAAAATGTATACACCTAAAAACGGCCATCGCCTTTAATTAATTAAATACTAGCTATTTGATTAACATTCCAACTACGTATAAATAAATTTTCAATTTATTTATATTATTCACCCTTCTCTAATTCTCGAAATCTAAAACATATTCTTCTAAATTAATTAAATAAACAAGGTTCCCTAAACTTGTTTTATTTAATTAATCTTCACTAAATCCAATTAGGAATTAGAGCACATTTCTACAAATTTTTGTGTGCCACCTCATCAAGGTCACATGAAAATAAATAACTCTAATTTTTAATTAGAATTATCCTCAACTCATTTCAAAAAGCACATGGTCTTTTCTTCCCACACTTCCACCAATTTTGGAGCACATGATTTATTCCTCCCACACTTGAATCTTCCATCCAAATGGCATGTTGCCCATTAGTCAAGAGATTCTTCCACACACATGGCATGGTCTTTTCTTCCCACACTTCCACCAATTTTGGAAGCACGTGGTCTTCTCTTCCCACACTTGAATCTTCCATCCAAATGGCATGTTTCCCATATGTCAAGAGATTCTTCCACACACATGGCATGTTGTCTTTGGTCAAGGGGATAACATCATGATTTTGTTCATCTTCACCATCCATTTTTCTTATTCGAATTTGGACCGTTGATTATTGCCACCTCACTATATGCTTGGAAAAGGCTATAAATACAACCCTTGGGCCTTGTATTTTGCATCCACATTTGAAGTAAAGTTATCATGCAGGTTTATCATTGGAGCTTGGAGCATTCTTGGAGTCTTATAGCTAGTTTTTATAGATCATGTTTTGCATCATATTTAGATCTTAGATTAACATATTGCATCATAGTTGCATTTTATCATGCATCTTGCATCATAGTTGCATTCTAGATTAGTTCATTTTAAGTTTGCATTTGAGCATATGGAGTATCAACTTAGTCATTGTTAATTTGCATTTGAGCATATGTAGAATCATATATAGATCATCATAGTTCAATACCATAGCATCCACCTCCACTTGTTCATTTATCATCAACATCATCCTCCATCCATCATGGCATTCATCATCATTGTTTGTACATAGTTTCATGTAGGCATATAGTTGGCTTGCATGTTGAATACTAATCTCATTTCTTAAGTGTAATTCTAATAGCCTTTGTGCACATAGAAATCTTAGGGCCAAAAAATTTAAAAAGAATCATTTAAGAATAGAGGACAATGAGACGTTCTTGGAAGATTTATCTTTATTGCAACTTAGAATAGTTTTAATTTGCTTTGAATCTTTCAATATAAATCGTTTCATTAAGGTTTGTGTTGATACTAACTTTGCACATTTCACACACACACAGTTATGATTGACTGGCCTCATACTTGTGGTAGTCATGATGGGTATTATGTCTTATGGTTGAGTAAGGTGTATTGTATTTTTCCCAGGATCGTGACTGATGACGAGTTAGCTAATGTGGTCTTCTTTGAGTTACTTTGGTACAGTATGCTCCATGGCATTAATTATAGTCCTCTAAGAAATTATAGTTGTGGGTTGGAAGGTGTCTTATTTTTGGGATTCCAAGAGAGAAGAGTTCAATTTGAGTATTGATGGATTGTTAGTGACATATTATCAACATGGTTTTCAAGATAAATGGTTGCAATTAGGGGAGTATAGTCATACCACTCTCTATCATATGTCCTATGTTATGTCTTCAATTTAGGCTCTATATAGTTATGATGCCCTCTCTTTTGTTGAGTTATTATTTTCACATAGTAGAGTCCCTACAACAAGTGACTTTGTTGAACAAAGTTTGGACAAAGTAAGGAGATCCTGAGGTCATTCAAAGATAATTTAAATTTTGCACAGGATCAACAAAAAATATACAAATAGGAAGAGAATGGAGAGAGCCTTGGGGTTGATGTTTGCTTTGGTGTGTATTATAGTTTCTAGATTGGAGATTTCTTTGGGTTGTAGCCATATAATCAGAATTTCTTGAAGAAAGGTAGAGCAAAAAGTCTCAATGGATCTTACAAAGTCATCAGGAAGGAAGGGGAAGTAGCTTATGAGTTAGATGTGCCACCAACTTGTAGGGTACATAAATTCTCTCATGTTCCATGTTTTTAGAAAGTGGTGGGACATCAGATAATGATCTCCTTTGAGTTTCCACCATCAAGTGATGAGAGAAAGAAGAATGAGATGTCTGGAAAGGTTTAGGTAACAAGAGAAAAGAAGCTAAGAAACAAAGGTATCACTGAGCACTCAATCAAATGGAAATATTTTCCCATTAAAGATGCAACATGGGAAGGGATAAAATGCATCAACTATCCAAGTATCCATTCCTTGAGAACAAGCAATCTTTAGGAGGGAGGACTTGTCACGTCCCCTTTTTCTAAAAATAGTATTCACTATTTTTAGCAAACCTAATTTCCTAAGTAGCAAGTCAAGACTTGCAGATGAATTAGGAAAGTTGGGTTTTCAAATTGAATTAATTAAATTATTATTGAGTGATAATTTAATGAATATTCATAAGTTATATTTTTGGGACCAAGTTGGGTGTGGGTTTCTAGTGGAGCATGTTAACGGTCAAATTGGTGATTCTCCTCTTGGTAGTGAGAGTTACAAACTTTATGATGACCCATTCTTGTTTGTGGGAGTTACAACTTTTAAAATTCATGTTTCCCTCTTTGGGAATGGGATTTGGACACCCAAATTGGTGTTGGTGGTGGTTTTGATATATTATTGCTTGTTTTCCAAGTTGGGTTTCATTATATGCATTGTTTTCTCTCACAAGTTGTGACGATTCTTTAGAGGCCAGTAAATGATGAAGGATGAAACTTCGAGGTTGGTAAACCAATGGGATTAAGGATAAAAGATCGTGGTTTCAATGGTCTCCATGTGCAATTTCATTCAAATATTGTCATTATGTTGAATGCTTTCCATTTGTGCTCTTTATTCCAATTTGATTGTAAGAGTTTGGTGTAGTTTGGAGTGTGTAGTGTAGATTTCTCAGTTTCATATTGTATTGTTGTTGTGAGAAGAATATTTTGATATTATTACAACATTTATCTATGTTATTTTCTTCTTGGAACTTTGTATGAAGTTTGGGGTGAGTTTGCTCTAGTTTCAGTGTAAGTTTTGGCTTCTAGATTAGAGAGTTGTGATGTATTTTGAAGCAACTATTCATGGTCATTATCTGCTATATATTACAACAAATATTATGTAATTCCATGTGGGGATCAATAAAAAATCATTCTATTTTAGTTTCTCCTTACCTGATTTTCAATTTGATGCATTTTGGTTTTGTTTTTAGATTACCCGATTTGCTCTATTTTGAATTTGATAGAAATATTAATTCCAGATATTGAGATAAGTTCATTTTGTTGAAATCATGAGATTTTTAAAATTTGAGTTAAGTAATTTGTGGGATATCATAATTTGATCAAATTTGAATTTTATTTTGATTTGGGACATTACACAATGCATTTTGGGGAAGAGGGGATAAAGAAGCCAAAAAAAATTAAGATGGAGAGAAAGTAGTTGGGGATTGGGAATTTGGGATGTGCAATACCTCATGCCTTTAAGGTAAGGTAGAAAATAAATCTTTGGGGGTTTGTGGTGTAATGGAGATTGAGAAATGGGTAAACTTGAGGATATTGGGGTTCATAGGTTGGGCTTGTATGATGACACATCCATTCGAGGGAAATGTAGGGAGGATAAGGACTTGGGGAGTAAGGGATGGTGGAAGAAGTCTATGGGAAACTTACAAGTCCACATTAAAGGTGAAGAGAAAAATAAACCTACAGGGATGTGGGGTTTTCAAGGAAATAACAAAGATTTAGAAGTTGGAAAGAAGTTTGTAAGGGTGAATTTGAAGAAATATGGAAGATTTGGGATAGGGGAAATATGTAGACAACAAGGATTTGGGAGACTTTGGAAAAGCAGAAGAAGGGGAAACCCACAAGTTTAAAGGAAGGGAAAGGGAAGGAAGTGAGATTGTGGGAACTCCTAAGAGGGAGGTTAGGAAAAGTGGTAGAAGTCCACAAGTTTGTAGAAGGCTTGCAAGTCTATAAGAATGATGAAACATGAAATGGGATTGTAGAGATGTAAAATGCAAGGAATTGGGGAAGTTTTAGAAGAGGTCTACATATCCATAGAAATCCTACAAGTTCACACAATAGGGAAGAAGCTAATAGGAAGATTGCAAAGATGTGGGGAGGTGAAAGATGCAAGGAATTAGAAGTTTAGAAGTAAGTGGGAGTTCAACATTTCTACAAGAGGAAGCTAGGTCATTAAGGAAGGACAAATTAGAAGTTTGTAAGATTGGGAGGGAAGTACACAATCTTGCAAAGTGGAGGAAGGAAGCAGGTATGTGAAAAATGGGGGAAATGACATATATTTTCCAAAGGTACAAAAGTCCATGGAAATTCCACAAACCCTAAAGCTAAAGGAATATAAAGAGTAAAGGGAAGAGAGGAAAGTGTAGAAAACTAAGTCCCTAGAAGTTCCAAAAACTTGTTAAATAAAAAAAAATGAACAAAAACAACCTTATACTTAGAAGCTTTTAGACTTTTGCAACTTGGGCACATGTTAGAAGTATAAGGGGAAACAAAGCACTACACCAAACACACTTTTGACCAAGGAGGGCCCATTGAAGACTTCTTATGTTGGTGATTAATGATGGGCTAGAATAGGCTAAAGCCACAAAGGGCACCATACTTAGACAATTTTGGATTATTTGGGGCAAGTACCAACATATCTAGCTTCTTAGCAAGTTATAAAAGGGGATCCTACCCATAAAATACCCAACAAAGGTGTTGCAGACACCTAAAAATGACTAATGTATTTTCATCTTACCCTTTCATCATTATCCTTATCATTTCTTCTATCTATATTAATTAAATAATGTTTAATTATTTAATTAAGCTAATATTTCCCTCTTTTCATCCATAATAATTAAATAATTTTTTATTATTTAAAATTAATTCATCTCTTATCATTTTGCATCCAACATTAAGTAAATTTAAACTCAATTTATCTTTGGTCCTCTATAATTAATTTTTTTTTTAATTAGCTTCCTCTTTTAAATAAATTAAAAATAATTTATTTAAATTAAATCTTTTCCTCTATAATTAAATAAAATTCAAAAATTATTTAATTAGCTAACACTCCTCTTATAAATAAATTAAAATAATTTATTTTAATTAAATATTTTCTTCTAAAATAAATAAATTAATATTTATTCATTTATTTCTCCAAGCTATCAATTAAATTAGATAAATTTTAATTCATCTTTCTTCAAAATTCAAAATTTGGGTCCTACCCTATCTTGAATTTTCCAACCCATTGATCTTGCAAATCAATCTCCACCATTGATCAAATGTTAAGTGAAACATATAAATAAGAAGCTTTCATTTCATTCAAACCCCCTAACACTTTTATTGTCAAGATCTCTCTAGCAATTTTATGATCAAAATTTGATGTAGATTGAACCTCAAAATTTGCAAGTGAACTCCAAATACTCCTCTTAGCCTTTGTGCCTAAAAAACTCCATAACAAGAACCTGCAACTAAAGGGTTACATTTAGTACAAAATATTTATCCAACAATGAAAATAGATAGCAAAACCCATAAGAACTTCAGAAGAAATAGAATAGAGATTTTCCTTGGAATTCAAGCCAAAATATCGAGAGTTTTACACAACTGCAGAACCAAAACACTACAATCTCCTTCTATCCATTTGACTAACTCCCAAACCACACAAAAACTCCCCAAAAAGGAGAAAACAAACCAAAAAAAGAAAACTGCCCAAACAGACATACACCACCCAAAAATAGCATCCACAAGCAACAAAAAAAAAGGAAAAATCAAACTGACAATGAGGCCATTAGTTAGCTATTACAAATCCACCAGTTTCAAGAAAGATTTGGCGGTTACATAATCTTCCCTGCCTTTAAAAACAGTCTAAACCTCATGGTTTAGAGAGTCTAATTTTGTAAACTTCAGGAGATCCTCTTCAATGATCCAAGTGTTGTTGGAATAAGGTAAACCCATCCATTTCACTAACTACATCTTGTAATTCTTGGCTCCTATGGAAACAATCTTAGTATCCACTACTTTTTCAATCTATTCTCTTTTTCTCCATGGCAAAGCATTGGTCAAGTCTTTCTACACACTTTCATTAGGGATTGGTTCAGGTCCTGAATGGTAGGGATAAATATTTGCAACATTAAAAACTGGATTGATATCTAAATCTTCAAGCAGATCCAAAAGATAGGAATTCTCACTAATTTTCTTCAATATTTTGCATGGTCCCACTTTTTTTGGTTTCAATTTGTTATACATGCCTTGAGGAAACCTTTCTTTACACAAATACACCATGACTTGTTCACCCTCTTCATAAATTTTCTCCTTTTGATGCAAATTAGCATCCATTTTAGATTTCTCATTGGTTAATTGTATTTTGTGTCATACTTGTATTTCTTGTATATGCCTTGCAAATCCTCTGCATCTTGATTAACCCATTTTCCATCAGGAAGATCAATAAGATCAACAACCCCTTTAGGATTGCATCCCAAAACAACTTGGAAAGGAGACATACTAGTTAACCTATTGATGTTGGAGTTAAAAGCAAACTCAGCCTGTGCTAAAATCAAATCCCACTGTCTTGGATTTTCACCAACCAAGCATCAAAGAAAATTGCTCAAACTCCTGTTAACCACTTCAGTTTGTCCGTCCATTTGAGGGTGATAGGCTGAACTGTACTGCAACTTACTGTCAAGCTTTTTCCACAACGTCCTCCAAAAGTGACTTAAAAACTTTTTATCTCAATCACTAGTAATAATTTTGGGCACCTCGTGTAAGTGAATAATTTCTTAAAAAATACATCAACAACCATACTTGCATCTATAGTCTTTTTGCATGGAATGAAGTGGGCCATCTTTGAGAACTGATCCACAACAACAAAAATGGAATCATTTCCTTGTTGTGTATGAGGTAATCCCGACACAAAATCCATGGAGATGTCAATCCACGATCTCTCAGGAATAGGTAAGGGTTTGTATATACCCGTGTTTTGCTACCCACCTTTAGAAACTTGACAAACTCTATAGGCAGAAACAAACATATTCACTTCCTTCCTTAGCTGAGGCCAAAAAAACTTCTCACTTACTAGGCCATAAGTCTCGTCCCTTCCAAAGTGTCCCCCCAGGCCATTTGAATGCATTTCACGAATCAATTTTTCCCTCTTAGATCTAAGGGGAATACAAAGTTGGCGTCCTCTAAATAAAAATCCATCTTCCAATAAGTAGTCTTCAAACAATTTACTTCTTGCATCAACGTGACTATTGAGGGCAGCAATCACTTCACCGAAATAGGGATTTGTGGCATATTCACCTTTCATTTCCTCAAACCCAACAATCTCATTAGTCATTGTAATGAGTAGGTGGCATCTTCTACTTAAAGCATCAACTACCACATTAGTTTTACCACTCAAACGCTAAACCACAAAAGTATAATCCTACAAAAAAGAAATCCTTTTAACATGTTTATGGGATAATTTGGCTTGTGAGTTACTATATTTCAGAGCTTGATTGTCTATCAACAAAATGAATTCTCTATGCAGCAAGTAGTGCCTCCATTGTTTCAATGTTTGGATAATAGCATATAATTCTTTATCATAAGTACCATATCTTTTCTTGTAATCATTTAATTTATCACTAAAATAGGCAATTGGTCTACCCTCTTGACTCAACACACCTCCAATGGCTACAACACAAGCATCGCACTCAATGGTAAAAAGTTTCTCAAAGTCTAGAAAAGCAAGTACAAGGGCTTCAATTACCTTCCTTTTAAGCTATTCAAAACTTCTTTCAACTGCTTGGGTCTAAGAAAAAGAATTTCCTTTAGTACAATCAGTTAAGGGAGCACATATTCCACTAAATTTTCTAATAAATCTCTTATAGAAGTTTACTAACCCATGAAAACTCCTTATTTCAGTAATACTTTGAGGAATAGGCCATTCAAGTATAGCCTTAACCTTTTCAGGATCCATACTTAGTCCATTTGTTGAAATCACATTTCTAAGGAAGATCAGCTTGCCCATACAAAACTCACTTTTTTCAAGATTTAAAAATAGCCTCTCCCTTCTAAGTGTATCAAAGACAATTTGAAGGTGTGTCAAATGTTCTTCCATGCTCTTGCTAAAAATCATAATATCACCAAAATAGATTATGACAAATTTTCCAATGTACGACCTAAATACCTGGTTCATGGTGCGCATGAAAGTGGCAGGGGCATTAGACATTCCAAAAGGCATCACCAACCATTCATATAAACCATCCTTGACCTTAAATGTTGTCTTCCATTCATTGCCTTCTCGAATTGGAATTTGATGGTAACCACTTCTCAAATTGATCTTGGAAAAAATCTTACACCTACTAAACAATCTAACATGTCATCCATTCTAGGGAGGGGGTACCGATACTTTTCCGTGATCTTGTTGATAGCTCTAGAGTCCACACACATTCTCCATCTGCCCCTTTTTTTGGATGAAAGTAAAGCTAGTGTGGCACAAGGACTCATGCTCTCTCTTATAAACCCCTTCTCTAATAATTCGCAAATATGCCTTCTCATTTCTTCATTTTCTTTTGGATATAATCAATATGTAGCTTGGTTAGGAAGCTTGGACCTTAGCACTAATTCAATATGGTGTGTAATCCCTCTTGAACGAGGTAAACCAACTGGTAGCTCTATTGGTGTTATATCAAAATATTCTTCCAATAAATTGTGCATCTCTAGTGGGGGTTGGATCCTACTAGACTCTCTTGCTTCTTTTGGCCATAATAAATAACAAGTAGATCCCTTGCTCTCCTTGCAAAAATTCTTACAGTCGGTTGAAACCAATGACAAGGCTGACATTTCAAATGCATCCTCTTCTTTTCATCGTTTTAATAATGTTTTCTTTCCTTTATGTTGAACCTTATAAGTATTGTCTCTACCCCGATGGGTCACATTTTGATCATATTGCCAAGGCCTAACCAAGAACAAATGGCATGCATCCATCGACACTACATCATAGAGCACTTCATCCTCATAAGGGCCAATTTTGAAGGCTATGGGACAAGATATATCCACAAGCACACTATGATAGTTTTTTAACCAAGAAATCTTATAGGGATTATATTTTGGAACACAAGCAAGTTGTAATTTGTTAACCATTTCGGTACTCACTAGATTATCAGTAGATCCACCATCTATGATTACCTTGCATACCTTATGTTTACATTTACATTTCGTTCAGAAGACGCTTTTCCTCTTTCAATCAACTTCAAGAGTTTCCTTGTATCTAGAAATTAAGGTTCTTCTTAGCATTAGATTTTCTCCTGATTCAGCCTCAGCTCCTTTTGGCCAAGTGTTTTCTTCTTCTTGTGCCACCATTCCTCTTTTGGGGTTTTGAGGACAGTTTATAGCCTTATGGGCTTCATCACAAATAAAACACCTTAAGGGTTTTCGCTCCCCCGAAGGCGGCTGTCCACGTCCTCTACCTCTAAAGCTTCCCCTTCCCTGAAAATTAGTCCTCCCACTTTCATTTGGGTCTTCTACTTTAGTAGGCTTGGAGGAACCCTCTTTTCCTTTGTTCTAGTAGCTATCACCTTTCTTACTCACAAATTTTCCCTTTCGATTTAGCTTCTCTTTTTCCCTCAAAGCATATTCATAAGCTTCATCCATCATAGGTACCTTCAACAATGCGAGCTCATCCTGAAGTTGAAACCTAAGTCCATTGACATACCTAGCTACTATTTGTCCTTCGCTTTCTTGTATATTCATTCAAATTTGAAGCCTCATGAATTATTCAGTATAGGTCTGTACTAACTAATCCTTTCATTTCAGATTTTGAAATTCTTTAAATAATTTATGTTGGTAATTAGAGGGAAAAAATCGAGCTCTCAAATGTTTTAGCATCTCAGGCCAAAGCCTAATCTTATCTTTTCCTTCTCTTCTTCTTGAAATATGTACATTCTCCCACCACAGGGCTGCATGCGACTTCAACTTAGAAGCTGCAAATTTCACTCTTTTCGGACCATCCTCATCAATATCCTCCATTTCAAATTATTTCTCCAATTCTTGGACCCAATCTAGAAAATCATCTAGATTGAGCTCACCTTTAAAATAAAAAATATCAACCTTTATCTTAGAACTTTGGCTTTTTAAGGCTTTAATAAGCCTCTCCATAGGGTATACGACATTAGCAACATTCCTACAAGGGCCAACATTTCTCCTGCCCCTTCTTCCCCAATTCACACAGACTCCCCTCTGGGCCATTGTTGAATGCTCTGATACCAAAAACAAATGCAAACTGAACCTCAAAATCTGCAAGTGAACTCCAAATACTCCTCTTTACCTCTGTGCCTAAAACTCCATAATAAGAACCTGCAGCTAAAGGGTTACATTTACTGCAAAATATTTATCCAACAATGAAAATAGATAGCAAAACCCATAAGAACTTCAGAAGAAATAGAATAGAGATTTTCCTTGGAATTCAAGCCAAAATATCGAGAGTTTTACATAGTTGCAGAACCAAAACACCTACAGTCTCCTTCTATCCATTTGACTAACTCCCAAACCACACAAAAACTCCCCAAAAAGGATAAAACAAACCAAAAAAAGAAAACTGCCAAAATAGATAGACACCACCCAAAAATAACATCCATGAACAAAAAAAAAAAGGAAAAATCAAACTGACGACGAGGCCATCAATCAGCCATTACAAATCCCGCCAGTTTCGGGAAAGATTTAGCAGTTACATAAAAATCTATCAAGCATTCAAGCATTCAAGGTTTCAAGGATTCAAGGATTCAAGCATTATCAAACATTTATCGTTGTCATTATCAAGCATAGGTATCATTTATCTTTATCATTACATCATAGCATTATTGTTCTTTTATAGTTTGTTACTTTAAAGAGCAACCAACAATGGAGCAAATCAAGATCTTACCTATGATGACTTTGCTTGTTATCTAAATTCTATATTTTGAACCAAGATCTTGAACTTCATTGTGTGATTGTGAAAGTGTGTTTTGCATTGTTGATATTTGTGATCCACATTTTCATCATCCATAGGTGTAGTTTTCAAGCCATGCACATGCATTTTCAAAATCATGAGCATGCAAAACATCTTTAAAGCAACAAAAGAGTTATCTCATGGATCACTTTCATAATGAACTTGTGAGGGTGTTTTAGAGCCATTTTCTTGCATGACCAAGCCAACAAGCTTAACATAAAATGTTAGGTCACTTTGGTTGACAACCATATAAAAAAGAAAAAATCGTAATAAATGCAAAGGTGTCTTGCTCTAGATAGCAATTTGAAACAAGGATGAAAGAAAAGGGAATGACACAAATAAGAGCATGTAGACCAAGCTTAAACCCTAACAGAGCCTCCATTACATCAATAAGGCCATTTCTTAAACACATTGCGTTTTTTAACAAACTTGTTAGTGTATTTTTCAACACCCTTAAAAAATATTCTAAATATTTCTCCAAGTGACGAAATAGATATGCATGCACATTTGACAATTAAAAGTAAATAAAACTTGACGTATATGATATAATACACATGTTTTCTCTTCTACAGGGAAGAGGGCTTCCTTATTAAAAATATTATGTTGGTATTTTTTTATGTTTACATCGAACCACATGAACAAACCACATTGCTATGATAAGATTATTAAATATTTACTTCTATTTTATACGGAAAATCATTTTTAAAGTAAAATATATTTCAAATATAAAAAGAAAAAAAATCCATAACTTACACATTAAGTCATTTTTTTTTAATACACCTAAATATCTTCTACAATTTTTTTTTTATTTGACTTGTTTCAAAAATATTATTATTTAAATAATTTTTTGATATGTAATAGTCTTATGAACATTAAATCCAACTCAACTACCTTGTCAAACATTATAAATCCAAATCAAAATTATAGACCACGAACACTCAACCCTTCTCTCTATCTTCTACTTATTTTGTTGAGAAAAAGGAGACTTCTTCGTCCTTGGTCAATACAAATTTCTTGCCCATTACGTTTAGAAAAAATCCCGTTTCAAACCTTATCTAATCGCTTAACCCCTTCAAAACGCTTTTCCATATGACCGTAAGCTTAAAATAAAGAGCTAACAACAAATTCCAATACAAAATACCCCACCTTCCCTTCCCACCGCAATCGACGGCAAGAAACGCGGCACCAGAGAGCGAACGTCGCCATCGCCGTCCGATCATCCTAGAGCAGCGGACGCATTAAAGTTGCCCTTCTCGAGGCCAAAGAAAGAATATTAAAAAGGATTTGCCCACACAAATCGAGAAGAACCATAATTTTAGAAAAA
>VDFB02018296.1:1529730-1556181 GCA_007258455.2 Sequoia sempervirens | reverse complement strand
TTTCCTTTGAACCAAGGACTTACTGCTTATTTATCTTCCCATCGAGTAAATCTGCATAAATTTGGATTACATAGATATTTGCATTTTTGTTTTTATATATTAGATTATAGTATTATAAGAGATGTTCATTTGAAATTGATATTTAATTTATCATTAAATTAGTTTTTAAAATTTAAGTTGATAATATTCGATGTTTAATTGTTTGTATCTATAAATTTGTATTTTGTTATTTTTAAATTTTGGATAAGCCACATCAGATATTGTTATTCTTTGTTAATGAAAGGAGAAGCACATCTTAATTTCAAGCCCTTTGGCATCTATATGGTTCTATTTCAAGACCTCAAATTTTCATTATAGTTAGTTTAACTCAACTCTACAATATGACATCATTGCCTTTGCAAAAAGTCAAAATATATTTTTTTTTAGATCTTTGGCCTATGAGACATTGAGACACTTAATCTTTAAAATTGAGGGTACTCATTGCTAAGCATTGTTTTCTCTACTCTTATTTCTTCTTGGAAAATTATGAAATTTCATTTCTAGACTTATTTTTGTTGAAGACTATTTAGAAAAATAAAGTACAAGTTCTTGTGATGATGACACAACATTAGATTATTGTTGTGATGGTCTAATAAGTAGTTGTGATTACAAATGATTGTGAATGCATTTTAATTCACTTATTATATTTATACAAAATAGAAAATATAAGCTCAAAATGTGTAGTATTATGGATTCTACACTAGCTAGGTAATAATAGTTCTTAAGGATCACTTCCTTTTTGAAATTTTCTTGATTTTTGATGTAATTAGGCACATAATATGATTTTTTTTAATAAATCATTCTTAATCCTTAGAAGAGGATCATAAATTTGATTTTATTAGCATTTTAGTATTGGATGTCATTTTTGAGATATTCTAATTGGACTATCCTGTACTTATATTTAGTTTCATGACTTCTTCATTGGATGCCAATTGATTGAGCTATAAACACCGTGTTCTACATCCACATATGGAATTTCATTGTTATGGCTTTTCTCAGTAATCAATTGCTTCATGTGAGGTTCATGATTGATCTTAATTTGATTTGGGATACCTCTCCATGAAAACCACATGTAGGAAAATTCCATTTCCATATATTCATTCAAGGCTTTGGGCCAATCCCTATTTAGTAGTATTCCATAAATCTCTAGGATAGCCACTACTTTACGTCCATGTAATGTTTTACTTATGGATCAAATGCCAATTGTATATGGATGTGATTTAGCTCCCCAATAACACTAACCTCAATTTTACCCACCTTGATCATCTTCATTGAAGACTTAGCTAGTATTCGTCCCAAATTATTACATATAGATAAGGGCATTGAATTGGTAAAAGATTCTAAATTAACCAAATAATTAAGGAGGTTCTTTCCAAATACTCTTGAAATTAACAAAAAGGTTGGAGATTCAAAATTCTCCTTATAAATGAGAACCCTTTCTTTCATGTTGACCATATTCTCACTCACTAGGACTTATTTGGTAATGAAAATATCCTTATGCACAGGTCCTTCCAAAGATTGAAGGAATGCTTGCTTGAATTGGGACATCTTGATTAGCTCCATCAATGGGAGGCCCTTTATCTTCTTGATTTCCTCTACAATATAGGACCCAGTCCTATTACCATCTATTCTATCAAATGAAACAATAACCTTACTTGTTGATTCAACACATGTAAGTTAGTAAAAGAAGGAATATTTCCTTAGGAGACTCCAAATTTTTGCTAGCATTTAGATCTAGAGGCATGCGATAATTATTTAGTGGAAGACATTAATTAAAAGGACCTTTAGTTTCATTTTGTCTCAATTATTATTGAACTTATGAAAATGCTTGTACTTCATCTATTTATTGGTTTGGTTTGTTATCACCTTCATCTAGGAACATATAACTTTCCACCACCATGGTGGACTCATGGCTAATTGGCATGATCTCATGTCCTAACAAAGTACCAATCTCTAAAATTATATCTACATTCTAGAGTTCCTTCTAAAAGATGCTAGACATAATTTTAAATTGAGGTCAATCAAATTTGGCATGAGAACAAACATTATACAGTCAACACCAATCTCTAAGAGCATGACATCAACCAATTCACTCTTCTAGGTGGTTAGATATCACTTTTATTGTAATTATCTAGGGGTGAAGGAATTCCTTCATTACTTGACCTTGTGCTTGAGGTATGATTAGGCCTTGGAATAGTTTGGCTCATATTATATATATATTTTAAGGTACAAGTTTTAATTTCTCAAGTGAACTACCTCAATAGTCAATCTTTTCAACCAAGTGGATACCTCTTTTATTTCCTTCTTTTCTTCTTGCACTTTGGTTATCATGTTGTCTTGGGAAGGGAAGAAGAAAGAGTGTCCTAAAGGAGGTGCTTAGGACATTGCAACTCCCAAATGTAACACCATAGACTGAGTTGCTCCTTGATTATTGTATAAAGATACTAGATTCAAGATAGGAGTATGATGAATTAAGGCATCATTGATCTTGTACATCTAGTTAGACACCCCAAGAGTGCCTAAATTTGTTAAAATTCCATTATCTAACTATTTTTATCTCTTCATTGACTTTGAGTGTTTTTGCATATCCTTTCAATAACATGGTTATTACAAGATGAGCCCTCTAAATGAACATAGATGTTAATGGATCCAAGGAAGTGTAATAAACTCTAAGATTTGTAGCTTTAGTCACAATATAAGGATATTTTAAGGAATAAATGGTCTTCTAGAACCTATCATTGAAGGTGGTGAGGAATTTACGATCCTTTCTTTTAATGTATGTAAACTAGTGATACAAGCTTGCAAAATCACTAGGAATCTTGAATCTAGAAAAAAAGATGTCTTCCAATTGACCCCAAGTGCTAATGGAATTTGAAGGTAGGATGATGTACCAATCATGTTCATCCTCCCCTAAAGCATGTGGGAATATACTGTAGGTCACATCCTAATAAATGGATTCTCACTCTAAAATAAGTATCCTTGAATACTCATAGGTGATCCTTGGTGTTCTTATGGAAGTTGTATTTGGGACACAACTAGTCTAGATTCTTCAATAGGAGAACCATTTTTTCTAAAAAGGACCATGTCTATAGGATTATAATTTCTTGGGATGGCTCCTACTAAGTTGGTTTAGACACCTTGAAATTGTCCTTTATCACTTTTTGTTCTCTAATGTTGATCTAGCTACAAAAATATGGATCATAAATCAATAGATCTAGTGTGAGTGAATCTTCTTCTATATTCCATATTGGTAGCCCTCCTAGGACCAATATGATGATGCATGATTTTGACTCTCCTCAACTAGATGAGAATTCACAATAAACTCACACCTCTCTTAAAATGAAATATTTTGGAAAAGGATTTAACTACCCCAAGGCTTCATTAGTCAAGTCTTGACATGTTGGTCACTTCTGGTGTTCATTGTATGTTGTTTAAACAAGGGGTATTGTGTAAAATCTAAAAGATAGGGTTAGATCTAAATGTACAAAGAAATTAATTCATTCCAAACCTTAGATATAGTGATCCATAATTTTAGATCTAATTATATATTTTCTTGTTGAAACACTTTTAGTACCATATGATCTTCAATCTTTATGATGCTCTTTCTAAATCTAAACAATGTTTATAAAAAAATAACAAAAAAAAGGTTGAGGAAGAATAGGGTTAGAAATCCTAGGTTTGAAAAATTATTGGAATGAATGAATGAACAAGTAGAGAAATACATAAATTTGAGTGCTCTTTGCTTAACCAAAAAGTATCGTGTCACAAAAGAAACTGCAAATTTCTAAGAAATTCAATTTACGGAGACACTAAATACCCAATTCTAACACAATTTAATGATATATTTTATTAAGAAAAGAAGAATGTTCAAATTTATCACACAATATAACTTACAATTAAAAACTACCAATGAAACAATGCATCCATCATATACTTAGAACATTCAAATTCACAATAAAATTTCACTAATGAATAAGAAACAATGAAGTAAACTCATAATAGCTTTTCCCACTATCAACCATTTCTCTCTTTTAAAAGTATAATTTAAGGTCTTTTATTGATGAAGGCACCAAAAAGTTAGTTACAAGTATATGGCTAGGATTCAAATGTTGCTAATGGTCATGATTTGCTTTTCATAAAATATTCTAATATCAAATATATCCACTATATATTCTTAGCAAACTCACCATCTAATGTTTGAGATGTCTTTGAGTGAAATTTCAAAATATACAAGATGTCAAGATCAGGACCTGATATTCATCTTAGAATCCAGAATATGCAGCTACTTCATCATATCCATAATTTATCTTCCAAATCATCTTCTTATTCTTCTCCTCTTCCGTATGGTGATACTCCATTAAGTTCCTCAAGGCACTGTTTATTTTCTCTTCATCAATCTCTTTGAAGAAACACACACCTAAAACAATGACTTTCAAAATAAACTAGTCCATGATGTACTTTATCTTTGTTTGTGGAATACCTTTTTTTGTAGAACCTAAGAATATTCTTTATTTTTTTTGCCATTTTTTCCATCGTCTCTAAGTAAAAAGTACACGGTTGTTGATTAAAACTTGAAAAAAAATTCTTCCATAAAACATTCTTCATTTCTCTGATAATCATCAAATATTCATCTATATCATGATGCTGTCCAATTAATTCTTCAAGCAAAGCCACTTCATATTTCATGTCCCAAATTTGTACTCTAAGTTTATTCATATCCTCTAGGAATTCAATCAAAGATGTTCTTTTAATTTTATCAACTCCACCCATTTCTTGAGATATTCGATGGCCTGTTCCTCTACTATATTTTCTTTACTCGCTATTTCAGGATCCATCTTTTCAATTGCTAGGAGTCGAGGAATATTTTTATCATTATATTTTTATTCATCCTTGCAATCATCTCTTAATTTATCAATTTTACTTTGTAAAATTTTACATACAGACCAAAATTTATCTACTTTTCAATTATCCTATCTACATGTTCAGCCAGATCCTTTGCCCAATCCTTAGTGACATTTGATATACATTTCATCATGTGAGGGAGGAAGCTTCTCATTGTGAAATAACCACTGGAGTAAGTACAGTTCTATCCATAGTTTACATACTCAGACTCGGAGAGTACTCGGCAAGCCCAAAAATTTTGACTCAGGAAAAATTCGGAAAATACTCAGCAAATACTCGACAAATGTGTGTGGATATTTATGTATGTGTATACTCAGGACTGCACTGTACACACATACATATCTATAAACATACATAAGATGCCAAGTTTGCATGCATATACACACACAAACATGACAAGTTTGTGGGTTTTTTGTGAGCTACTAGCGATTACTCAATAATTTGACAGGAGAAAATCCATCTGCATACTGCCCGCGAGTAAAAGTAGAAATTACTCGGCATTCAAATTTTTTGGAGATTACTCGGCTACTTGGAGAGTAATCAAAGAGCATGTAAACTATGGTTCTATCAATGGGTTGTATAGGTGCAGTTAGTTGTTTGCTATACATTTATAATTCTGCTATTTACTCTTTTAAATCCCTTTTGGTATTTTCATCTTTCTTCATTCTCTTCACAGCTGCAGATACTAAGGATTGTATTTCTTCCATTTATTGATCCTAGGCAAGCTTCCCCAAATTGACTATAGTTATTTGATAGTATTCTTTTAGCAAGTCCCTATTGTCTTCAAGTCACTTATGGGAGTGGCAACCTCTGCTAATCTAGATCCTGAGGTGTCTTTGGTTATTGTCAACAAAAGCTTAACCTTTTTCTTAGTTTTAGGCATATCTATTTTATTTAGTATATCTTGGAAATCAATGGCCCAGTTCTCACCTTTGGCCTTCTCTTTTGTATTTTTACTTCGAGCCATATAGGTGCAAGAGATGAAGAATCAAATATTTGTTGCTTAGTTTGTTCTGAATCAATATTCTCTTGAGCAATTTACTCATTTATTGACTATTTTACAACTGTGGATATTGACCCTAGTACATCTTGTTGAGCCTAACTAAATATGTTTTCTTATGCTTGACCAAATATTTCTTTTAGTATCATTTCTTCCACTCTCTTATTACCTTGTGCTTCTTTAAATTCTTTATTACATTGCTTTGTTTAATAAGTAGGTTCGAATGTTACCATGGATGAAATATCTCGTAGACTTTCTTGTACCACAAGATCTTCCTTTTGTTGCTCCATAGGATATCCACTTGCACTGGAGTATTCGGTACTGGATTATCTTGTCTACTTGATCTTGTGGAACTGGATCTTATAGCTGGATATTAAGAATATCTTGTGTAGAGACATTTATACGGATGTCTTTTGCAATACCAGATATAGATCCTTATTGATTTTCTCTTACAGGAACTAATTTTGTCAAAAGAATTAGAGATTATTGCTTTCAAAGCATTGGGTCTTTCTTGTTCAATTCACGAATCATTGGATGAGCTTCAAATAATGAAATGGATTCATCAACTAGGACTTCCTTATTTGAACTTTCAATCTAGCCTTGTTCTACAGTATCTAGTACACCCAGTTATCTTTATTGTGTAGTATTTCTTCAACTAAGCCACTTCTATTTGATTATCTTCAATAATTCAATCCATTTGCACTCTGCTACTAATTTCTCCTCAAAGTACTTCTTGTTCCTCCATTTCTTGCATTGTTCTATTGATATTAGACAATGAGGGTGGAGATAGGACTGGTACAAACCTTATTGGTGAATTGGTATAAATAACCATCACGTCTTGATGGATATTTGTGGGAGCTATTTGTATAACTAGAGCTCTTTGTGCAATTGTAGGAGGGATGGAAATAGAAGGGGAAGAAGATGAAATCAGTCTAATACCTAAATCAACTTGTCTGCTTGGGCCCTTGGTGTAACTGGCCCTTGAACCTTCTTTTTCTTTCTTTTCAATGGGATCACTTCTTCTTTCGGTTCCTCTTCTTCTTGTGTAACCACATCCGCAATCTTTCTTTTATACACTGTATGTGGTTCTTAAACAAGTTTCAACTATTTTCTTTCCTTTTCTTGGCTTAGGAGGCTACAAAGTCTTTACTCCTTCCTACAAAGTTGCATTAATGTTCCTTCACCTATATCATTTTTCTTCATCGATCTTCTTGTTGTATCTTTGTTATAAGTAAGAGTAAATCCTTAAGATTTTAACTGTTCCACTTTTTTACTTCAACCATGCTATACTATAGTTTAGGATATTCTTCATTAAATCTTTCAAGGAAGTTTCATTACGCTCTAACCAATTGGGTAAAGGGATAGGATTGTTGAAGATATTCTCCTTATCATAAGCCTTATGTAAGACTAGCTAATCCATCATTAGATATCTGATCGAAAACTATGTGTACGCCAAAAAAATTCATCTAATAGGTAGTTAGTCTACAATAGCTTATTTTCCTCACTTCATGGTCATCACTACAATCTGCCCTAAAATCTTCTCATTCAGGTACATGTTTGAGCTCTTATCCTATATGTTTTTCCATTTGGCCATGGGGATCAAAATAATGCCATGCAGAATAAGTATGTAGGTCATGCAACTGGATTTCTAGATCAAACTCCTTAGCACTCACCAAGGAAGTGGAAGCATATACTCTAATCATTATAGGAAATTGAATTATTTTTCTATGTTTAGCCTCCAAAATTTTGTGTTTCACACAATTTTCTCATTAGCTCTAAAAATACTATCTTGTCAATTGGATATTTTGGTAGTTTGTATCATGATCCAAAGAAACCTTCAATTCTGATATATAAAAGTTAGAGAATTGTATAAACTAGTTTCCATAATTTCTCACTACCTCAGTTTCATGCAATGATAGCTTTCTGATCTCCTTCCAGCATTCTCACTGTGAACATAGTGAAAGAATCATTTACTCTCCTATAGTGAGCTAATGAACTCTTGAGCTCCAATTAGGGATAATATTCAAAGATTGCAACTTGATTTTCCTCGATGCCAATTACACCTTGTTTTGTTAGGCCTTGATAGTTATCCTTTCTTGCAAGTGAATATATTGAGTACAAATTCATGTAGAATCTTCTAGTTTCTTCCACTTCAGTTAATTGTCTGTCCAACAAATCACATGTTTACCTTTTAGAATGGTCTTGATGAATACGAACATCCATGGGAAAAATGTGGAAGTTTTAGGCAAACCATTATTCTACTTAAAAGAGTGATCATGTCTCCAATCCTATTGAAAGTCACTTCTTAACAATGTCTTAGCTATTTTGTAAACTATTGTCCTAGGATTCTCTATCCAATTCTTGTTTATATGCTACAAAGACTTTTTTTTCATTCTCATTGTATGGTCTTCAACATCTTTCAGTGGTAATGTTGCAACTTCTTCATAAAAAGGGATCTGGAATGTTTTTTCTATGACTTGTAACATGATATCTACTGAAACCCTCCCTTCAATAGTAATTGTTGTTCTTAATCCCACATGATAATTCCTTGCACTGCTTTAGGAAAATTCACCACCAATAATTCACCTCCAACAATTCATCGCCGTGGAAAATCCACCACTAGCAATTCATCGCCGTGGAAAATTCACCACCAGCAATTCATCGCTGTGGATAATTCATCGCATATACAATTAGGAAATTACTGTTGGTGAATTTTTCATGGCAATGAATTGTTGGTGGTGAATCTTCCTAGAGATGAATTTGTCATGACGATGAATTGTTGACAATGAATTGTTGGATGTGAATTGCTGACAGTGAATTTGCCTGAAGCCTCCTTACACAAATCCTCATTAATTCCAGGCACTGTATTGAATTTGGAAACCCTTCTACTTGACCAATCCCATTCTTCATCATCTTCTTTGCTCTATTTGTTGCATCCAGACTCCTCATTCTTTGTCTAAATTCTTCTAGGTTTACAAGTCCAAGATAAGTGTTGGAGATGTTCTCCCATGTTGAATTAATTGTAGATGCTCATGTTACTTTCTTAAATTTGTACTTCATTTATTTTGCTCGAGACATCAATACCTGTAAGACAAAGAAGGAAGCACCAATTACCATTGAATCGCCCTTTAATTAATTCATACTTAACAAGAAGTCTGTTGGGAAAATTCAGATGTCATGACATTTACTGTCTTAGAACATATTCCCATGTTTAAGAGATCTTCGCATTCTTATACGATCTTTGAGAATTCATATTTGCGGGAAATTAATCAGGATCTAGGTCTGTGATATATATTATCAAACTTTTATCCTATCCGGTTAACTAATCAAATTCTGCACGAATTCAGGCTTAAAAGTTTTACAGAGGTCTTGTGCTAATTACCATTAGATATGGATGTTGTATGTTGAAAAATGTCTTTTGGTCTAGTGAAATTTTACAACCTTATCAATGTACATGTTTGCTCTGGATAAGTCGCTTAAAAAAGGTCCACATCTGTTGAAGAATTCTACAAATTGAAATACGGTAAATTTAACTAGGTTTTGTTAAGATTTCATACCTGATGTGAAAATGATGTGTAGATACTCAATGTAATCCTTCAATTTGTTCATACTTTCAAATCTTATTTTGATTTTACATAGATTCATTTCAGCAATGGAGGTAATCATTTAATGTTAGGGTTCAATTATGCATTCTATAGTATTTTCCAGTTGATTTTGAAATTTCATTTTATCATTTAATTTACAAATTAGGGTTTTAATTGATCATTATACCTTAATTTAGGATTGTTTTAATAATGACATCTTAACCTAGGGTTTTTTTCACAAATAATTTTTCAAACTATTTCTTCAACCCTATTTTGAATTCTATAGAACAAAATTTATAAGTAAAACATGTAAATATGATTCAATTATGATCAAATTATGATCTTTTCCATTATTCATAATTTTTTAGGGCATGATCTAGAACTCATAGGTTTTATTTGAACCACATAAAGCTTAAAATTTTGAAGATGCAATATCCAAAAGGTTGTGAAGCTAACACCTCCACTCACCCTTCTTTCCCTTGGCTCATTTTACCTTTACAATACTTTTCATACACTTTAATGGTGCTCACAACATCTACTTCTCATTTGTTTGTGATTGAGATCAACTCCTAATCACTCTTTTACAAATACAAAAATGTCAAAATAATTGATAAAGTTGGGTTTGTACTTTACATTAACCTCAAGTCATGTCACCATTAATGTTGCAAGGTAGTTGGTAAGCATTATTAATGTACAAGTAGGAAAAAATTTTCAATTTGTTGATAGCCTTGTAAGATTGGGGACTAGATGTAGATATATAGATGTTTAAAATGTCTGCATCCGTCATCATTTTCCATTAAATTTTTTATGAATATTAAAAAATAGACCCCTAGCTTATGACCTACTCTAACACCATTGTTGAATAGCATAAAGGACAACCAATATATTTTTCATATGTTGATTTAGCCAAATTGTGCCCCATGAGTTGCTTTGTGGTGAAAGTTGGGGGATGTCCTTGCATTAATACTACACCTATGCCTGTGTTATAAGAATTTTGGCAAATGTGTAGATAGTGCATTGTCATTGATGCCAACCTTTTTTGATACCAATGCACTTATGTTGAAGGAAAGTTCATGGTTGGGTGTCAAAATGGTGTAATATTGTCTTATCATTTAAAGTTCATAGTTGGATGCCAAAATGTCGCTACTAGTACACTGTTGTACACTATCATTTTAAGTTCATGGTTGGATGTCAAAATGCCTTGATTGATAAGTTTCTAAGTTGTCTAAGGCACAAGACTGGTTTCATAAGAGCTCTTTCAACTACTCTACATCTCTCAGCAGATGAAGATTTGGTTTGTGGTTTGAAGGGTAGCTCTACACAACTATAAGGTATGCATATTTCAAGTTTCTATGCATAATTTTTATCGCAGAGTGTTCTAGTGTTATTGGAGTATGCACATATTAAGTTTGAGTGAATGAAAGCTAAAGAAGAACTAAATGTCTCCACACTTCACCACATTACATTGTTTTTCCATGTGATTTTGGATTTATGTTTTTGAAGGTGGTATGTCTTCTTAGTCCAAGTTTTAGTTGATTTGGTACACCACCTATGTTTTTGTAGACGATAGCATGGTCTATGTTCCAAAAACCTGGCTTGTTGGTCTATTGGTGTCTAAACGATTTGCAACAACATATACTAGATTAAATTTGTGTATAGAGGTTATGTAATGCATGATGGAATCTCTTTGGGTTCTTTGAATGGTTCACAATTTGATATCTAATCCTCTCCTATACTGTAGTCTGTTTGAAGTTGATATCTTGGTCTCTAAGTGTTTGCGCCAACATGAATTGATCTGAAATGACAAAAAGAGTGCACACAAGTGTTGTTACAAGACATATCCATTTGGTGGAGTGATTTGCAAAGAGTTTCTTGGTCTCTCATGTTTTGTCTTGGTCTAGAGTTGATGTTTGACAATTTGCTTGCTTGTCGGGCTGATTTGTCATGTTGAGTTGCTTGTGACAAGTGTTTAGATGTGTGTGCTAATTTTGAAGATGTGTTCTATGAAGAATAGGTCCTAAATATCTTTATGCTTGGACTGCATGGGATTTATTTCTATTGCACATATTTTTGGAGCCGACTTGTAATTATTGTATATCTTATATCATATGTTTGTAGCTAACATGGAGAAACCTTTTGAAGGTTGTTGAGGGTATAAATAGAAGATACAATCTTTTGAGGTGTGTGAGTGTGTAGTGAATTTTTTGAGTAGACAATGTGCAAATAGATTTTTGTAGAATACCTTTTGATAATGAAATGTGGCAAAGATCAGTTTTGAGAAATCAACAGTGAATGTAATGAGATTGTGAAAGTGAATGTGTGCTTGTAAATGAGAAAGTTTGTTGAAGGCAGTGAGTTGTAGGCAACAAAGCTTGTTGAAGCAAATGTATGTACCAAAGGCAGCGAGTTAGAGGTAATAGATGTATTGATATATTTCAATTATATGTTGAGGTTGTGAACCTTTGTTGTGCGTGTTGTATTGAGTAGGAAGTAGTGAACTTCCTTTGGTTAAAGACCATAAAACCTATTGTAAAATATTTTTTATTTGTGAGGTTGGGATTGGACAGTAGATCCAAGCAGCTTTCTCACCATGGTTTTTCCCTTGTAGGGTTTTCCAAGTAATTAGGTGTTATGGTTATTTGGATTTGTGTTCTTTTGCTTGTCATGATTTAATTGGATAATTGTTGATGAATGGAAATAATTAATTAAGTATTGATTCACCCCCCTCTCAGTACTTTTGTGTGTTCAACAATTGGTATCAAAGCCAAGTGCCTTGATACATCCTAACATCTGAGGTAGATCCTTAGTGGAATACATGGGAATTGAAGGATTGTCAAATGAGAAGAATCGTTCGGAGGCTAAGAAGCATGAGGATATGGAAGATTTTAATGAAGAAGATTGTGAAGTTGAATTTAAAGGAGAACTTATTTAAGCATCAAATGATTTGGATAATGCAAGAAGAGAATGTGGAGAATTAAAGATCAAACTCAAAGAATCAAAAGAGAATCATAAATGTGAGAGTTCAAGTTGAAGAAGGAAAAAGGGTTGCAAATTATCTGAACAATAAGCTAAATGAAAAATCAGTGGAATGCTCCAAACTTGAAGAAGGAATTGTTTCTAGAGAAAGCAACAAATCATATTAGCAAAGGCCTAAAACTCAAGAAAAGCTCTAACATTCTTGATGAGATAATCAATTATCAAAGATCTGTAAAAGGTAAGGGTGGTCTTGGATTTGAAGAATGTCAGAACTCAAAGGTTAATATTCTTGAAATAAGAAAGGAAAAGGACTCTACTGAAGATTCTAAAAATATCAAAGATGAAAGGAAAATATTAGATGATGGCTTCATAAAGGCCAACAATCAGAAGAATGGCTTCAAGAGATCTCCTCCTAAACATACTGCTACTTCCGAGTTCTCTTAATCCTTTCATGGTTATTGTTATTCTTTCAATAAGTTTGGTCATGAGGCTAATGATTGTAGAACTAAGACAAGAAGGGATAATTATATGAGGAAGAACTCTTTTGTGCATCCAAGACATAATGTTGTGGTTTCTCATTCCTTTTATGGCTACTACTTTGCATGCAATAAGTTTGGTCATAGGGTTACTGACTATAAAACTAAAATAAGGAGAAATGGTTTAGCCCCTGAATATAATATTATTTGTTACAAGTGCAATAACTTTGGGTATAAAGCAAGATTCTACAAAAGTGATTATGTGAAGCCACATGCTCAACATAAGAAGATAGAGGAAAAGAAGGAAGTGGGAAAGGTTTGGAGAAAGAAACGAGAGCAAGATAATGAAGTAAAGAAGGACACAACACTTGTGCATTGTGTACATGATTTCATGATTGATTTAGATAGAACACTATCTCAGGGGGAGCTATCTTTCGTAAAGTCTCTCAACCCCTTGAAGAGAGTAAGATGTTGGTCATTATAGCATGAAAGGTGATATGAATGAATAGTTTGAAGAATTTATTGATGAGTACAAGATGAAATTTGTAGATCAATTGTTCGGAGTAAAACAATTTCTTGTGGAGGTCTACAAAATGAATGTGCATCCCTGTGAAGTCATAGAGCACTATGGTAGTTGCTTACCTAACAAGTACAAGGTGCATTAATTGTGGAATGTTAGGGAAAAGATGAAATCATTTATACTTCAATTTGTATGATATTGGCTCATTTGAACCAAATAATTTTGCATCTAGAGCTAAAAAGTTGAAGGTATCAAAAGAATCTTGTGAATTCAAGAGGAATTGTGGTAAAACCCTAGCGACAGTACATAGAGGTATTTTCAAGTTGCTCATAAAACCTTGTTTTAAAGTTTAGAAAGGAATTATAATGGCTAATCCAAAATTGGTTGATGTTTTTGAGAAACCAAGGCTGAAATATGAGAAGTATCCTTTCAAGGTAATGCAGGTAGATAAGGATGGTGTGTTCTTCAAGGTTACTATTGACACTGTGTACATTGAAGATGTTAGAATCTACATTCACACTCCTATAAATAAAATTGATCACATAAAATTTGAGGATCTGAGGCACACCTTGCTAGATGATGACTATGGGGTAAGTGCAAAAAGATGGGGGGCCAAAAACGGGGCTTAAGTGGCCACTTTTTTTCTAAAATCAAGAAATACTAACCTTGGACATGAAATTGAGGATAGTTACACTCAAAATTTTGAGATGCAACAAAAACAAGGATTGTAGTGCTCTGAGTCTACTTTCTAAACTACTAATTTATTTTGAAAATGGTTGAGATTAAGGGGTTCAAAAGAGGGGACCACAAAAATTGGTGTTGTTTTTGTCAGAAAAACATAACATAGTAACTTTTGTGGCTCCCTAGCACGGTGAATTTTTTTTTAGTATTTTTAAAATCGCTTCAGTGAGAAATTAACTAACAGTATGTAGTTTATGCTCGATTTTTCTAATAATTTTTTAATGAATATTTGATTTTTTACTAATTTTCAAAGTGGACACTTCCTTAAAAACAAAATTTTGGTTGTGCTACCCCTATAAATTTTGGAAACTAATTGAATTTTTTTTTTCTTTAATATGTGTAGAATGGAGTGTAGTTTCTAAAAATGTAATTTATTTGAAATTTCAATGAACAGTTAATTTATAACGAAAAAAACACCAAACATTGGTTTTTGCCAAAAAACAAACACAAATAAAAGAAATTATAGATCAAAGGCTTAACATTGTCAAAAAGTGAAAAAAATTACATCATTAGGTAGCTAAGAGAGATCCTAACATTACCCAAGTGTTCGATTTGTTCAACATTGAAACACGTGCAATCCTGACGGTGAGCACAAACCTGATTATGTGAAATATTGTAGAGTTTGCAAAAACACATCTTTGGATGTTGGGAAGGCCCTCCAAGCCTTTGGATTGGTATTCCAAGGCAAATACCAAGCCCAAGGCTTGGTGATTTCCAAAGCAAGATATAATGTGAGCGTGTTATAACGCGCTTGCATTATTTCTTAGTTTTGATATGGTTTTCGCATTTTTGCAAGACATGCCTAGCAAGACATAACATGAGCATGTTACAATGCGCTCGCGTTATGTCTTTCTTTGTGTTAAATGCTACTCTATTGAATGGATGTTTATATATTTGTATGTTTGTATGTATGTATGCTTGTATGTCATGTATGTGAGTATGTATGTATGTATGTAAGATTGTATGTACATATGTACATGTATGCTTGTATGTATGTAAGATTGTATGTGCATATGCATGTATGCTTGTATGTATGTAAGTATGTATGTATGTCTGCTTATATGTATGTATTTATGTATGTCTTTAGAGGGAGTGAGAATTTTGAGAGAGAGAGAGAGAGAGATTTTTCTAGGTAGGGTGGGAGGGAGAGAGGGAGGGAGAGACCCGAGAGAGAGAGAGGTAGAGAGGTAGTGAGAGAGAGAGGCCTGAGAGAGGGAGAGGGGGTGGAAGGGAGAGACATAAGAGAGAGGGAGTGTGAGATAATGGGTCTAGCTGAGAGGGACCTAGCCAGGCAGGGGATAAAGAGAGAGAGAGGGCCGGAAGAGAGAGAACCAGGAGAGAGGAGAGAGAGAGGGAGAGAAGAATGGTAGGCAAGAGGGAGTGAGAGACGGAGGGAGAGAGGGAGTGAGAGAGAGGGAGGAGACACCCAAGAGAGGAGAGAGGGTGGAGGAAGGACCCGAGAGAGGAGAAAGAGAGGGTGGAGGAGAGGGACCCAGGGACAGAGTGGAGAGAGACACCCCAAGGAGAGAGGAAAGGATGGAGAGGCAAGGAAGAGAGAGAGAGTGGTAGACTGACAAGGACAGACAGAGACAGACAAGGAGGACCCTACACACAGGAAGGATCCCAACGGACAAGGACAAGGACGGAGGCTGGCTGAGCCAGGTCCAACGCACATGGACAGAGGACTGAGGAAGGAGGACAGGCTGGAGGACACACAGGCATGGAGGAAGAGACAGGAAATGGACCCCAGGCTGGATGGCTTAAATGGACACAGAAACAGAAGGAAGGAGGGTGTGGCTGGAGGGTGAAGGAAGAATTAGGTGGACATGGCTGAGGAAGACAGAATGGAGGGTGAGGAAAAGGAGGGTTGAGAAAGGAAAGGAGGTTGGAGGGGCTGGATGGAAGGAGGGTTCAATGTGGTAGTGGTATAAAGGAGGATTTAGGTTTATGGTTGGAGGCTGGAGGTTGGAGGGTTTAAGGGTTGAGAGACATGGTCAGGTGGAGAAATGGAAGGAAAAGGGTAGTAGGTTGGAGGATGGAGGATAGAGGGTGGATGGAAGGTAACACATGGATGAAGGAAGGAAAGTAGAAATGCCGTCAGAAGCTAGAAATACAAGGAAAAAAATAAATTACTCCCCATATTGGTTGATTCACTTCCCTTGCTCTCCTATTTCTCCTTATGCAACTTTTCCCTTAGATTTGGTGTAATACTTGTGCAAAACCTACAAATAGTAAGCAAGAAAGTTGGGGAAGATTAACTGTTAAGGTGAAAATGGAGGAGGAAGGTTGCTTTTATAGACAACCTTTCGAATGGATAGCTGAGATTAATCCTCTAGAAGGATTCCAAGATCAATGGTGGAGGATGCATGAGAGGGAGGTTACAAAATGGATGGTTGAGATTAAATCTCTAGAAGGATTCCAAGATCAATGGTCCAGAATTGATACACCAAGAATATGCTATTCTTGGAGGAATCATGACAAGTATGACGCCTGATGGCTATGACAACAATGAAGGCTATGTCAGGGGTTAATGACAGGGCATCTTTGACCAAGTGGTGCATAAATAATTTATTTTAAATAATTTATTCAAAAATGGAGGAAAATGGAGGAAAAGGACAAGTGGCAAATAAATAATTTATTCAAATTATTTATTTGGAGAAAATGAAAAAGGAGCATTTAATTAAATTAATCAATTTAATTAAATGGAGAGATGGAAATTAGACATGGATGATAGATTTGAATTATTTATCCAGAAGAGAAGAATGACACATAATTAAATAATTTTGACAATTATTTAATAATAGAAGAATAAAAGGTCAAATAATAATAATTATTATCTAACTATGGACAAATGATGAAAGATAAATAATTAAATAAATAATGATTTATTTAATTATTGAAGAAAGGGATATTAGTGCCAGTATTGGCATGGTGTGTTGGTTTAAAGGTGGCATTGTTGTTCTTGCCACCAAGGTTCAAACCCCGTTGGGGTGGTATTGTTGAATGGTTGTATTCCAGTTCATAGCTCCGGTCAAAAACATTTACCCCTTGAATAAAAAAAAGAAAGGGATATTAGTGACACAATCAAATAATTTTAATTGATTAGGATAGAATAAAGATTAGAAAGTGAATTAATCAAATAATTAAAAATTATTTAATTATTAGAGGATGATGACCAAGGAAAAATGTTGCTCATAGACTTAGGACATTTTTCAGTGTCTACACTTTGCCCCTCTTTGACATGATCATCGCGTTGTGTCAAAGAAATTTAATTCTGAAATATGCCCCAGTGAAAGCAGGGTGAGGAAAGATGACCAGGAGGGTTGTGGTATGCCCCCTCAAGAGGATAGGCGGGTTCAAAGAACATGAATGTGCTCTCGAAATGGATGATAAGACTAAAGGATGAAGGATAGAAGAAATGTTAGCATGGAAGGGGATGGATGTTAGCGTGAAAGGGAAAGGAGGATGAAGATGGAAAGTTAGACAAGAAATGATAAGGGAACCAACTTTCATGCTTACATTTTTATATTTATCATCATTGGGCGTCAAAATTTCACAAATGGACCACACACACCATGGTATGACATAGACCAAGGTGTGCAAGGTGACCATTTGGGAGAGACAAGCAGTCAAAAGACAAAGTCAACAGACAAGGAATGCCCCAACTCATACTAAGGACCCAATTATCCCAGTCTTTTTTCCAAGACAAACTACAGACAACAAGAAAAGAAAAGAGGCCACGATCCATCATTGTCCCTCTAAATCCATTGATAGGAAATCCTTGAGGAGACTAGTAACATGACCAAAGATCAATTGGGAAGATAAGAAAAATCCAAATCAACAAAGTGTTTGCCAAGATAGTGTTTGCCAATGATAATGATAAGATTGTATGATTGACTTATTAGGTTGACCAAGATGACTAAGTTGATTGATAGGTTGACAAGGATTGATAAAGTGATTTGATCGATAGGTTGACAAAGATTGTTTGACAAGTTGACAAAAGTTGAAAAATTGATTTGATTGATTGTACCTAGTTTTAAGGACAAATCCTAATTAAGGCAAGATTGATTGACCATGTTGGCAAGATTGATTGTGACAAAGATTGGTCGTTTGTTTGACAAATATTGATGAACATGACCAAGCGATGTGATAATACCAAGTTGCAAGAAGGACACGTCCTGTTTTGGAGCAAGGGACACATTTGATAAGGTTGATCAAGTGATAAGTGTTGACAAGGCACCTAACTACAGGAAAGACATATCCTGCTTAAGGTGAATGACCAAATTGACAAAGTCTAACCTCAGGAAGGATGCATCCTGATATAAGACCATATGAGATAAATGAACTAATTCTCCATTCCGATTGAATGACCAATTTGATTGATTGATGATAAGATGATTGATTGATGAAAGATTTTGTTGGTTATGTTTGTTTGTTGTTTCGTGATTTGGTTTGAATGATGATTTTTTTCAAACCAAGGACTTGACCAGACCCGACAAACCCTAAGGGAATTGACCTAGGGGGCCTCAAGGGCTTATTGAAATATGGCCTTGACTATGTAGCAATGCACAAAGACCTCGTAGTTCGACACGACTTGACTTTGCATTATTTGAAAAAAGACGAAGTCATGATTTTATTTGGACAAACTAAAAGGACTGACCTAATGCCTCAAGGGCCCATTTAAGATGAGCCTTACCTACATAGAAAACAAACAGAGGAAACGTAGTTTGACCACTCTAACACAAACTGACTTAGACTTGGACTCAGACTCTATTTTTGGGATTTTGATGTTTTCTGATTTTTTTGGATTTTTTAAGTTTTCTAATTTTTTTTGGATTTTTGGGGACTTTATGAGGTTGATACCATGTGTCGTATCCCATGAAGATGAAATTCAAGGAATTTCTCCTAGTTAGGTATAGGACCAACTTATTATGCGCGAGGGGATCAATGGATGAAAAGGATGATCATGAAAGTGAAGGACGTTAAATGTCGATGGTTCTTAGGCTATGAGAAGGATGACAAAGCTTTATTATGGATGAATGAGAATTTATTATGGACGATAACAATAAGGATAAAGGAAAATGTATGTGAAAGATACCCACAATCAACCAAGCAGGCGTGCACAAGGATTCAAGGAAAAAGATGATCTTGCCCCTAGTCAAGTTGAAAGCCAATTGATAGGTGATGATAATAACAACATTGTTTGATATGGGAAGAACACATCCCGAAAAAACATGAGGATTGGGAAAGACATATCCCGTTGATGATAATGTGACTAAAGGATCAAGGTTTGCAGTAAGGCTGGGAACAAAGCCAATGAATGTTTTGGATGATGCACAAGGTTGCATAGCAAGATTGTATGGATTAGGCTTATTGCATTTGAAATGACTAACCTTAGGACTAGATGGGATTATGGAGGGAACTTGGATAAGTAGAATAGAATCCTTAAACCAATGACAAGGTAAAACCAAGACCAACAACATGTATGGAAAGATAATGGATTGATTTTGGCAAAGGTTAGGGACATAAGAATTATTTGCTGAAAGAATTAGCATATGATCTCCAAGGACTATGTCGCATAGGAACAATTTTTTTTCTCCGAGATATGGGTTTGGATAAATTCTATGAAGGAAATGACATGATATTTCATGAATAGTGTACGAACAAAGGATAGACATGTCAATAATTTTCCCAAAGCATGATTTATGTTTGTGCCCCATTTCTTATCAAAATAAAGGTAGGTGGGAAAATAGATGGAAATGATATGGATTGGATGGATAGATGGAAATGTTATAAGAAAGGCATAGAAAATGAGACAACTTGCCCCCAAGTGTAATGGTTTGAATAGATAATTGCTCTTACACATGACACATGTTTGCTAGGTTTTCATCATGATACTTATCCAAAGTGCCATAAAAATGGTTTTTACTATTGGACGAAATTTTTCTCTTTACTTCTTTTTTTTTTTTCTTTTTTTTGATGATGTCACAAAGACACCTATTTTCTAGGTTTTCATTAGGGTGACAATTTTTTTAATTTTTTTATATCGACTTGATGTTTTGGATGATCACTGATTGTTCTAAATCCTTTGATGGTGTTGATGTAGATATCGATGTCATGATATTCCAATAGTGACCTTTATGGAATCGTTGTCTTGTTAGAATCATAGCACTTGCATACAACTGATCAATGTCATTGTGATCCTTTTTGATACTAGAGTTGGTCTTATCAGAATATGCACATCATCATAGAGTACCATGGGAGTCCTTATGATAAAGAGTTGTTTCCAAGATGCGATGAATTTGTGATGTGAGATTTTTAGACTTTAGGCAAGATGAAGGATTATGATGGATGATGGTAGGTGTGGATGGACTATTTGGTGTTTTGGATGTAGCAATTTTTATTCTCCAAACTTGGGATGGTGGATGATGGAGTTTGGATTTTTGATTGGGATAATGTTTGGAACCAACACTTTTATATGCCTTGCTTAATGACCATTTTGATGGAGGTGGAAATTTATTATATGCGAGAGTCCTCTTTTCTTGTGGCTCCACATTTTGATTGACTTTTCGATTTGGAATATTTTCTTTGCTTGATCCATTTTTCTTTGGGATTCATTTTAACTTCATTTGTCCACTTGAATTTTAGTGAATGGCCTTTGACATTTGATAATTTTGAACTTTGGATTTGTAATAATTTTCTTTTTGTTTGTTCCAAATAGAAGATTTATTTATGTTGGAATGATGGTTTATGGTGTGGATGGAAGGAGTGTCGGTAACAACCTTATGACAAGGACTACTCATGGCCTCCATTTTGATGTTTGTATCAGATAAAGTTTCCCCTAATATTGAGGAAGTACCACTAACAACATTTGATTCTTTGACTGAAGAATAGCCAAGACCTTGATGTCTAGGATTTTCATAAAACTGTATTGGTTCTCGAATGCCTTGCTCATGTAGACCTAGTCCTTTTCCTTGATATTGCATGCTCTAAAATATTCTATTTGTGATGGGGTGTTTTTTACTTTGAAAACAAACTCATCATTATTTAGCTGGAAACCATTACTCAAAATTTTCTCATCTACAAGAAATCCTACTTTGACAAAGGTAGATGCTCCTAGTTGATAGGATGTTTTGGCTTTATCATTCATCATGCTTATTTCTTCTTGATCATTTGGGATGTCGATTTGATCCATGGTAGATTTTGTATCTTCTTCTTTGACTTGATCCATAGTAGCCTTTTTGTGTTCTTCTTTGACTTGAACCATGTCATTTATTTGATTATCTATGTGGCCAAAGGAGACAAGTGTATCATCTTGGGAAATGGAGGTGTTTGGAGTTTGGATAGGATCAACTTCAACTGTTTGATCATGGATGGTATAAAGGTCTATGAGAGGATCATTTTGGAATTCATGTTCAAGGGTAGGATCTTGGTCAAAAATAGGTTTATCTTGGATGACATGATTGGAAATGGGATCTTGATCAAGGATAGGTGCATTTTGGATGCCATGATTATCTTGAAGGAATCCTTGGATGGACTTAAGGATGGGGTCATGGGATGGATTACTTCGATCTTGACATGAAGGTGAAGCTATGATATCATGCTTTGGAATTTTCTTTTGGCATGTATCCCAAGGTGTAGGCAATGTGATGTGATTTTGGAGACCATGAACAAATTTATTTTCATGACTAAATGTAGCTTGGGATGGATTGAATAGGAATGGATTAGTGGATGATTGACTAGGATAGGATGTAGAGACTTGGAATGGGTTGAGGGATGATGGACTAGGATAGGACGTAGAAGCTTGGAATGGACTAGTGGAAGGTTGGTTTCCCTTGTCAAGGTCAAGATAAGGGTGATTAATGGATGTTTGTTGTGGATTAATGTCATGGATTGTGCTAAGGGAATCTTGATAGTGAGGGTAGATGGATGGATGACTAGAGTTTATGGGTTGTTGGTATGAGGGATAGATGGATGGCTGACAATGGGTTGTGGGTGCTTCATATTTGGATTCAAAGTATTGTTTTTTGAAGTCTATGGCTTGTTGGGCTTGACCAATGTGGAGTAATTGGTATTCAACTTGACTAGAAAGCATATCAAGGTGAATGGAAGACATGGTGGTGGATGGTATGAAGCCTAAGAGATGCCAATGCAATGGAAGGTATGCACTTATGCTATGTTTTTTTTGGATTTTTTTTTGGATATAAGGATGCACCTAAGACCAAGATTAAGGAATGGTAGAATGATAATGACCCTATGACCAAAGGATATGACATGCAAGGATGATGATGACCAAAGGATATATATTTTTTTGGGGGGGATTTTTGGGATAATATAGGGATGTGAAGTGATAATGCATAATGACCTTATGACCAAAGGATATGGCATGCAAATGAAGCTAAATTCTAAATGATGCAAGATGGTATGGGACTAAGCTATGTTTTTTGTGATTTTTTGGATATTTTGTTTTGGATTTTTGGATATGAAAATGCAAGGGTGATAATGCAAGGATGAAAATTCCTAAGAGATAGGGGATAATGGATGCTAAAGGACACTAAAATATTGATTGATGGTCAAAGTGAGTGATAAGGTGACTAAATGATACTAATGCAAGGTTATGATAATGAGATTAATCTATGTTTTTGGTTCTTTTTTTTTGTATTTTGGGGTATGAAAATGAAAGGATAATGAGGGATTGATATGATACTAAGGTAAAGTGAGCTATTTTTTTGTATTTTTGGAATAATGGGTAAAGTGTAATCTAACGAAGGGTAGTCTAAATGAGGGTGATCTAATGCAAAGGAACCCTAAAATTTTAAACAAAGGGTGGCACTCAAGCTAATGTAAATCCAAGGCAACAAATTCCAAATTTAATTGACCATAAGAGGAAAACCAAGATCAAGAGATAAGACCAAGACTCAACTTGACAAAGTGACAATGATAAGACAAATGACAAGGACAATGGTCAATGACAAGTAGAATAAGTAACCAATAATTTTCAAAAGCTCAAAGGTCTCCCTATGTTCAAAATATGAAGGTTTAAATGCAACCTAAAAGTCAAGGTCTAATTTGTGTAATGCAAAGGATTGAGTAATACAACCTATAATGCAATGTATTTCTAATGGGAATTCCTAAAATGAATTGGTAAATCTTGCATGTCTCTAGTTTTTAAGTCAAGATCACTATTATGATGAATTGGTTCAATTTTGGACAAGTATTTTGTGAAATTGTGGTAATTAGGAAGTTGTGGCTCTGTATCTAGCAGTTGTTGTTTTCCAGAATGTTGTTTTGACAGTTTTGATGTTTTTGAAATGGTTTTGATCTAAATTTTTTACTGTTTCTAATGTGATATGACTAGAAAACACAACAGATAGTATGAAGCAATTTGTTTAGGACTGGTTTGATGTGAAAATGTTTGATTTTTAAAGAAGACAAGAATAATCCTAAGGTTGGCAAGGACAATATTCGTTGAATTCCCACTTGGATTTCTCTAGCCATGCTTATTCAAAGCGGATAGCCTAGGAACTTGGTAGCATTGGCTCCCCTCCATGACACTCACTTATATGGGCATACCAAGTTCCAAACTTTTGGGTCATGAACTCCCAGAGTTTGCTATCTCTATAGTGAACCATGAGAATGTGGGACAACTTCAGAGGTCCGACCTCCTATACTAGCAAATAGAGGTATTTTGGCCACTACAAACAAGAGGTGTCTAGTAAGGGAATCTGATTTAGGGGATACAATGCTAAACTACCTCGAGAGTTCTCCCAGCCCTTAGAACAAGGGTTTCTCATATCATAAAGATACTGGAGGAGAACTAACATGTACCGTCCTGTTGACTGCGAACTTTCCTTGTAGCCACAAATTTATATAGCGGTTCGAAAGGACTTGGCTTTAGCCCATTACCGCTTGGGTCCTTCCCTTAGGGTGAGTACTTTTTCCCACTAAGGCAGTCCCTCTAATGGGTAAACACAAAATCAGATGGGTCTAGCTTTCTGATCACCGAGTTTGCACATGGTGAGAGCATAATACCTACCACCCTCAAACACTAAGACATGGTGTTCTTTACCCTCTAATTAAATCTATGTGAGAAAGAAAATCATTCATTTTAAGCACCAAACGAAATTTTTTTCTAATCTAAAACAAGCAAAGTGGTTTCAAAATTTAATTCTTGGACATTTGAACCTGCAAAACCACTTGTTAGTAGTCTCAAAAGAAAGATCTTGGGCCAACAAAAAAGTTGCACAAACTCCAAGTTAGCACCAAAAAGGAGGTTAGCACAAAACCAAAAATAGGATCTAACAACTAAACTAAAAATGAAAGAAAATATTTTAACTAAACTAAAACTCAAGTAAAACTAAAAAACTAAAGGACTCAATTTTTTTGTTGCTCCAAGAAGCAATTTTGAGAGTCCTAACCTAAAGCCACATGCTGCAAATAGAAAATTAGTAAACCAAAAAAAAACTTGAATGGAAACAACAAACTAAACTATTGATAACTTTCTCAAAACTTAAAAAAAAATTAAAATGTAAAAATCTATGAGAAAGCTAAGACATAGACCTTCAAAACCCAGTTTTTTTTTCCAAAATCCTGCACAACAAAAGTGTTATAAACAAAAGAAAATTTGGGTCTTAACAACTAAATCTTAAAAAGCTGTGAGCACTAAAACGACCATAACTTTCTCAAAACATATCAAAATTTTAAACCATTTGAAGTTCTGGAAAGCTAAAAGCGAGGCCTACAAAACCTAGATAATAATTTTTTAAGATTTTGTGCACCTTTTTTTTGTGCTCAAAATAAGATGATGGGATTTTGTGTGAATTCTTGGTTGTAACCTGCAAAACACCAAAAGCAAACAAGAAAACAAACAAATTTCTCTACAAAATTGTAAGATTCACGTCAGGTTCACCAATGTGAGATGGGGTTTCTTAACTTCTAGTCTAGAATAGTGAGAACTAACACCTCTAGACTAATAAGACCTCATCAACAAGAGAATACAAAATAATGGAGAGAGCTAGAAATGCAAAACACAAAATAAATTACTCCCCATATTGGTTGATTCACTTCCCTTGCTCTCCTATTTCTCCTTATGCAAATTTTCCCTCAGATTTGGTGTAATACATGTACAAAACCTGCAAATAGTAAGCAAGAAAGTTAGAGAAGATTAGTTGTTAAGGTGAAAATGGAGGAGGAAGGTTGCTTTTATAGACAAACTTTCGAATGGATGGCTAAGATTAATCCTCTAGAAGGATTCCAAGATCAATGGTGGAGGAAGCATGAGAGGGAGGGTACAAAATGGATGGTTGAGATTAATTCTCTAGAAGGATTCCAAGATTAATGGTCTAGAATTGATGCACCAAGAATATGCTATTCTTGCAGGAATCATGACAGGTATGACGCCTGATGGTTATGACGCCTGATAGCTATGACAATAATAAAGGCTATGGCAGGGGTTAATGACATGACATCTTTGACCAGGTGGTGCATAAATAATTTATTCGAAAATGGAGGAAAATGGAGGAAAGGGACAAGTGGCAAATAAATTATTTATTCAAATTATTTATTTGGAGAAAATGAAAAAGGGGAATTTAATTAAATTAATCAGTTTAATTAAATGGGGAGATGGAAATTAGACATGGATGATTTGTTTGAATTATTTATTCAAAAGAGAAGAATGACACATAATTAAATGATTTTGACAATTATTTAATTATAGAAGAATAAAAGGTCAAATAATAATAATAATAATTATCTAACTATGGACAGATGATGAAAGATAAATAATTAAATAAATAATGACTTATTTAGTTATTGAAGAAAGGGGATATTAGTGACACAATTAAATAATTTTAATTGATCAGGATAGAATAAAGATTAGAAAGTGAATTAATTAAATAATTACAAATTATTTAATTAATAGAGGAATATGATCAAGTATAATTAAATAATTAAATTTATTTAATTATTAGAGGATGACGACCAAGGAAAAATGTTGCTCACAAACTTAGGAAATTTTTTAGTGTCTACAGAGGGTAGAGGGTAGAGGCTTTAAGGGTTTAGGGTTTAAGGGTTGAGGGTTGAGGGTATAGGGTTGAGTGTTTAAGGGTTTAAGGCATGAGGGTATAGAGTTGAGGGATCAGGGTAGAGAGGGAGGGATAGATGGAGGGAGATATGGAGGGAGAAGTGAGATAGAGAGAAGGAAAGAAGAGGAGG
>VDFB02018296.1:1440289-1529630 GCA_007258455.2 Sequoia sempervirens | reverse complement strand
GCTTTTTGATGCTTTTGTGAAGTGTGCATGCAATTTTTTCACATTCCACCACCTTTGCATGAAATAACAATTTTCACATTGAAAGGAATATAATATCAATTCAAGTCTCAATTCCATTCAGGGGTACAGTTAGTTTTGGAGCAGAGCTTTTGAAAATTCAAATTATTGAGGAATTTGAAGAAAGAAGAAGCAAAGTCTACATATTTGGGTAGAACTCCTCCATTCGAATCTTCGTTTTTTAGTTATGTGAAGTATTTACACATTTTCTTTCATTCTATTTTGGCTTGCTTTGATTTTGTTATTTTTCATATTCCATGTTCATCATTGTTTTTTTGTCATTATAACCTTATCTTTTCAATGCACATTTTAAATTACACAATTCTTTACACTTGCCAATTACATTTTTAAACCACATCTCTTTGAGGCATTTTGTTAAACAATTGACTTACCTTGTGTATGCTTCCACATTTTGTATACACATATATATGACATAAGTTATAAGTATGTAAAATAATACATCATTTCTCAATCTTTTTCTATGGATGTGCATACCCCTCTCCAAAGCTTTCATTTTGGTATAGGCATGGGGGATGTTGGAAAATGTAGTGGAATTTGGTTTTACACCTAGAAATTGCATATGCTTGAAATTTTCTAAAGCCTTGTCAACAAATCCATTTTATGCATATCCTGCAATCATTCTAGTCCATGAGGATATATCTTATTGAGGTATTTTGTCAAACAATTCTACCAAGCAGCTGATTGCCTTGTCTATGCTACCAAATTTTCCATGCATGTCTACCAAATCATTTTATCAAATAGCATAGACAAGGAAATTAGTTGTTTGATGAAATGCCTCAAAGAAATGGGGTCTCATGGTGATGTGCATTTTTTCAAATAGTTGATTGCATTGTCTATGCTACCAAATTTTCCATACATGTCTCTACAAAATTGGAATGTACTCCTCCCACATTGATAGATCTTTGAATCTATTTTGGTTTTCATCTCTATTTCTAAATTTACCTCATCACTAATGTTGTGATATATTTGAAATGTTTCCTTGATTAGTCTACCTACAAGGGATTGTAACCCTTCTCTCCACTGTTTCAAGACTCTTTATTCAAGGCTAAGTTAGCAACATGGGGAAAGGTGCAACCTATCTTGCAATCATGGCATGCCACAAGACCATATTTCTTTAAGGAATTCCATCCAAAAATTCATGTGAGCATTGAGACCCCATTTCTATAAGGCATTTTTTCAAACTTCCCCTACCTTGTCAACCCTATCAAATTGGCAAGCTACTGAGCTCACTAGCTTATCAATGTGGTAGGGTTGACAAGGTAGGGGCTGATTGAAAAAATGCCTCATAGAAATGGGGTCTCACAGTGATATAGCTTGTCAATATGGTAGGGTTGACAAAGTAGGGGCTGCTTGAAAAAATGCCTCATAGAAATGGGGTCTCACGGTGATGATACATCACCATGAGACCCCATCATCACCTTGAGACCCCATTTCTATGAGGCATTATTTCAAGCAGCCCCTACCTTGTCAACCCTACTGCATTGACAAGCTAGTGAGCTCACTAGCTTGTCAAAGGTACCACATTTTGCATACATGTCTACCAAAAAATTATTGTCAACAAATTCACATGCCTTGTCCATGCTTCCATTTTGAGCCTATCTTGCAATCATGGCATGTCACATGACCACATTTCTTTAAGTTATTCCATCCAAAAATTCATGTGAGCATTGACAAGGTAGGGGTAGTTTGAAAAAATGCCTCATAGAAATGGGGTCTCAAGCATTTCTATGAGGCATTTTTTAAAGCAGCCCCTACCTTGTCAACCCTACCACATTAATAGGCTAGTGAGCTCACTAGCTTGTCAAAGGTACCACATTTTGCATACATGTCTACCAAAACATTATTGTCAAAACAATCACAGGCCTTGTCTATGCCTCCATTTTGATCCTATCTTGCAATCATGACATGCCACAAGACCACATTTCTTTAAGGAATTTCATCTAAAAATTCATGTGAGCATTGAGAAGCTAGTGAGTTCACTAGCTTTTCAATGTGGTAGGGTTGACATGGTAGGGGCAGCTTGAAAAAATGCCTCATAGAAATGGGGTCTCACGGTGATGTATACTAGCTTATGAATGTGGTAGGGTTGGTAAGGTAGGGGAAAATTGAAAAAATGCCTCACCGTGAGACCCCATTTCTATGAGGCATTTTTTCAAGCTACCCCCACCTTGTCAACCCTACCACATTGACAAGCTAGTGAGCTCACTAGCTTGTCAAAGCTACCACATTTTGCATACATGTCTACCAAAACATTATTGTCAAAAAATTCACATGCCTTGTCCATGCTTCCATTTTGAGCCTATCTTGGAGTCATGGCATGCCACATGACCACATTTCTTTAAATCATTCTATCCAAAAATTCATGTGAGAATTAACAAGCTAGTGAGCTCACTAGCTTGTCAATGCGGTAGGGTTGAAAAGGTAGGGGCTGCTTGAAAAAATTCCTCATAGAAATGGGGTCTCACGATGATGTACATCAATGCAGTAGGGTTGAAAAGGTAGGGGCCATGAGACCCCATTTCTATGAGGCATTTTTTCAAGCAACCCCTACCTTTTCAACCCTACTGCATTGATGTACATCACTGTGAGACCCCATTTCTATGAGGCATGTTTTAGCAGCCCCTACCTTTTCAACCCTACCACATTGACAATCACCGTGAGACCCCATATCTATGAGGAATTTTTTCAAGCATCCCCTACATTTTCAACCCTACCACATTAACAAGCTAGTGAGCCTGTTAAACACTAGCTTGTCAATGCAGTAGGGTTGACAAGGTAGGGGAAGCTTGAAAAAATTCCTCATAGAAATTGGGTCTCACGGTGATGTGTGCCTCATAGAAATTGGGTCTCACGGTGATGTACATCACCATGAGACCCAATTTCTATGAGGAAATTTTTCAAGCTTCCCCTACCTTGTCAACCCTACCACCTTTTGCATACATGTCTACCAAAATATTATTGTCTAAAAATTCACATGCCTTGTCCATGCTTCCATTTTGAGCCTAAATTGCAATCATGTCATGTCACATGACCACATTTCTTTAAGGAGTTCCATCCAAAAATTCATGTGAGAATTGACAAGCTAGTGAGCTCACTAGCTTTTCAATGCAATAGGGATAGTTTGAAAAAATGCCTCATAGAAATGGGGTTTCACAGTGATGTACATCATCGTGAGACCCCATTTCTATGAGGCATTTTTTCAAACTGCCCGTACCTTATCAACCCTACCGCATTGACAAGCTAGTGAGCTCACTAGCTTGTCATGGGTACCATATTTTGCATACATGTCTATGAAAACATTATTGTCAAACAATTCACATGCCTTGTCCATGCTTCCATTTTGAGCCTATCTTGCAATCATGGCATGCTACATGAATACATTTTTTGAAGGAATTCCATCCAAAAATTCATGTGACCTTTGTCTATGCTAGAAATACTCTTCTATAGGATGATTGTAAGTATTTTGTATGAAGCCTTGAATGACATATATTTCATTTATTTGTATGGATTCATTTTTTAGGGACTAATATTTGTCTCATTATCATGCTACAGGTAAAATTATCTGCCATGCTGAGGAAACAAACAAGGAATAAACCAACAAAGGAAGAGTACGAAACTAATAAAGCAAAGAAAAATGAATGGATGAGGGAATATCATCAGAAGAAGAAATTGGATTCGATTGACAAAAACAAGCCAATTGAAGAGGAACCTCAACCATCAAAAAGAGAAAAGGAATTGGTGGCACAAAGGGCATGAATGTGAAAGCATCATGCTAAGATAGATTTGAATACAGTAGTTGGAGATACACCCTCTAATGCAAGTGAATACGAAGGGACATCATCTACCACAAGTGAATATGGAGGGACACCATTTACCACAAGTGAATATGGAGGGATGCAATCTGCCACAAGTGAATATGGAGGGACACCATCCACCACATCTCAAGTTGAGAGTACATCATCACTCACATTTGACTAAGTAGGTACGCCATCATCCTCATGTCAACCTTAAGGTATGGCGTCTATTCCACCCTCGATTGAGGGTACGCGATCTAGGCCATCTCGCTTAAATATTGATGAAATTCCTAATGTTGAGATGTATGTACCTAGGAGAACACCACCTAAAATTTTGCATAGAAAGCCAAAGTATTTGATTAATATTGATGAGAATAGTTTACAGCCAATGGAAGGTAAGATTTGAGAATGCACTTGTAGAAGATATGCTAATAAGATTTGGAAATTGTTCTTTGAAAGGCTAAATGAGACCGTAGGATGTCAACTATTTGATGAAACAATGCGAGGTATAAAGTATAGAAACATTATGAAGATTCTTGGGTTGAGAACATCAAATGTTTCAAGTGAAAATACTATTGTGAAGAATCTAATGGATGCTTATGAGAGTGTGGGTAAGACCTCACGCTCAAAGGATAGTAATGTAACCTAACATGTCATTACATCGACTTTGGTAAGTAGTCAAACAAGGAGATCTCATCTCATTAGAAAGATGAGTCAACAATTGAGAATTAATAGAAAAACTTTATCAAGAGCTATTCAAAGGTGCCAAAGAATTGAGGGCACTGATTCAAATGAATTATGGGCATTCTCGGGGAGACTCCCACAAAAAGATAAACCAATTGTTGACACATTGAGAACACTAATTGAAGACTATTGGAAGAATAACACAAGGCCATCTTTGAATCAAAGGGATGTGGTAAGAAGGAGAATTGGTAGTTGGAACCGTGAGCAACATCCAAAGCATTTTTTGGATACGACTCAAACCCAATTTTTTCATAAATTTCAAGAGGATTATCCTCAAATTCAAATTTCTCAAAGATATTTTTAAATTCTTAAACCTTTTTATGTCAAGATAAATCACACACACACTACTTGTTGTTGTAGATTACATATTGAATTATCTAACCATTATGATGTTTATCATTTGATATGTTTATATTTGCATACTAACGATGTTTTGAAGGATTGTGGCATACATACCCCACCAACATCTTCAAGAGAGTTCTTATCAAAAAAATTATGTGAAAGAGAGGATGGCTAAATATTCTACTAGAAACTATGGTTGGATGGTTCATGTCAATGTTGTGGTGGCTTGCAACGTATGCCAGTATGTCAACATATGGAAAGAACACATGTTGTGGGAAAGCAACTAGTAGAGTTTGGGAATTATAAAACAATGGCATACATTACAAAAGATGGTAATCAAGAAAAAAGGTGTGATTTGGTTATTCAAAAGATACTAGTGTATCAGTTTATGTCTACATTTCGTGATAGTATAGTGTATGAGTATGCAAGGCATACCCATAGAGCTCGATGGTTGGACTTGTAATTCAAGTAATGCAAGGAAAAATTTCCAGTTGGTAGCATAGTTTCAGTGGTTGAATTTGTAGAGAACTACACTCTATAGCCACAGTGTGAGGTGCAATCACAATATTACAACTCCACATAGGTTTCTATATTTGTGCACATAGCATTCATTCATGCAGCTGATAGTATAGAGGACCAAAGGAAGGTATTGAGGGAGTACCATTTTTATATTAGTGATGATCACACACATTCTCCAGATTTCATACAATGTTGCTTCCAATTGTTCTATAGTGATTTGGCTCAGAGGGGCATAACATACGGTCAACATATAATATGGTCGAATAACTGTGTAGCACAGTTCAAGAACTTGTGCATGTTCTACTAGTTGAGTAGGATGTATTTCATTATAGGTGTTCAACATATGTGGAACTTTTGTGAGGCTGAGTTTGGAAAGGGGGACCATGATGGTGTAGGAGCATGTGTCAAAAGAGAATTAGCATGAGAATAGTTAAAGTATAAAGACAATGCAAAGTTGACAGATGCAAAACCAAATGTCGAGTGATGTAATGCTTTGATGGGTCCATGTAATAAGGTAAGTCTTCAATTCAGATTTATTTGGTTAATGGATGATACTAACATTGCACCATATGAGGATCATTGTACATTGATAGGATCGAGTGAGCTACACTCTTTCCTTAGCTCAAATGTAGGTTCATGGAGTATCCATATGCGGAAGATGGCATGCTTTTCTTCTTCATGTACAATGCAAGTGTGGGATGAGTGCGAGTCAAAGGAGTGGGTTGAGAAATGGTGGTTAAGTTATCTTATCCCACTTCACACGTATCACCCTCCGATGACATTGGAACTAAAATGGATGGAATGATTAGTTGAATTTGACCACATATCAGATCTAGTTCAACCAAGTAATATATCTACTTGCATAGTTTTTGAAATTCCTATTGTTATCGTACTTTGTAGTGTATTTGTAATTTTCACTAATTTCATCTAATTTGCTATAGATATCAATGTAGCACATGTTTATGTAGTTATTGTAGATGAAGACAACAAAGAGGGAATGGATTATTACTTGTGTTGTTGTGTTGAGGCCAAAAAGAAATTAGAGACCCCAATTATAGATGGAGAAAACATTGAATACCCTACAAGCTTAGTTGTTGTTACCAAAACGTGGCTTAGAAGGTACCCACATAAGAGTGTTAATTCATTACTCGAACCTTGTTGTGGCATCCAATGTTTGTTTGATCAAATATGGGGGTAGACCTTTTAACAAAACCTTTTGGAATGTGTGTGAGTCAAACCATGAGGCAATACTTGACACAATAAAGAATAGAGCAAACCCGGATGGTTTGTTGGATTAATTTGTAAGTATGCACATTGGTTCTTATTAATTTGTAAGTATGCACATTAAATTGTATGATGTCAATGCTATGATGCCAATGCTATCATCTAATGTTTATATCATGTATGTAGGTGATTGATGAAGTTATAAAACTTGTAAATTTAGCACACTTTATGTTTAGAATTGTGGCAAAGGATACAAAGTTCAATGGTATTTTATTTTTTCTCAAAAATATGCAAAAAAAATGATGTAGGATATTATCAATAGATTAGTAAACTAAGTGGAAGATTAAATTGTGTTGTTTTTATAACAGGTTTGTTGTTTTTATAACAGGTTACAAGTTTCCAAAAGGTTGGAAAGTAATAGTTTGGTTACGTTCTATTCATGTTTGTCCTCATTACTTCAAGGACCCTCTCAAGTTTGATCTTGATAGATGGGAGGTATGCTTGATATTCATATAAAATTTACTTTTTAAGATATTCAATGGACTATATTAACTAGTGTTAACTTATAAGATATTGCATAATTGAGCACACAAGTTTTAGATTATTGACATATCATATGTTTATTTGAATTGATTATGTGATTATGTGATTATTAATATTTACAATCTCTTTTCTTTGTTTAGGTGGGAGCTAGTAAACCCAAATAAAGTGATAAAGTATATGCCAAATCCAAGACTAGCAGATGGGACTAAATTATTCATTTGAATTTAACGTCATCATGACCACCTATGGTGTATACATTATAAAAATGTGTGTGAAGCTTAGCGAGGGAATTTCAAGTTATTCATTTGAAGTTAACCTCATCATGAGAACCTATTATGTAGACATTATAAGAACATCTCTAATGTATGAGTGGCATTGTAAAAGATATATGAGAACGAAGTACCTAAGGCATCCTTGAATCCTATTTTTGGTTATTGTGAGAGAATCTTATAAGTTGAGTTTGTGTGCATGAAAATGGGGTACATTGATTCAATATTTGATTTAAGTGGGGTGTTGGAATTCACATAGGTTGATTTTTTTCTCATGATTTTGTATTACCACTTGATAGTTTTGAGTTAGCATTGTGTCTACAAGTATAACCACTTGGGTGTCATATTGGTGTATGAAGCATATTAGACAATTGTAGCACAAACATAAGAATTAGGATTGCCAAATAAATCTCATTTTATTGTAAACATCATATTATTAATATAGTGAGTGTAATAACCATTGATGGTTACCAATCATTCTTTTTCTTCTTCTATTCTCTCCCTACTATAACTAGCACCAATTGACTAACTTATTATAAAAACTTCATTTATTAAAACAAATCAACCTAATGATTATATATCAATATCAATATAGCATACCATATATTCACATAAACATTTAAGAAGTTTAATTTGTAAACATTTTTTATGCATAATGTCATAAAATAATGTCAACATGTCATAAAAATAATCACATTTACAAGTAATAGAAGCATGTATGACTTGTTAGATGCTGTTCAAGTAACATGAATTAACTCAAGTACACCACAAGTTCTTCACACATGTTTTACAACTAAAAATTCATGTCTTCCCTCAAACATTTGTAATTGGGTTTGGGATCTAGTTCCCTAGTGCCTATTTATTGCTGCACTCAAACATTTGTAATAGTATTTAGTCAATTTTGAAATTTATTGCTACCCTCAAATATTTGTAATTCATGTAGCGTAATCCCTTAACAGTCCAAACTACAAAAGGGAAACAATCTTTAACGAATTGTTACCCAGAGACCATGTCAGTTACGAGCATTATTTCTAAGGCATCAAGATCACATAGGGAACCTCTACAATAACCTCTCTCATTTTTTTTTATCTCGGTGTCATTTTCCTTGGTGTCCAGTTTTCACTTGATGGAAAAAGTGTCAAATGCAAGCAGTGTAAAGTTGCAAAGTTCTGCAACTTTCATTCTGCAACTCATGTGACCAAACAGACTACTCCAACACATCTAGATGGGTACGTTTACACTAGGCATGGTCCTCTTTCACACCCAAACACATCGAATCACTTCGACCTAGTTTCAATTGGCTCGATCCCTTAAGAGTCCAAAGTGCAAAATGGTTGCAATCTTTGACGGGCTATTACTTGGAAACCGTGATGCATAAAAACTCTTCGTCTGAGTCTATGGGATAGCGTTAGGCCACTCTACAATAACCTCTCTCATTTTTTTTTTATCTTAGATTCATTTTCCCGTGGTGTCCAGTTTTCACTTGATGGAAAAAGTGTTAAATGCAAGCAATGTAAAGTTGCAAAGTGGTGCAACTTTCGTTCACCAAATTGTGTGACCAAAAAAACTATTCCAATGCATCCATATGGGTATGTTTATGCTAGGTATGGTCCTCTTTCACACCCAAACACGCTGAATCACTTCAAGCTACATTCAACTGGCTCGATCCCTTAAGAGTCCAAAGTGCAAAATGGCTGCAATCTTTGACGAGTTATTACTCAAAAAATGTGATGCTTATAAACTCTCTATCAGAAGCATCAAGATCATGTAGGGTACATCTACAATAACCTCTCCCATTTTTTATTATCTTGGAGTTGTTTTCCTATGGTGTCCAATTTTCACTTGATAGAAAAAGTGTCAAATGCAAGCAGTGTAAAGTTGCAAAGTGGTGCAAATTTTGTTCTGCAACTCATGTGACCAAATAGAATATTCCAACACATCTGGATGGGTACGTTTATGATAGGCATGGTCCTCTTTCACACCCAAACACGCTGAATCACTTTGAACTATGTTCAACCGACTCGATCCCTTAAGAGTCCAAAGTGCAAAATGGTTGCAATCTTTGACAAACTATTACTCAGAAATTGTGACTCTTACTAAATCTCCATCTGAGCCTACGATATTCTGTTGGGCCCCTCTATAATAGCCTCTCTCGATTTTTTTTAATCTCAAAGTGTTTTCTTGTGGTGATGACTTTTCAGTTGATAGAAAAAGTGTCAAATGCAAGTAGTGTAAAGTTGCAAAGTGGTGCAAATTTTGTTTTGCAAGTTTATGCTAGGCATGGTCCTCTTTTGCACCCAAACATGCCAAATCACTCAGAGCTACATTCAACCAACACGATCCCTTAAGAGTCCAAAGTGCAAAATGGATGTAATCTTTGACAGACTATTAATCAGAAACCATGATGCTTACAAACTCTCTGTCAGAGGCATCAAGATCACATAGGGCCCTTCTACAATAACCTCTCTCAGTTTTTATTATCTCAAATTCATTTTCTCGTGGTGTTCAATTTTCACTTGATGGAAAAAGTGTCAAATGCAAGCAGTGTAAAGTTGCAAAGTGGTGCAACTCTCATTCTGCAACTTGTGTGACCAAATGGACTGTTCCAACACATCTATATGGGTACGTTTATGCTAGGAATGGTCCTCTTTTTCACCCAAACACATCGAATCACTCCAAGCTACGTTCAACTGGCTCAATCCCTTATGATGGCATGCAAAACAATAAAAAAGAGAAGCATTCACATGATAGTTGACAAGTCTGAGTTTTCCACACCAAAAGCATATGATCATCCTCAAGTCTAGCAAAGGCAAGAAATTTTTTAATTATCCTCCTTTCCCTTACAACAATATACAACCAATTGAAAATGTGTTCAATGGTGGAACTTAAAAACATTTTATTTTTTCCTCAATTAACAACTTTGGTTGTGAAACATTTTGTCATTTTCATTTGAAATGATTTGTTATGCTTCAAAATTGGAGTCTAAGAGAAACAAGTGATGCTCTCACATACATTTATTATTTGGTGTGATAAATAAAATTTTCACCGAACTCCATTTCTTATTTGTATTATAAATTATAAATATTTTTCCCAAGTCCATTTCCTATACAGGAACTATACAGGAAATAATATTGCAAAAAGTTGACATATACATCTTTTGACGTGTTTATATGGTGATGGATCAAGAACATAACACTTCATTTTGTACTGTGAGGATTATGTTGTGAAAATGTTTAAAGACTATTTAAGATAAATGTTTGTATGATAATGTGTCAAGAAGTTAACTACTCATCATCTACTATGAATATTATGTTTTGCAAGTGTTGTGAAGATTATGTATCCTTTGCTTAATTGAGTTGTTCCAATCAAAAGATTAAATATATTGGAATCTTCTTATGAAACATCTCATGGAATACCAATTGAAAATGTTTTTTTTTCTTTTAGATAAAGCATTTGATGGAACTCTTTGAATTAAACTGAATTGAGATATGTAAGAACAATGGAGCACTAGGAAATACATTGCTCAAGGATCTTAAATAATCCTTCTTACCAAATTTGAAAAAACATGATAAGCCCATGGTTAGAAATTTTGTAGTGATCAAGGTGGGTACTAATTCTATATTATATAGATCATAATTATTATTTATCTTTAAGATCTTCTAATTTTGGCAATGGTTTCACCAAGCTACGAAGGGTGAACTATTCTTTATTCAACTATGCCCATGTGGGTTCATTTTCCTTATCTCCCGTTGCAATTTTGGGTGGATTATTGCTTTCAAAGTATTGGGAATGCTTTGGATAGATTTATATCCATCAATCTGATGGGCGTAGAAATATATCAAAGGGGTTTCTTGATAAAGTTTGGTTGACAGTTGGGGAGCGAGCATGGAAACAAGCCATTGATTATGAAAATGTTAGTGTAGAATATTTTTCCTAAATTATTCCTTTAGATAAGTTTGCTAGTTGTTAGATTTTTAGGATAATTATTTCTTAGTTGTGCAATCTTGCATGGAGTTGCATGCCTATTTTCTAGTTGGTAGTTGTCACTCTAGAAGGCTCATCTCTTGATATATATTATACTCATTCTTAAGAAATTATCAAGTTAATAATTAGTGCATTTATTTATAGTTAATCTTTTCTTTTCAATTTGTGCAATTTGTGCAATTTGTAACTCTGCTAGTATTCCTAGAAATATTGAAGTTGTTTAGCATCAATCAATAAATATTCAAGACAAACCATGAAGGGTAGTAATGAGAAATGTTAGGGATAACCAATTAATAAGTACACATGTGAATAATTCAAGCATACATGTGAATAAGTGAAGCACAAGTTCTCAAATACACATAAGCCCTGAAGTATACACATTAATACAAAGTATATGCATGAATACAAGGTATACACATGAAAACATGTAAGTCACAAAGTATACATTGGAATACACGCAAGTCACAAAGTATACATGTAAGTTGTAAAGTCTACACTTGAATACATGTAACTCATATCTATTGAGCCGTGGATTTATAATGCAAAATATGGACACCATCGATAAAAATATTTGTATTAAACAAATATCCATGTAGGCATACATCAATATATGTTGATATAAGTATAAAATATATACAAAATAGCCATATAGGATTATGAGAATTCCATATAGGCATATAATGTCAAATATATGCAATACAAAATATGTACAAAAATGCCATATAGGCATACAACAAAGGGCTCTAGAATCAAAAGTCATTGCTCTCCATGCTCTCAAAACAAATTATTTCCCTTTGTTGGTTGGCCAGATGGCAATAAGTCTATCACTCGTTTACTTCGAGGTCGAGGAGTGCTCCTGCTGCTCCTCCTAAGGTTTATTTCCCAATCAAGCCTTATCTGTTACAATAACAAGTAAATAAATTAATATATAGAAATTACATTATAAAAATGATATATTTAACAAAATAATCACTTACCACCTCTAGATGATCACTCTCCTCAAGTGAAATATTTTCATGCCCATGCTATGGCATGTTGAAGCCCTATAGAAACCATCCAAAGAGAAATTAAACTACGAATCAATAATGGTTTGATTTTTCACTAACTAACAGTTATAGCAACGAATGTAAATTGAAATCTAGTAATCTACCTCATACTTATGTGGGAGGCATCGAAGAGTCTATAGTAGAAGAAACACCAAGCTCCATTTCCCTATGAACATGTGGAGGTGTTTCCACTTGCAACATATGAAAATAAAAAAACAAATTATGCAAGTCATGGCTTATAATGTATGAGATAATGAACAAAATTTTGAGTACTTATTGAACTATATATTTTTTAATATCATGATTACTATTTTCCAAATCCATAGCTTGTTTGAAAGCACCTATTTTAGGCTTTTATCCATAGTAGAAAGGCGGTGAACCATTTGATAAAATGCTTTGGTAGACATGTACGAAAATTGTGGTAGCATAGAGAAGGAAGTGAACTATTTGAAAAAATGCCTCAAAGAAATGTGGTCTCATGGTGATGGAATGCCATTACAAAAAAATATGTCATGGCATTCCATCACCATGAGACCACATTTCTTTGAGGCATTTTTTCAAACAGTTCATTGCCTTTTCTATGGTATTATGATGGGATGGGGTGAATGGTATAGTGTCATCTTGGTTATGAGATGGAGGGCGATCATGACATGAAGAGGGAGGGGTGGGGATATGAACAAGTGTAATAAAAGGTGGGAGGTCCCATGGATTGGTAAATTGAGAATAAGGATGAGGACCTTGGAAAGAATTTGGAGGGGAATTTTGGCTAAAGGCTTGGTTTCTATTCTTCGGGCAGTGAGTTGTTTGAAAAAATACCTCAAAGAAATGTGGTCTCATCGTGATGGAATGACATTCCATCACCATGAGACCACATTTCTTCAAGGCATTTTTTCAAACTACTCACTGCCTTGTCTATGATATTGCTTACTATTATGCTTTGATAAAAAAATTCCAAGCATCCATAGTTTGTTGGAAAGCACCTTTTTTAGGCTTTTAGCCATAGCAACAAGGAAGTGAGTAGTTTGATAAAATTATTTGGTAGACATGTATGGAAAATGTGGTAGCATAGAAAAGGCGTGAGTTGTTTGAAAAAATTCCTCAAGGAAATGCGGTCTCATGGTGATGGAATGGAATTCCATCACCATGAGACCACATTTCTTCGAGGCATTTTTTACTCATTGTCTTGTCTATGTTATTTCTTACTATTATGCTTTGATAGACTTTTTCCAAGAATCCATAGTTTGTTGGAAATCACCTATTTTAGGCTTTTAGCCATAGCATCAAGAAAGTTCAAGTAGTTTGATAAAATGCTTTGGTAGACATGTATGGAAAATGTGGTAGCATAGAAAAGGTGGTGAGTTATTTGAAAGAATGCCTCAAAGAAATGTGGTTTCATGTTGATGGAATGGCATTCCATCACCATAAGACCACATTTCTTCGAGGAAATTTTTCAAACTACTCATTGCCGTGTCTATGTTATTGCTTACTATTATGCTTTGATAGATTTTTTCCAAGCATCAATAGTTTTTTGGAAAGTACTTATTTTAGGATTTTATCCATAGCAACAAGGAAGTGAGTAGTTTGATCAAATTCTTTGGTAGAAATGTATGGAAAATGTGGTAGCATAGAAAAGGTGGTGATATGTTTGAAAAAATGCCTCAAGGAAATGTGGTCTCATGGTGATGGAATGACATTCCATCACCATGAGACCACATTTCTTCGAGGCATTTTTTAAAACTACTCACTGCCTTGTCTATGCTATTGCTTACTATTATGCTTTGATAGATTTTTTCCAAGCATCCATAGTTTGTTGGAAAGCACCTATTTTATTCTTTTATCCATAACAACAAAGAATTGAGTAGTTTGGTAAAATAATTTGGTAGACATGTATGGAAAATGTGGTAGCATAGAAAAGGCAGTGAGCTATTTGAAAAAATGCCTCAAAGAAATACGGTATCATGGTGATGGAATGGCATTCCATCACCATGAGACCACATTTCTTCGAGGAATTTTTTCAAACTAATCACTACCTTGTCTATGCTATTTCTTACTATTATTCTTTGATAGTTTGTTGGAAAGCACCTTTTTTAGGATTTTAGCCAAAGTAGCAAAGAAGTGAGTAGTTTGATAAATTCCTAGATGCCTGCCTCCTATCTGCCCAACCACTTAATTGTTTGTCAATTGCATCTACATGTTTTAACATTTCTTGAAGTGAACTCACAAGTGTTCTTCTTTCCATGGTTGAACTTACTGAATTGTTCAACCTTGTGATAACTCCTCAATCTATTTTTTATTTTTTTCAATTACCCACATTAAATTTTGTTGAGTGTCAGGAGGATGTTGAGGAATTGGTGAAGGAGATTTTTGTTGGGGTTGTTGAGGATTTTTTTGGGTGCTTGTTGTTGTGGTTGTTCAATATTTTGAGGATGGTTTTCAAGTTCATTAACATCTCCTACAAATTAAACAAATGAATATAAAAAACAACCTAAAATTACCTATTTAACAACAAATTCAAAAGAAAAAAATAATGCTTACTTGTTTGAGGTCTCCCCGTCAACGTGGCGGCATCTTGGTGATGAAATTGCAACAAATAGATGAAGAAATCATAAGTTAATACCCTTCCAAAATGCAAGTGCACAAATGTAGGGTTTCTTGGCCGCGGGCAACAAAAAACACAGTGAGGATAAAATGAAGTCATTTGCCTCTTTTTTTAATATGCTATAACACACTCACATTATAACACAAGCACATTATAGGCTTGATGTGACTAAGCCTTTGGCTCAGTCACACCAAGCCACAATGCGAGCACATTATAACATGCTCACGTTATAGCCTATTAAATTATTTTTGAAAATTTGGCCACTTTTTGGCTCCCCATCTTTTTGCACCTACCCTATGTTGGGTACAAACCAAAGTATACAAATGTGTCAGCTAAAGGATTGAATGTGTGGAAGGAATTTATTGATTTTTGGGACAACATTGAATGGGTAAGGATCATTTTGAGTAGAATCCATGATGATTTTATTTGTTTAGAAAAGCCCTAAAAAATCACTAAAGATGTAATTAAGGTAGTAACAAGGTTATGTGCAATTGGACCTATTCCGATAATGAAGGCAATAAAAAATGAGAGGGTTACAGAGTTGATTGGCATAAATTTTGACAAAAGAACCTTGAGCATAAATGAAATCAATGATCTGGGTGTCAAGTATGCATCCATGGGAATAGCATATAAAGTATACTTCACCAATAGAGAGGTCTCAACAATTGGTACTGCCATCCACACCACATACCATATGGTCAAAGAAGGAAAGGACTTTGACCTGTGTGAATTCATGAGAGAGAAATTGTTTGATAACCTCAAGAGAACCAAGGAGACCATATACAACTTCAGGTTTGGGTCTCTAATTATTATCCTTGCATTCTACTTTTTGGATGAATTACCTAGATTCAAAGGCAAGGTCTGGAAACAACACATTCTATTTTCCATACAAATAAGAAATCACATGAGAGGCTTTAATGAAATATAAGCTTGCAATGCTACATGTTGGGGTTTCTTCAAAAACCTACAAATAAAAATGTGGGATAGGGAAATAATTCCATTTGATCTAGTGAGAAGATACAAGGATGAGATTACCTTTTTGGTCGATAAATATTATTGCTAGTTTGAAGCTATGGAACCAAGGACCTCCTGGATTCCTAAATTTCCATATGAATTCTCCCCTAATGAGGTCAATGCATGTGTTGAAAAGTTATTGAGTAACCTTGAGGATCTTGCAGTAGAAAGGTTTGACACCTATAGAGAAATAATGGACAAGATAATTGAGAAGAAGGTGGATGAGACTCATTAAAAGAGGGTAGATAAAATGTTTCAGAAAATAGGCATTCCTTGCCTAACTAAGAAATCCCCTCAAACATTTTCCCAAGTTTTTCAAGACATTCCATCAAACCTTGAGGAAATTATTACTGAGAAAGTGCCAAGAAGGTTTAGGAGATCAGCCTCTACAACCACAACTCTTCCATATCCATCTGGATCCACTCAAACAAAAATAGTTGCATCTGAAACAATGGCACAAACTAAAGCTATTGAGAAGAAGCATCCTAGGCCCAAGTAGCAAGCTAAAAGGAAGAAGGCTGAGACAAAAGAAACTGAAGATGAAGAAAAGGGTGAGGAAGGCACTTCCAAACCTAAAGAAAAAGGGAAGAAGCATAACCAAACTCCTCTGGTGGCACCTCCTCATGAGCCTCTCCAATTGGATGCAATCCTTAATGATATTGTAAGTCATGGCTTGTTAAAAGAGACAGTTGAATTACATACAAAAGTTCCCCTGAAAGATCAAAAGACTATTGAGAAGGCAATAGCCATGTACATGATCGAGTATAATGTGGCTCACCGTAAGATTCTCTAAAATTCTTTGAAGATTCTAGTTCAAGCCTTGAGGTAGAAAAGGGAGAAGGATCTTGAAATAGATGATGAACTTAGGAAGGAAGCTCTTGGCAGAGAGGATCCTCTATCTCCTAAGAAGAAAAAGATAAATTATCTCAGAGGTAATCACATAAATTGAGAACAAAGCAGAGAGTAGACACTCTTATAAGCATGGAAGAAGCAAACAAGGACAAAATACAAAATGATACTGAGGAATTTACCAATAAAATTCTTGAAGAAGTAAGAGCTATTGAAAATATGGAGCAGACACATATGTCCCCTCAGCATGACACTATTCAACAGGAAACAAAAGAGGAGAAAGAAGAACAAGTATCACATGATATAGAGCATGTTTCTCCTAGTAATGGTATGCATGATAGCCCTCCTCTGGAGAAAAATGATCAATAGGATCAACAAATAAAGGAAGATACATCTATTTCTAGAGCACATGCATAAGAAACTCCAAATTCATATGCTTCAACATCCCCCATTGATTCAATCAAAGAGTTTCTATCTTAGCATAAACAAATTCAACCCACAATTTCCTATGTTTGATGGATAAGTTAACATGTCCAATATCTCACCGTTGCAAAATTTGCAACTTGGTGATATCTTCCACTCCTCTACAAGGGAAGAGATCTTGTAGTAGCAAGTCGATAGTTCAAAAACATTGCAGGACATAGTCAAATTCCTGGAAACGGAAATTCCAAACGTAAAAATGGATTCCTCTTTGCCGATCACTCATAGATAAAATTGTTGATGGATTCCTTCAAGGAAAATTCTACCTATCTTGATAAGAAATTTGAGTTGAAGATTGCAAATTGTAAACTATCTGAGGCCTACGAGAAATGTGCAAAGGAAAATAAAGAGCTGAAAATGTGCATAGAATATATTCATAAGTGTATGGAGGTGGCAAAGGTATTGTATCTAATTTTTCTATAATGACCTGCCACCACAAAAATCCTTAAGGATTAGATAAATTCCATGGAAGTGTAGATCAAAAATGTGGTTGTCACTTATGATTCGGTGCAAGATAGTGATGGTACCATTAGGGAACAAGTAGAGAAGTTACACTTCCAGATACAAAAATTGCAAGACCAAAGGGAGAAAATAAAAAATCAAGTAAAACAGTTGTGGTAGGTAGTGAACCTAAGGTTAGCATATCTAACTGGCCTCCTAGCAAAAGCAAAAGGAATTGAACAAAAGAATCATATACCATCCTCCTTGGAAGAAGCAAAATAAATCCATGCTCATCTGGTAAGTCAAATACAGAACACAACTTCTACAAATAAGCAATGGGACAAATCCTTGACTTAGCTGAAGTCAATCTACAAGAACATTCTTCCATCAAGTTAGAGTTGAGTATGTATTGATGGTATGGTTTTTGTAACATTTTGATGTGTAAATATGGAGATTAGATAATTGTTTAGGATTCTATGTATATAGAACTTTTGGGGGTAAGATTTTTCAAGGGGAGTGAACTGTAAAAGTTTATATAGATAGGGGGAGTCCATATGTTTAGAAGTCCACCTATCTTTTTCCCTTCATGTCAAAGGGGGAGAGAAAATGGAAGATCTGGTAAGTGTTTCCATCAATGACAAAGGGGGAGATTGTTGGTAAATGTGTGTTTTCATTGATGCCAACCTTTCTTGATACCATATGCACTTATGTTGAAGGATAGTTCATGATTGGATGTCAAAATGATGTAATATCGTCTTACCATTTAAAGTTCAAGGTTGGATGTCAAAATGCTACCATTGGTACATTTTTGTACACTATCACTTAAAGTTCATGGTTGGATGTAAAATTGACTTGATTAATAAGTTTCCAAACTATCTAAGGCACATGACTAGTTTCATAGGAGCTATGAAAAATGCTTTGCATCTCTTAATAGATGAAGATTTGATTCTATGGTTTGAAGGGTACCTCTACACAACTACAAGGTATGAATATTCCAAGTTTATATGTATAAATTTTACCATAAAGTGTTTTGGTGTTATCAGAGTATGCATATATTAAGTTCAAATGAATGAATGCTAAAGAAGAACTAAATATCTTTGCACTTCACCGCATTACATTGTTTTTCCTTATAGTTTTGGATTTATGTTTTTGAAGGTGGTATATCTGCTCAATCCAAGTTTCAGTTGATTTTGTGTACCATTGTTGTTTCTGTAGATGACGGTGTGTTGTCTATGTTCTGACCACCTAGTTTGTTGGTTTGTTTGTGTCTAAATGATTTACATCAACATATACTGAATCAAATTTTTGTACTAAGGCTATGTAATGCATGATGGAATCTATTTGGGTTCTTTGAATGGTCCACAAGTTGATATCTAATCCTCTCCTATATCGTAATTACTCTGAAGTTGATATCTTGATCTCTAAGTGTTTGTGCTAACATGAATTGATCTGAAATGATAAAAAGAGTGCACAAAAGTTTTGTTACAAGACATCAATTTGGTGGAATGATTCACACAGAGTTTCTTGGTCTCTTTGGTACTGCCTTGGTCTAGAGTTGATTTTTGATAGTTTGCTTGCTTGATGATCTGACTTGTCATGTTGAGTTGCTTGCGTTGAGTGTTTAGATGTGTGTGCTAATTTTGAAGATGTGCTATATGAAGAATAGGCCCTGAATATCTTTCTTCTTTCACCACATGATTTATTTCTATTGCAAATATTTTTAGAGCTAACCTGTTGTAATTATTGTATATCTTATATTACATGTTTTTAGCCAACATGGAAAAACCTTTTGAAGGTTGCAGAGGGTACAAATAGAAGATAAAATATTTTGAGAAGGTGTGTGAGTGTGTAGTGAATGTTTTGAGTAGACAACTTTCAAATAGATTTCCATAGAATATCTTTTGATAATGAAATGTGGCAAAGATTAGCTTAGAGAAATCAACAGCAAATGTAATGAGGCTACGAAAGTGCATGCGTGCTTGTAAATGAGAAAGTTTGTTGAAGGTAGTGAGTTGTAGGCAAAAAATCTTGTTGAAACAAATATGTGTACCAAAGGAAATGAGTCGGAGGTAACAAATTTACTAATATATTTCAATTATATGTTGAGGTTGTGAATGTCTATTGTGAGTGTTGTATTGAGCAGGGAGTAGTGAAATTTCTTTGGTTAAAGACCATAAAAGCTATTGTAAAATCTATTTTATTTGTGAGGCTGAATTTGGACAATAGATCCAAGCAACTTTCTCACCATGGGTTTTCCATGTAAATCTCTAGTGTTATGGTTTTTTACATTTGTGTTCTTCTACTTGTCATGGTTTAATTGGATAATTGTTGATGAATGGAAATAATTGATTAAGTATTGATTCACCCCCTCCCCCTTAGTACTTTTGTCCGTTCAACAAGAATTACATTCTAGAGTGAAGGCTTTCTAAAAATTGGGTAGAGCCAACAATTTGAGTAGAGCACATGAAAATTTTTAAATTCATTAAAGGACGCCTCCACTTATTCAAACCAATAGAAGTATTTTTTTACCAAACCCAACAATTTTACCATAATTATACACAAAATTTGTGATAATGTACCCTATCAAGCCTAAGAAACCTCACAATGTTTTGATGGATTAGGGTGTGGCCATATTCGCACTATAGAAATCTACTTTGGGTTAACTTAGACACCAACTAGTGAGGCCCAAGTATTTCACTTAGTGGAATCCAAAGGCATACTTAGGTCACTTGTCAAAGAGAATGATAATGTAAAATCCTAATCTCTACATGATGAAGACAATCAATATGTTTCTAACTATAGATATGTATGTCATCAAAGAAGATCAAGATGAATTTACATAAGTAGTCATGAAACATTGTGTTCATGAGGCTCTAAAAGGTATATCATGCATTACACAATCTAAAGAGCATGACCAAATGTTCATATGTGTTTAAGGTAGTTATAGGAATATCTTCTTCTTTGACTTGGATTTTGTGATAGCTTGAATGAAGGTCCAACTAAGTAAAATATTTAGCCCCTAAAACCTCATCCAACAAATCATCAATAACAAGGATATAAATTTTTCCTTGATGGTTAATTTATTGAGATCACAAAAATTAGGGAACATTCACCACCCCCAACCTTTCTTAGGAACCAAAACTATTAAAGAGTCTATAAGGACTTGCAATAGGGTGGATAATATATGCCTCCTAAAGTTCATTCATCATCTTCTCAATTTTATTCATCTACTCAAAAGCATACAAATAGGGTTGAATATCAAGAGGATGACTACCATGGATGAGAGGAATGAAATGATCATGGTACCTTGAAGGAGGTAAGTCTTTGGGTTTCTCAAATACACATTTATACTTATAAAGGAGGACTTGCAAATTGTATAGAGCAAAAGGTGAAAGAGGTTGAGCCTCTAGAGAGTTAATTTTTTCTAGAATACCAAAGTACTTTTTCTTTAATAATGGTTTCATATGATTAGAGCCAACCATATACCATCACCTACCTTCAAACCCTATAAGATATACACTTGGCCATCATGGTTGAATCTAATCCAAATTTGGGAGTAGTCACAAGTGATTAAATATTAGGTTTGTAATTACTAGAGACCTAATACCATATCTACACCCACTAAGGAGAGAGAAAACATATTTTTGGTCAATTAATAATCCCCCAATTTAATATTGATATTGTGACACTTTCCCCCATAAAACATAGTATTACCATTGGCCATCATTATGTATACATTATTACAAGCATGGACATAATGATCGAATTGGTTGGCTAGTTTTCTTTTGATAATTTTATAAGTTCTACCACCATTTATCAAGAACAATATTTTTTGTATTTTGATATAGCCAATGAGCTTAAAAATTTAGGCATAAGTGAACCAAATCATTGCATGAACATAAATATGAGCATTAGGAATGGACTGTTATTTTAAGAAAATCAACACATCTTCAACATTTGAAATTCATTAAGGTCAATAGGTATCATGGTATATTCAATGTGATGCAAGTGTTTCTGAGTATATTTGTGACCCTTTTCCTATTTTTTATCACAATTATAATACAATCCCTTGGAATTTTATACACAATCGCTACTCTAGAATGTATATAAATTATGGGGGTGTGTCTGGGGTTAGTTCCTTTATTTAATGTCTCATTTTCAGTTTTGAAAGAGGTGGATTTGGTTATATTCCATTGGGCTACCAATTTACCTTACACAAGTTGCATCAAGGCTAAAGTATTACAATAGGAATCTAGTTTAAACATGAGAACCTCTACCTATAAATTCCATTTAAGACCAATGATAAAAATAGCTACGAAAAATGTTTCCTTTAAGCGACATGTCTAGTTGGCCAATTTTTCTAAACTCATTTTGATATTCCTTGATGGGATGTGTATGGAATAATTTAGTAAGGGCGCCAACATAGGCACTATGGTTGAAGTGGGTTAGGGTTTCCTTGTGAAATTTTAACTAGGTGAGTAGTAGGTGAATCTTATCCGACCACAAAAATTGCTAAAGGGCTTCCTTTTCCAAGTGGAAAGAGACAAGATAGAGCTTTGAATATTAGGAAATATGATTGAATGAAAAATATCTATCAACCTTGCTCAATGAATCAAGAAAATATGTACCATAACATTTAAGAAAGTCTAGTTTAGTGAGGCAAATAGGGAAACACTAATTAGGGAAGAGGTGACTCACTATAGGAGAGGAAGCTTGGCATTTATCTATACCTAACAATATTTTATTTGATGGGAGAGTTGGGAAAGCTTGTATTTGAAGTTTTTGAACCTTGCATGACTTTTCATGTCTATGTGATTAAGGATGTCATTGAGAGAGTGCATGCATAGTGGGCTCCTATGAATCCATTTGGTTCTAAGAATGGTGAATTGTTTCCACTGAGCTATATGAAAAAATACCTAGCTCAAAGAGATAAGATTAATGGGACTATCCACCAAAAGGGTTAAAATTAATTCTCAACCCAAAAAATGGTAACCAAATTTATATGGTACATTGACTAGCTCAAAGAAACGATCTTAACAAGACAAGCCATCAAGAATAACAAGTTGTTCCTAGATTGGGAGATATTTGCATTAAAATTTTCAAATCTAACAATAAGACAATTGACTGGCCTATTGATTGAAAAATTTAGATATGTAAGAATACTCTAAAATCTAGCAATATGTTTTTAGAATGAGAGGATTTGATTACTAATAAATTGATGCCAAAAACCAAACTATAAGTAAAAATGGCGTTGTCCTATTTAGGAAATTCTACATCAAATACAAGGAAAGGTACTACCAAGCGTGTCTAGTCTATGACCTCACCAATAAAATTTCCATATTCATAAATAGTGTTGTCCCAATATTTTAGAGCACTAACTATGAAAGATTGGGACCATACCCTAGCCCACTATTCTATCTCTAATTTACATGATGAGTAACTTATTGAGGCTAAATACTTACCATGCATCATAAAATGTAGATGACTAAAGTTCACATATGGTTATGATGCCAAAAAACTAGGGGGGTCTTTTGATGTACTCATAAGTACTTGGAAGCTCATGACCACATATAGATTTTTTCCTAGTCCTAGGTATTGCAACCAAAATATTCCTCACTTCATTGGAATCTTTAGGATGAACCTATCTTAGCCAAGAATGATAACTCTTTTAAGGATATTTAAAAACCCCTAGTGTGGGGTTTCTAACCTAAAAAGAAAAAGACTAATTGCCAAAAAAAATTGAGAAAAAATTGGGTACATATTTAGTGCTACTATGGTTGTAACTGCATTCTGATCATCAAGATCCCCCCAAGCCAACATCAGAGCATATGGTGGATAATTAATAAGGCCCGTAAATTGGTATAGTTGCTTACAAAAATGACCCTAGAAAGAGCTATGATTCCATTTGTAATGAACTTACAAGACTCGATCTAAAAAACACACAAAAATATTATAGAAATGAAAGAAACACAAAAAACAACTATCTTCAATGCACCACTTCTAGAGGGGCAACCTATGAATAAAGCATAACTCTAAATACAAATATTACAAGATGTTTTCAATTGAGAATATATTACAATATATACAACTAGTGGGATGGCTTACAAATCATATACATTCATTTATCAGTGCTACCTAAAGGAAAATTATAAAGCATATGTGTTCAACTAATACTAGTTAACATAAATTAGAATGGGTTACATAACAAATAATAAATCTTTAATGTATACATCTCAATCCAACATTGTTAATGTTGTTTCAAACACTCTTTTATCCTACTAAAAGAAGAAAAAGATTATGGATTATCAATCGATGGAAAGTGAGTGGTTTATCATCTTGCATTATAAATTTTAAGAAATAATTGAAAAAAATTATACACTTATGACAAATCCACTACAAAGAAGCATGATATATTAGGTATTTTTTTCTTCTCAAACATATAATTTTTTAGAAGGGATAGTAATATTTTTTCATGTTCCATTTTTTTTACAATTTGTAGACTAAGTTACTAGTAATATAAAAATGTAGCAATTTAAAGTCTAAATTATTATTAATATATATATATATATATTTAAAAATAAAGGTACTTACATAGGGTGGGTAAAGAAAATAGAAAAATCCTTTGATAAACTAGGTGATATGAACCAAATTTTTATATAAAAATGTGTGATATTTCTCTATCATAGAGAAGTAAAATGTATATCTCAAGGTAGGGTAGAATCATGAAAATGTGTTCCACTAGTATGCCAAATAGGAAACATATGTAATACAATATATTAAATTCATATCAAGGATCAATCTAAGGAGTGTTTAACCAAACCTCCATCAATTGAAGCCACTCAATAGATATGTGGCATCACACGGTAGAGAGGGCATCGATCTGTGATTAAAGCCCTCTAACAAAGTTATATATAGGGCCAAAGAGTTAAGGGCTTTCACTTATGAATAGTGCTAAAGGGATTCAATCTAAGAGGTTTAAATTGAAAATCCTTAGATATAATCCCTTAAATGTGAAAATGGCTATATAGTTGTCTCTTTCGTGCACCTAATCAAATGTTACAATATAGTGAACAAGACATGTTAATTCACATCATACTTTTTAGGGTCAAATGTAGTCACATGAACACAAAAATTTACAAATAGGTAGCCCTAATTGTTAGCTTTCTAAAAAAATATGTTATGTTTTATGTTTTTAAAATGTGTGTGTGTCAATATAAGTATGTTATTAATATAATTCTTTGTGTTGGTTCTCTTTACTACAACAATCTCAATCCTAATATGTTCACCAAAAATTCTAGACCCAAAGATAGTGCAAACAAAAGGGAAGTAGCGTATGCTCGAACCAAGGAAGTGGAATGGACAACTTGATAGGAGGGTGGATAAGGCATCCTCTTCTTCCTTGAGCCCTACTGAGTTCAAGATGTTATTTTCTTGAGTCTAAAATGATAAAAAATAACTTAGTAGGAAGATCTCTAAATGCTTAGTTAGGCTAAATGATGTCATAATAAATAAGATACTAGTTAATATTCCTTGTAGATATGTGCATTGAGCTTCTCACAACATAATTCACCCAATAATACTCATAATACATAATTCCTCAGTAGATACACTATAACAATAATTTCTACAAGGATTCAATAAATTTACAATACTAAATTTATGAATGATGGAAGAAGATTGAGTAATAGGAGCAATTAGCTCTATTTATTCTGAACTAAGGGGTGGATGTTAACAATAAAATTGGGGAACATAGACCAAAATTTTGAGCCCCAAGTACTTTTTGAGTGTTGTATTTTATACCCCAAACTCAGTTATATAAAGGGAGCAATGGTTTGATCCAAACAAAATCCTAATTAAGTAACCGAACATAAAAGAATATCACATAACACAATATATAGAATTCCTATATAAATATATCCTTATATCTCCTTTTTACATCATATACAATCATCATATATCTTCCTCTATACTCTATATATGTTCTTTATATTCTTCCTTACTTTCTACCTACTTCTTACTTCCTATATTGTTGTACATATATTTTCCTATACATATATCTAAGGAGTGGGATGTGGCCCATCTATCCTATCCATACCCTAGATGGTGTCTCTGTAATCTTATGCTCCACAAGCTCCTTGTGACAAGATATAGTTGGATTTACTCAACTATGTATGAATTGTTATACTTTACTATCATCATCATCCCCTCTTTTAAAATTTTGGCTTGTCCTCAAGTGAACCCTACTAGGAAGAGATACTATCCTTATATATCTCCTTCAATTTAACAAAATATTTTCCTATTGTGTGTTATCCAATTGCAGTTGATGGGTATGGACTTGGATTTATTGTAGTAGTCACTCTACCTCAAAAAGTGTACTTGGTATTTAAATATTTTGTTCCAATTGGTGTGCTTCTTGGAGGAATCTAGTGATGTGTTCCAACCTTAAACTCACTACATATTTGAGTTAATAAACCCATGCCTGATTGTATCCCTCTGATCTTGTAGTTGTTGAAACTTCCCATGTAGTGCTTATATATCCACTCGAGATTCACCATCCATATCTTTTAGGGAATCATAGTTTGTGGCTCTTTGAAGTATTTGTATTTCCAATTGATCCATTTGTGCTTTGATTGGGGTTGTCACTGTTGGCCATTGTAGAAAAAATTGGTATAGGGCATTGAGGTCCCCTTTATCTATTTTAATTTGCTAATATGTGACTCTAAGGAAGAATGTGTGGTAGCACATTTATTTCTTTCTTCATCCCTTTTTATTTGATGGTTCTCTGCTTAAATTTGTTCTCATATTATTCTTATGTAAGTAGGTATCCTTAATCATCCCACCTATCAAATTTTTGAGTTGTACTGCCAAGGGTTGGGATGAGTCTACTTGTAGATAAGGAAAATTTCTTTGTAGCTCCTTTACCATATCCTTCAAGTACTCAGAGCTTTCCACCTTATGTTTCAAGATCTCCTCTCTTGTCATTTAATGCAGGATACCTCCTAATTGGAATTTTCATAGAGATGAGATGCTCCCAAAGTCAACTTGTGATCTTAGCAGCAAAAGTTGAAGTAGTTGCAAAGATTCCATTGGTTATATTTTCTTGTCTCACCTAGAAGTCCTTAATGGATTGCATAGAATAAGTTTCTGAGGATGAAGGTGTGTTGGATTGTGGAGGTTGTGAAAATTATTCTTGCTCTGAAGAAGCCACTTTATATTTTTCTTCTTCCTCGCACAATTGTTTAGATGCTTTTTTTTGTGGCTTCCTTTATCTCTACTTGGACCAATTGAGTAATATTTATTTTTTCCATCATTAACTTGTCTACCTCTATTTAGATCGGAGCTCCTCAATTTGTATCTTTGTCATCCCTTAATTCTGTAGAGGTGTAATGTCAAGGGCCATCTCCCATATAGCCAACACTTTTAGTTTCTCCTCTTCTTTAATTTCTTTCTCCATTCTATTATTTAGTGTAGTAGTTAGGGAGTCCAAAAATTACTCAATTAGATCCTCCAACATTATGTTGGATGCTAAAATTTACCTTAATTCCCTTTTCATGATCAATTTATTTGGAATTGCCATATTGGTGTATTTTTGTAGTGTCATTTCCAATACTTCCTTCTATGATAGGTTGTTATATAGCTAATCTTCATCCACCAACGATGAAACTTCTGGGATGGTTGTGTCCTCTGTGAGGGAAGTGTCCTTTGGTATGATTTGTTCTTCTACATCTACTATTTGTGGGGAGACTTCCCTTTGTGACTTTTATTTTCTCCATTTTTTCTTTTTCTCCACACTCATTTGTAGTAGTGCCTTCAATGCTTCTTCCATTTTCTCTATCCTAGGAGGTGTGTAGGGAGTCTTCTCTTCCTTGGTCTACTACTTTCTCCTTGTGTGGGCTCCGCGGGTGGAGTGCATATGTGGAGTATTTTGCATCTCTGTAAAGTAGATGCACTCTATTCTTATGTATCTTGCTTAGGTGAAACCCACTTATTATGCCACTTCTCCTTGTTCTTTTCCAAATTTTCTTGAGATTTCTTTTCCACCAAATTATGCATATACTCCTAATAATTTGTGAATTTTCTAACTTGTGGGTTCTTGGGGGGACTAAAGAGTGTAGTGGCATAGGATTCAATATTTGCATCTATCACCTTGTATGGTTGAATTGGTATCCATGATTTACTAGGTTTAATTGCCTCCATAAAGGTATAGTATTTGTCGACAAGGAAGACAATACCCTTTATATATTTGTGGACCACCTCATAGGATATGTGTTGCCTATCCTGTAACTTTTGTTGAGGGGATTTAAAGAAACCCCAATAGGAGGTTGTGTAGGATGTTGCATCTTGAAAATGCTTGACATGTTCCTAGATTTGGGTTGCAACCAGCTAGGTGGTGTTCCAAATTTTCCCTGCAGAGGCCAATAGTTCTTGCATGGAATAAAATTTAAGGCATATAAGGAACGTCCCATACCTAAACTAATAGTGGGATTGCTTTGTGTGTTGAATATTTTTCATTAGCCCCTACCATATGACCTCACATAGGTCGATGTATTTTCCCTTTATTACCATCTGGTAGGCTACATGAATAGGGATGGTGGTAGTTGAGTCCTCATGATTTGTATAGTATACTTTGTAGGTGATGCCCATGGTGGCATACTTGACTTCCAAATTTTTTTTTATCTTTGTTACATTGAGGCTTCTCTTATTATAGGTTTATCTAGTCAACTTGGTAACCTTTGTGTTCTTAATAGCCTTCATAGATGGTACTTCTCCTTGTGCCCACAAGCTTGTTATTACCTTGAATGTGACCTTTTCTATACAATAGGGTTGGTCCAAGTATAGGTATTCCTCATAGAAATAGCTTAGGATAATGCAAACCCAGTCTTCTTGTGCAGTGAAGTCTAGAAAATACTTCCAGATATCTAATATTTTCTCTGATATTTTCTTATATTTTAGTAGGTAGCTCTATGTTTGTGGTTGTAATAGGGTATTCCTCAAAGCCTCAAACCTAGTGCAATCTATCTCTATCAAGGGTGCATGTATATAGCTCTAGATATCTTTTATATAAATTATGTCCAGAGGTACCTTTGAAAATGTGCATGTCAGGTTAGTCTCCATTACCTTGTATGGGAATCTCTTATACTTGGGCCAAATATTTTGAGAAATTTCAACAAGGGTAGGTGCAGCCAACTTCGAAAGCTAGAAAATTGCAACAAAGCAATGGTGATTTTCTAGGGTTTTTTTGGGCGGACAAAGAGTTTGGGTGCATTGGAGTTTCAAGAGTATAAGAAAGCAAGTGAGTGAAAGTGAGAGAATGAGAGTGACATAGAGTATTTATAGATTTTAACTAGGTAATTATATTAAATTTCATAGTCATTTTTCCCATCTTCTTGCGGTTTTCTGACTGTTATTTTCCTATGACTCTTTTTTCTTTGACAAGTGATTTCCTACTTTTTATGTATGATGTACTATAGTAAATTTGTTCTAGTTTTATGATCTGTTAAGTTAGTGTGTTTGAAGAATATTATTTTTTGATCCCTTGTTTTATATCTTTAGGGTTGGGTTGAGGAATTTGATGCTAATACTCATACCTATCTGGTTCTTGCCCACCGCTTAGACTAGATGTGTAATTTGTAATGGCTTTATTATGATATTTCTCTTTGTATTATTTATTTTTTGTTTGCATGCTTATGTCTTAGGTATAACCTTTATTCTCTAGTGGTTACTAATTTATGGTATGATGAACACATTGACTTTTTAGGTCTGGATACGGGCATAGGATATTTGTCCAATGGTTTTTTGTTGGTTTTTGGATTTTTTGATATCCTCTTTATACTTGCGGTAGTTTTTAGAGGGATTATGGGACTATTGTGTATCATAAACACTATTTGAAACTCTTAATACTTCTAGGAATTTAATTCATGCTCTCCTTACATCCATGCCTCAAGAACTTCAACTATTTGCACTATCATTGTCATTGTCTTGTTCAACTTCTCCAGAGCTATTGGGGTCTTCTTCTTCTTTTGCGATGGGTAGTCTTCAAATAGAGTAAATAATTCTTAGATCTTCCCCCTCCCTTTCTTGTGAAACTTTCTCTATATAAGTTCTATCTTCCCTTTCTCCTAATGGAATATTTACTATCTTATTGTCATCCACCAAAGATATCTCTTCTTTTATTGAATCTCCTATTCCATTAGAATTGACAAACCATCCTAATTCCAACAATTATCTAAAGGTGTTAAAAGGTTCCTTCATCTCAACAACCTCGAAACTATGATTTTCTTAATTCCTTTTATTTTTACTTCCACATTTCACCATGTTACCAAGTATCCATACCAGAACCATGTGCCAAACTGATATACATTGGTATTTTGACTAACTTGGGTTTTCCCAATCTCTCCCAAGTGGTTACTAGAATAATGTTCTAGTTCAAACCTAAATCTACCATCACATGTTTAAATTTGTTATTATTAAGGTGTGTGGTAATTAAAAGAGGGTCATTCTTCTAGTTTTGGTCCTTTGTAAGTGGATCAACTTGTTGTTTTTGCTTGTTCCAATACTTCCCCAACTATTTTAATTTAACTAGGTCTTTTTGTTGGGCCAAAGAGGTTAATTTTTTCAGCATCATGACTTCCTAGAAAAAAAATAGGCTATGCCATCATTTTGTTGTATAATTTATTGTTTTTTCTCTTTCCATCACTCTATCATGTTGTTGTGTTCTTGACCAAAAATAATCATATTATTCTTCTTTCAAACCTAATTCACCACTACTTCAATTTCTCTTTGTTTATTCTTCTTAGTATCAGCCCCTTGTCTATTCAATACTATAGCCTTATCCTTCTTCATTCCAAACTTCTTTTTATTACTTTGATGTATCAAAAAACTATTGATCCATTCTTTGACAACCTCTTACTCCCTATGGTGGCATTCTTCTAATTATCCTAGCTCCTTTGTTGCCTTGTAAATCATCGCTTCTTGATTGTGTTGCATATTGATAATACTATTGTTCTTTATTACATTTAAATATTTCATGAGAATCATCTCCACAAAATGGTCACTTCCTCTCTTTTTTTCCAACACTCTATATCATAATGGCCTACTTTTCCATAGTTATAACATGTAGCATCCCTTCTCTATTAGTTGTTTCTACCATGTCCTCTTCATCCTCTATAGTTTGATTGGAAATTATCTTTGATGTAATCTTATGGTGGCTTATTTTTACAATACATAAGCATTTCTACCATTTCTCCAAGGTGGTTGTTTATATCTTGTGTCATATAAGGGACCTTCCACAAGTCCTTTGATATATGCCATATTTCTATCCATCTCTGCATTACAATTGTGGTTCATTGGGCATCTTGGGTTAGGATGATTTTTTTCATTCCAAACTTGAAATTAATTTGTAGGATAGTCCTCAGTTGGGTAGTTGTCCCATTCTTGACAAGTTCCATAGTATAATGATGTTTTCTTAGCCGATACAATTTTTAGTTCTACGTGTAATGTTGTATTTTTTTCTCCATGGACTTTAGGGAAATTTTTTTAGACATGGCCTTCCCTTGAACAATATGTGCACTAAATTTTCTTAGATTTCTTTGCCTCTCCTTTTTCCAAAATGTCATTTTGTATCATTAGTTGTTCTATTGCTTGTTTTAATTTCTCAAGATTTTCCTTTATATCATCCTTTTTGTAGTTTGCACCATGTATGAGATTCTATGTGTTATGCCATCATGATCAAGTTTGTATAAGTATCAAATGTCCTCTCATCTAATGTTACTCTTATAAATCCTTTTGTAATCTAGACATGAACCATTCAATTTTTTATCATTCCATTAGAGGTTCTTCCAATTTGTGGCAGAATTACTTGAATATTTTGTAATAAGCCTTCACAAATTCATCTTATTTTTACATTAAATCCCTCTGTTTACTAACACTCTTCATAGGGATATCCAAGGTGTCAAAGTTTGTTGAGAAATCTTGTTTCTCTTCATCCCATATTATCCTATGTTTCAAATAAGTTTTCTTGTACCAATCCAATACCTCCTTCCTTAATAAAGATACAAAGTCTAATAACTTTGGTTTGTCCTTGCCAATGTCTTACATCTTTCCCACAGAGATTCCCACAAAGATTCTAATAGGAATATGTTTTTTGTAGCCTTTGTTACATATCTTTGCCAAATATTGGGATTTTTATTGATGATTCCATTTTGTTTTGTCTTCTTTCTATTTAAGGTTTACAGATTTGTGGACTATTCTTTTCTTCATTTTCTTTCTTTATTCTCCTAGCTATATGGGGCTTTTTCTCTCTTCCCTTATTTATTGTTAACTTTATGTCAAATTACTCCTTTCCGATTATATCTTCCTAATCTACTTATTTTCCTTTTTTCTCCCTTGTTTCTTTTCTTAGTGGTGCCTCTTCTTCCAAAATTCTTCTAGTCTTATATGGCTTAGGGGATGGGTCCTAGTCCAGGGGTTGTGAATCTTCAAGAATTCACATTCTTATTTGTTAACAACATTCCATTTGTTAGTGAACATAATTATTTTACCAAATTAGATCTAATATCCTCTTCTTTTCCTATTTCTTCTTCCCTTAATTTCTTTATGCTTCTATTAATTGATCCTTCCAAATATTCTTCTTAAATAGATAAAACATTTTCTAGAGATTTCAAAAATTTGGTAAATCTATCATCTAAATTGACTTTGAATTTTGATATATTCAATCTAATTGTATAACTCTTGGAGAGTTGTAGTAGGAGTGGAGTCTCTATGCTATTAAACATTCCTGAAAAAAACCTTCTAGATCTTCCATAATCATCAATGTCTTCTTTAAACTAGTTATTAGTTTTCCTACTTTTTCCTAGCATGAATTTGATTTATCTGGGGTCTTCCATTCTTCTTCAATGTTTTCTTTCTCTTTCCCTTCGGTAGCACCCACCTTGGTGTGCTCAACAATACCCTCATTGACACACTCAATTCCCATTTTCTCTACATTTTCCATTATTTTGTGGTGTCTTTCTTTTCTTTCAAATTTTTTTCTTTGTCTTCTCTCTTCTCTTTTTGGGATTGTCATGTTCATTTTTCTTGATAACTCAATTTCTCTTCAATCTCTTTGGTGTTTTTGTTATCTTCTTTTTTCATGGGTGTGGTTGATTTGGGATTACATTAGTCCTTTATTATTCCAATGGTAGTTATTCAATAACTTTTTTATTGGTCACATATCTTCAAGGATTATTTTTCAGAATTCCTCCCCTTTTCCATTCTCCATCCCCTTGGTGCCTAACCCCCTCACATAGGGTGGATGCCAAGAGGACAATTTTACAAATTTTCACATCTTCCCTATTTTCCTTTCTTATTTTATGTATGATTTTAAAATTTTAAAAATATGAGTATTTATGTCCTTTATACAACCTAACCAGGGTCTTGACAATAAAACTAATGTTAGCAAGAAAATTAGGGAACATAAACTGAAGTTCTGAGCTCCAAGTACTTTATGAGTGTTGTATTTTATACCCCAGATGCAATCATATAAAGGGAGAGAGTCTTTGATCTAGAAAAAATATAATTAAATAATTGAGCATAAAAGAATATCACATAACACAATATATAGAATTTTGGTATCAATATATTATCATTATCAACTGAGTGCATTCATATATCCTTATATCTCATTTTTACATCATATATCTTCCTCTATACTCTATATATGTTCTTTATGTTTTTCCTTACTTTCAACCTACTTCTTACTTCCTACATTTTTATACATATCTTTTCCTATACATATATCTAAGGGATGGGACATGATCCATCTATCTTATCCTGACCCTAGATGGCGTCTCTTGAATCTTATGCTCCATGAGCTCCTTGTGACAAGATGCAATAGGATTTACTCAACTATGTTTGAATTGTTATACTTTCCTACCAACATTGGGCATGGAAATGGAGGCCTCTTGATAGTACCTTGGGCCACAAATCATGATTGAGCCCTTGTAGAAGCCTTTGAATCACTCACCCTTGTTAATATGACCAAGCAGGGGCGAAGATCTCTACTAAAGTACAACACCAAAATTTAAATTATTAGTTTCAAATAATTTGGATGGATTAGGGATGTTAAAATAGATTGATGCCTATCTCTAGGAATACAAAGTTTGAAATTGTCACAACATAATATTTTAACAAGATTTAATCTCTAGGGCTTACCAAAAATACATCATTGTCTTACAATGAATTAAACTCACATAAATAATGTTATGAGATCTAATTCTACGTACGAATCTTTTATAATCATTGCAAATTATACTTATTATTTAGAAAGTTTTATTATTCTTGAAAATGTAGTAACTCAACCCACAAATCTCACACCCAACATATGAACAAAAAAATCATCTTCCTTGAAAATATACTTCTTCTCAAGAACACTATAGCAAAACAAAATCAACTCACATATTCTCACTCATATTTTTGTTGCATAGAAAGTTCATTAAATATGTTAGACAAATTTCAAATTTATATTATTGTAGAAGTGTGGTGTAGCGTGTCGGTGTAGATTTGGGTCTTGGTTAACTCTTATTGTGGTCTGCCTTCACTTATTTCCCCTGTGGAAGTGTTTGGTTCTGACCTATTTTGTGATTGCACATTTGAGGTGCATGCAACTTGGAGAATGTTTTTGAGGTTATAGATGATATATATACAAGGTCACTTGTTGGAGAAGTGTGTGATGTGTTGTGTGGTGTGAAAAATGTAAACATAAGTGTGAGTTGATATTTGAGTGTGAGTGTAAACATTTATGACTACCTGAAGTAGTGAATATAAGGTGTCTACATTTCTGAGTGCCTGAAATTGTTGGAGGTAGTGAGCTAAAGGTTGTAGATGGTGTCAAATTTTTATGGTGGATTCTCTTGTTGCTCTGAGGTAGTGAACCTCCTTGTAATAGTCTTCTATTCTCTTTCTATTCCAGATAGTGATTCCTTTGGGCAGTGAGCCTTTTGTGATCGGTATTGTTATTCATATATATGTGAGTTAATACTCATTGTGGTTTTTTCCTAATTAGATTTTTCCATGTAAATTTGATGTTCTCTTATGTATGGTGTGATTGTGTTTATATTTCATGTGTTTACATTCATGTTGATGATTAATGAGGGTTTGAAGGTTTTAATGCAGAACTGATTCACCCCCTCCACTCTCAGTTGTCTTGTGTGTCTAATAATTGGTATCAAAATTGTGGTTCCTTGAAAGAGGCTTAACCACTTGAGATAGATCTAGATGGTACACAAGAATGGTGTCAAAGTCCCTATGTTTGATGGAATAAATTATGCTTTTTGGAAAGCCAAGATGGAAGCCTACTACTCCTCCAGAAAGTGATGTTGAGATCAAGGACTATGAGAATAATGGCAAAGCAAGGAATGCTATCTTGAGTGGGCTTTCTAATTCAAAACTTGTGAAGTTGATAAGCCTCAAAATTCTTAAAGAGATCTGGATAAAATTGCAAAACATTTATGAAGGAGATGATAAGGTCAAGCAAGCAAAGATGTAGATTTTCAAAGCCAAATTTGAAACCCTAAGGATGTCAGAAGATGAAGATATTTTTGGCTACGTGCTCAGAGTGGATGAAATTATCAATGTCATCAATGGTTTTGGTGGAAAACTAGAGGAAAGTGAAGTTGTGAAAAGGTATTAAGAAATATTCCTAAATCTTATAGTGCTAAGGTTTCTGCTATTGAGGAAGCTCAAAATTTGGATGAATATACTAGAGATCAAATTTTTGGTGCTTTAACTACTTTTGAATTAAGAGAGTTTGACAAAGATGCTTCAAGGAAAGAAACTATTTTTAAAGTCGGCAAGAAGGAGAATAATGATGAATCTAATCAGGATGATCTTGATGAGATGGAAGCAAATTTTGTAAGAAGATTGAAAAAGGGCATTGGAAAATACAGAGGTAAGTTACCCTTTAAGTGTTTCAATTCTAAAAAGATAGGTCATTGTGCTTCTAAATTTCCAATCAAAGTTTCAAAGGAAAAACATAAAGATCATAAAGGTAAATCTATTAAGCAGAGTTATTATGTTAAAGAAGATAGTGGTGTATCTAATGATGAGGAATTAGACTATCCAGATGATGGAAGTGATGAATTCTTATTCATGGATTTAAATGTTATAACTAATTCTACTAATCCTAAAAGATGTGTGTAGGGAATTGCTCTCGAAATAGGTCACAATATTGAAGGAACTATGTTGATTGCTTTTCATGCAAGAGAGGAGAGAAACTACTAGATAATTGACAATGGATGCTCAATCATATGACATGAGATAAGAGTAAGTTTTTTAAGCTTTAAAAGTATGATGGTGGTCTTGTTAAGTTTGGTGATGATGCATCTTCTAAGATTTGTGGAAAAGGTTCAATTAGTTTAGATGGAAAGCATAAGATAGATGGTTTTCTTTATGTCAAGGGTCTCTGACATAATCTTCGTAGTGTAGGAAAAATGTGTAGCAGAGGATACAATTTGGTTTTTTAGGATGATGTTTGTGAAATTATAAAAGGAAGCTCTGGAACCTTGGTTGCAACAAGAACAAGGACCACAGGAAATTTTTATCAGCTCAAAGGTGGTGGTGTTAAGTGATTTATGTCACAAATCAATGAAAGTTGGCTATGGCATAGAAGAATGGGTCACATCAATTTTGATAGCCTAGTGAAAATCAATTCTACTGATGTTGTGAGAGATCTGCCAAGAATTACAAAGCCTATCAATGCAATTTGCAATGAGTGTCAATTTGGAAATCAAAAAAAGAAGAGGTTTTGAACTAAGGAATATTCTACTGTGGGACCTCTAGAGTTTGTGCATACAAACCTATGTGGACCTAACAAAACAAGAAGCTCGAGCAAGGTGACAGGTATTTTATGTTGTTAATAGATTATTACTTTAGAATTACTTGGGTGACATTTCTCAGAGAAAAATCAGAATCTCTAAATAAGTTCAAAGCATCTAAATCTATGGTTGAAAATGAAATGGGTTTGAAAATCAAGTGTTTGAGGTCTAACAGAGGTGGTGAGTTTACTTCTAATGAGTTTAATTTTTTTTGTGAAGATCATGGGATAAAGAGACATTTATGAGCTCCTAGGATTCTACATTAGAATGGAGTTATGTAAAGGAAGAATAGGAGAGTTCAAGAAGCAACAATAACCATGATGAAGGAAGCAAATCTAACAGATTTCTATTGGAGAGAAGCTATTCATACTACAATGCATATTCTTAACAATCACAAGAAAGATTGAACAGTTCAAAGAACCCCTATGAACTATGGTATGGAAAACATCCTACTATGAAATATTTTAGAGTTGTTGGCATTTCAATTAGCACCTCTAGAGTGCTTATTGGAAATAGACAACTATTGCAAGTGTTTTAGTAACTACTCCTTCGGATTATAGAGAGGAAGATCCCTCTTTGCTGATGTTATGTGTAAAAAAGTACAATAGAATAAGGTTTCTATCTTTTTTACTCAACAACAGGACACAAGGGTGCATAAACACAATGTGTCATAGCTAAGGATTTCTCTGGTTTCTACAAATCTTAACTACGACTAAACTAGCTTTTAATCTATCGTATCTCCCCAAGATAAACAGAGCATGAGAGCATAGGAGTGGGAATGGATGGTTAGATTAATTGGTACGACTGTCTCGCCAAAATGAGTTTGAGGCTCTAAACTCTCACATCTATGTTGAAATAAGGCTTTATGGAAGCAAACACTCTTTTATAGTAAGATGGATCTCAAACTTTCCAAGGAGGAGGAACCCCTGTCTGAGGCATAGGCTGGGAAAAATCTTAATAGAAACAACAAAGTATGATGCCTTGGCTAAGAGGATTCCCGAGGAGGTGACGACACCTGTCCAAAGTGTAGGATGAAAGAAAATTCATTAAACAACATCAAACGATAACTATCAACAATAAAATATCCGAGGAGGAACCCCTGTCCAAGGAGGATATTGAAACAAGTTATGATAACAAAATGTTGAAGGAACTCAAATATTTGGATTAAAATGCATGCACTTTCTAATTTTCTTCTTCAAATTTCTTCAACGAGTTACAAATAATTTGGACATGTAAAGGCACGAAATCATGCACAATTTCTCATCAAACTAATTAACTCTCATCCAAGAGTGAAGAAATAAGCACTTTCAAACTTGTTGGCAACAATGGCGCAACAATTTTGTGTAGTAAATAAAGGTTAACAAATAATGAGCCCAAGGATCTTATTTATAGAACTCAAAGGAGTAGGTAACCCTAAAATCTCCTTGAGTTAACAATCAATTCTTTCCAATTAGCAAGATTTATTCCTATGTCTAAAAGTAGGTGAGCAAACAGTTAACTGGAAATCTACTTCAGTTAATTGAAACTAAACAAAGAGTCAACTAGAAAACTACTTTAGTTCACCGAAACTAAACTAAAGGTGAACTTTAATTACAAAATGTGTCTCCAAATTAGACATCCACATTTAGTGGAGATCTGAGATCCACAAATCATGGAAGTCAAAATAGACATCCAAAATTAGTGGGATCTGACATGCATGATCTGTGGGGCCCAGAGTTAACTTGGAAATGGGCATCAAGTTAACTCCAGTCACAATTAATGCTACTTTGGAGGGTAGGATGTCCTTTTTGGGGTTCTTTACACCTCATCTCCACTAGTCAACATTGCCTCTATCTAGTTGTTGACCTCTTCAGCCTCTGGGCAATTAATGCTCTATGAGATGACGTAGTATTTCAGCATCTCTTCACCAGTCACAAGTTGCTACTGATATTCTATGAACTTGGTAGCTACGTCATCTAGCTTGGTAGACATGGCTGCAACTTTTCTCAACTTGCAACCATCAGGATCATCGAGGAATGTGCTACGAATGACATTCTGGAAATTTTTTTGTATTGTACCTAGCTCAATGTAGGCACCTCCCTCATGTTGATAAAAGCAAGGGATGGATTTTACCAACGTTCTTGCGAAGTTGATAATTTTAATAAAAATTTTGCCCCTGATGTGTTTTTGATATTGATGTTACTGCTAATGATGAATGTGGGAAAAATGTAAATAGAGGGGCAAAATGTATACGTCTAAAAATGGTCACGATTGATTAAGCTTGTTAATTAATTAAATATAAATTATTTAATTAATCTCCTAAAGTCATCTACATATAAATAAATTTAACTATTTATTTATATTGTTCATTCTTTTAATTCTTCTACCTTAATTAAATAAATAATTTTATTTAATTATTGACATTTCCCACATTCCTCTTAATTAAATTTTTGCATGCGTAGTGTGTATGCGTAGTCTAACCAAAGCTTGGATTTGCACAATAATTTATAGAGTATTCGAATGGATTCGATCGACGACCTGGATTAAGCTTGCTCGAACGGACGGTGGCAGATTTTCGAAAGTGGAGAGGGATATAGAAGGTTTCCCTTTTCCTTCAATTTTGTCATTGAGATCCGAAGGGAAATTTCCATTTTGAAGAGCGAGTTTAGAATTTGGAAGGGTGAGTTGAGAATGAGTTAAAATTAAATAAATTAAATTTATTTAATTTGGAAGTGGAGACGGATATGACAACTCACATAATTAAATAAATCATATTTAATTATATGTGAAGATGGATTTAGAAACTCACATAATTAAATAAATTATATTTAATCATATGTGAAGATGGATTTAGAAACTCACATAATTAAATAAATTATATTTAATCATATGTGAAGATGGATTTAGAAACTTACATAATTAAATAAATTATATTTAATCATATGTGAAGATGGTTTTAGAAACTCGCATAATTAAATAAATTATATTTAATTATGTTTTAGAAGTGAATTTAGAGTGTAATTAAATATTTAAAAATATTTAATTATTTGTGGGGGGAGAAGATGAAGAGAATATTCCATATTTGAATTTCAAATATTCAAATTTAGAATAATATGATAATTAAAATAAATAATCGTATTTATTTAATTTAATTAAGAGGAATGTGGGAAATGTCAATAATTAAATAAAATTATTTATTTAATTAAGGTAGAAGAATTAAAAGAATGAACAATATAAATAAATAGTTAAATTTATTTATGTGTAGATGACTTTAGGAGATTAATTAAATAATTTATATTTAATTAATTAACAAGCTTAATCAATCGTGACCATTTTTACACGTATACAATATGCATCACGGAACAAAGTCGGCCAATAGAACAATGCCCATAGGATTTTGAATGCAGTGACCCTTGATGAAAAATGGCCACCGCTTGCTTGATTGTGGAATGCTTCCAACAACTGCCATTGTTGATCCTTACTGACACATAGTAGGAACGTTCCATCAATCCCACGCTTCTATAGAACATTTCCTCTAAGCACATAGCTTTGTGCTTGTAGTTTCATAGTTCTTCTCTGTTGTTTACCCAAGTGTCTTGGGCATTCCCTATAGGTAAAATAGTACCACAGTTTTGTGTACCATTCTTGTGCAGATTCAACTAGTAAGACCATTGGAAGGTATTATTTAATTTTTGTCCCAGGGATACCATCAACAGTTTGGTGCTTTAAATCACCATCTTCTGCTATGAGCTGACATAGACCTCTCCTGCAGATGAGCTTGGTAGGCTTGATATCCAAGTCATATTCCTAGACTCTTGCAATCTAGTTGCCTCTTTTGGTGCCCATCTCCTGTTGAGCAAGGATACTCTTGACCGCAGGGTCTATAATGTACACAGTGGTGTGAGAGTTTAGGATGTAGAATATGAAATTCTTGGTTTCCCTCACAACTGCATAGGCATTCTTTTCAATCTGGGAGTACCAAGACTCATTGTTCTTGAAACTACTGCTCATGAAGGAAATCAGTGATTCGGTCTCCTCATTCAACTTTTGTTTCAATATGGTAGAGAGGGTGTGCTCTGACGTGTAACAAGAAAAAATGAATTCTTTATTGAAGTTAGGTCGAACCAGCACTGGTACCTTACTGATGGCTTCTTTTATCTTGATGAACGCCTCCTTTCCTTTGGCAGTCCATTTGAAGGTGGACGTCTTCTTCATCATTGTTGATATATCCTTGGTCAGCTCTAAGAAGTCAGGTACAAATCTTTGTATGAAATTTACCTTTCCTAAGAAGGAATGCACCTAAGTTGTATTTGTCGAGAGAGAGAGGTCTTTGATTGAATCAACCCTATCAAGATCAATTTGAATTCCCTCTTTAGAGATGATGTCGCCCAGTAGTTTTCCTTCTATCACCGCAAAGATGGACTTCTTTGGATTCTAAGATATGCGATGGTACCTACATCTCTCGAACACTTTCACTAAGTGATGAAAATGATCTCACCGCTTCTTTTGAAAAGCGGTAAGGTCCTCAAGATAGATGACAATCAATTTGTACTTGTGGTCTCCAAACACCAAGTCCGTGGTTCACTAAAAGGTGGCCCGACATTGATGAGGCCAAAGGGCATCCTCTCATAGGCGAATGTTCCCCATGGGGTGGTAAACACTATCTTTATTTGATCTTCCTTGGCCACTGCAATTTGGTTGTATCCAGAGAAGTTGTTGAGTAATGACAACATCTTTGATCTGGTTACCGTATGCAATGTATGCTCCATGATTGGTAAAGGATAATTATCCTTTAATGACGATTGGTTGAGATTCTTGGAGTCTACGCAGATTCAGATCTCTTCGTTCTTATTGCATACATGAACAATGTTTGACACCCAGGTAGAATGATGGAATGGGAATATGATCTTTGCGTCCACCATCTTCTATACCTTCGCATAGATTGTGTCTTGTACATGCTAGTTGTAGTGTCTTTGCTTCTGCTTAAAGGGCTTGATATCTAACTTGAGAGGAAATGTATGAGACAATTCCTTCAGTGTGAAGACTTTCAAATATTCATAGGGCCAAGAAAAGATGTCTTGATACTGTCAGAACAAAGGGGTAAAGTTGTTTCTTTCCTCTATGGTGCAACATTTTCCCAAGTTAACAAGCTTGGGCTTGTCCTTGGTACCGATGTTGACTTGACAGTTATTGGCAGATGTCTTGTTGGCTCATGAATTTCTCTACTCTTGTACATGCATGTCATGCCTATCAAATATTTCCTCCAAGGATACTAAACCCTTGGGTATGTTGTTTCCTCTTAAATGGACAATGCATGATTTCGTTGCTTCGAAATCTTCTGCTGTGGATTCTTTGAAAGGAGAAGCACTGCCTTCAAAGAATAGTTCTTGATAGTTATCCCCCATGCAGAGAAACTCTTTGATGTCATCATCATCATCAAAGATCTTCCAGTTGTCACAGTTTTCAGGGATAGCTAGCTTGAAGATGAGCTCAATGGTAAAGGCATTCTGACGGAAGTCAAAATGGGGTATGAAGAGAGAAATCGATACCGCAAGGACATTGGCTCTGCTATTTTGCTCGCATGGTATGTAACTGATGTTGAATGACTCAAACTAGTCGATTGCATTCCATACCCTTTGTTGATAAGACATAAGGTGACTTTTCCTTACTTGATGTCACTCTCTAACCTGTTGGACGATCAACTCTACATCATCTTTGACTTGAAGGAATCTTATACCCATATCTCTTGCATTTTTTAGGCCTAGTATGAGCGCCTAATATTTTGCAATATTGTTTGTGTTATCAAACTGCAAGTGATAAGAAAATGGGTACAAAGTACCTTCGAGAGAGGTAATGACAACTACCACTCCTGAGCCTGCTGTAGAGCAACTTCCATCGAATTACATTGTCCACATTTTTTAGCTTTCTTTCACATGCTTGTGGCGAATGCAACCTTCTTTTCTTCTTTGGTTACTTCAAATAGCATAGTGTATGTTTCGGGACCCGTAATTTGATGTAGCACTTGTTCTTGTGGGTCCTAAGACTTCACCACTATGAATCTAGACTTAGCCTCTAGTTCCAACTTGAAGCTACCTTTCTTTAATGGGATTGTCGCCTACGACCAATCCAATTGAATCTCACCTCCGAGATCCGTGCAAAAACTTCTGCTCAGGAGCATCCCATAACTGATTGGAATGGAAGCTATGGGGATGGTCATCATGATCTTCTTCTCTAGGCAAGATGCCAATCTTACTTGAGCATCCTTCAGTTGGCCTACCAATGGCACTAGTTTTGACTCAAGTGAATAACACTTGTCGTGAGTTTCCATGCATGATAGTCCCAATGAGTTCATGATCTGGAAAGGCATGACGTTGTTTGATGCCCTTATTTCAATTATGCATTTGTTGATTTTGTACCCTCCTATATACAGAGATATGTAAAAGGGCTTTGGATTTTCTCTTGCTTGTACAGAAGATTCTAGCAATGTGGGTTGAATTACAACCTGCTTCTCTACTTCCTTGAGAATTTGATCCAGTTAATCAGGATGGTCCTAGAGATACTCTAGCTATGAGATTTGTACCTTCATCTTCATCATAGACATCACAATGTCAAAATTCGTTGAAGGCAAATCTTGAGTATTTGATGTAACATTCTCATGTGCAGACTTGGGATTAGAAGTGGAAGCTTCTTTTCCATTTTCATTTGACTTCTGCCTTTCCTCTCTTCTTTTTGTGCTTTGAAGTGTTGGGCATGTGTGAACACAAGTTTTGATAGATTCTTGTGGTTGACATCGAGAGAGTATTGGCAGTAGTCTTCTTCTTCTTCTTGATTTTCAGGTTTGCTATGGAAGTATCCCGTTGCGGAGATGCCATCGAAGTTGTCTATCTATGGTGAGACAACATTCGCATTTTAAGGTATGGAACTTGAGCTTGGAGTTGGATCTTTGGCATATCCCATGATTTGATTCATCCTTTGATTCTTAGGGCATGTGGATCTCGTGTGTTCATCTGAGTCATGGAAATAGCAAAACACATTAGACTTTTCAGCCTCTGCCTATCCTGGCGGAGGTCCTAAAAGTTTAGGCTTATAGTTATTGAAAGGTTGGAAATTATTCCTCTTTGGCTGGTACGACTGTTGAGGTTGGTACTGCTGCTAATGCTAGTACTATTGTTGTTGATACGATGGTGGTGTGGGCAGTGCTCGTTTCCCTTTATTGGGTGACTGTCTCTTTAGGATGGTCACCTCATTTGCTACCTTTTGTAGCAGTGGATCTATTGATGCTTGGATCAGCGGTCTAATAGCATCACCTTGCATCTTTCCTATGGTGATCATATGATCCTCGAGCTCGATAGCCTTTTCTTGTGTGACTAGCAAGTCCTCTTCGTGGCTTCCTTTTATGAAAAAGGCTATCTATGAGGGAAGGGCATTGATGAAGCTTCTCATCAAAATCTCATCTTATGGATTGAGTGTATCAAAGAGACATGTAACGAGGCAATTAAACCTCACTATGAATTCTCTCATTAGTTATGTGGGCTCCATCTTAAAATTTGATAACCAAGCAAATAGCTGATGGTTGTCTTCGGCAGGTCTGAATCTTGCCAAGAAATTTTCACTCATGTCCTCCCAATTTTTTATGATACCTGGTTGTAAGTGATTGAACTAATTGACAGCATTTGCCTCAAGAGTTTTGAAAAAGAGTCGAACGGCGATATCTTCATGTGGTATGGACAAAACGAAACAAGTTGTTGTGAACGCTAAATATGCTCATCGGGGTGTCTAGCCCCATCGTCATAGAATCTTGGGAAGTGCTTCTGTGATCCCTTGGGAAGTTCATGGTGTCCTTGTAGGGCCAATGGACTTTTCATTACCGCATGGAAATGGGGTAGGACGTCTTAAATTTATTGCATTTGGGCCATTGCCGAATAGATTATTGCCATTGTCATTATTTCCATTGCCATTTTCATTATTACGACCATCACCATTATTGATGTTAACGTTGTCGACCATTGCTTGAGCTGGAGGTTCTTGCTATGGTTCTTCTAGAAAGTGTTCTCGAACCTCTTGGTATATTTTCTCTGTGTCGGATTCTTCTCCTACGTCTTCTTGAAAAAGAGGATTGGTCCTCCTCCTCGTATATACTCGGTGAGCTAGGATGCTTACTACCACACAACAGGTGGTAATACTGGTCTCTCGGCTACAAGATTATCCTTTCGTTCTTCCTCGTCCAAAGTAATGGTTGTGGTTCTCCACTGAGCAGGTGATGTATTATTTTTGAAGATGAAGATGCACAGACTATTGATGATGTCTGATTGCTCTCCTTCAATGTATGTAAGATCTGGTTGGAGAGTTGCTAGAGCAAGATCAGGTTTTTCTACTAGGGCCCAAGGACGCAAGATAGTCATTCTTGTGACATAAAAGTGTTAGCTTTCATTGAATTTTTATGCCTCGTTGCCCCACAGTGGGTGCCTAAAAACTGTTAGCGTTTCAATTAGCACCTCTGGAGTGCTTATTGGAAACGAACAACTATTGCAAGTGTTTTAGTAATTTCTCCTTCGGATTATAGAGAGGAAGATCCCTCTTTGTTGATGTTATGCATAAAAAAGTACAATAGACTAAGGTTCCTATCTTTTTTACTCAAGGGCTAGACACAACGGTGCATAAACACAATGCATTGTAGCTAAGGATTTCTCTGGTTTTTGCAAATCTTAACTACGACTAAACTAACTTTTAATCTATCCTATCTCCCCAAAATTAACAAAGCATGAGGGCATAGGAGCGGGAATGGATGGTTGGATTACTTGGTGCGACCATCTCGCCAGAATGAGTCTAAGGCTCTGAACTCTCAGATCTATGTTGGAATAAGGCTTTATGGAAGCAAACACTCTTTTATGGTAATATGGATCTCAGAATTTCCAAGGAGGAGGAACCCCTATCCAAGGTATAGGCTAGGAAACAACTTACTAGAAACACAAAGTACGATGCCTTGGCTAACAGGATTATTGAGGAGTTGACAACACCTGTCCAAAGTGTAGGCTAAAAGGAAATTCATTAAACAACATCAAGTGATAACTGTCAACAAAAAAATATCCAAGGAGGAGGAACCCCTGTCCAAGGAGGAGATTGAAACAACAAGTTATAATAACAAAGTGTTGAAGGAACTCAAATATTTGGATCAAAATGCATGCGCTATTTAATTTTCTTCTTCAAATTTCTTCAACGAGTTACAAAGAATTGGGCCATGCAAAGCATGAAATCATGCACAATTGCTCATCAAACCAATTAACTCTCATCCAAGAGTGAACAAATAAGCACTTTCAAACTTGTTGGCAACAATGGCGCAACAATTTTGTGTAGTAAATAAAGGATAACAAATAATGAACCCAAGGATCTTATTTATAGAACTCAAAAGAGTAGGCAACCTAAAATATCCTTGAGTTAACAATCAGTTCTTGCCAATTAGCAAGATTTATTCCTATGTCTAAAAGTAGGTGAGCAAACAGTTAACTGGAAATCTACTTTAGTTAATTGAAACTAAACAAAGAGTTAACTAGAAAACTACTTTAGTTCACCAAAACTAAACTAAAGGTGAACTTTAATTACAAAATGTGTCTCCAAAATAGGTATCCACAGTTAATGGAGATCTGAGATCCACAAATCATGGAAGTCAAAATACACATCCACAATTAGATGGATCTGACATGCATGATCTGTGTGACTTGAAGTTAACTTGGAAATGGGCATCAAGTTAACTCCAGTCACAATTAATGCTACTTTGGATGGTAGGATGTCCTTTTTGGGGTGCTTTACACCTCATCTCCACTAGTCAATAGTGCCTCTATCTAGTCGTTGACCTCTTCAGCCTCTGGGCAATTAATGCTCTATAAGATGACAATGTAGTATTTCAACATCTCTTCACCGGTCACAAGTGTTGCTAATATTCTATGAACTTGGTAGCTACGTCGTCTAGCTTGGTAGACATGGCTGCAAATTTTCTCAACTTGCAACCATCAAGATCATTGAGGAATGTGCTATGGATGACATCCTAGAATTGTTTATGTACTGTGCCTAGCTCAATGTAGGCACCTCCCTTGTGTTGATAAAAGCAAGGGATGGATTTTACCAACATTCTTGTGAAGTTTATAATACCTACCACAATATGATGGTACTCGATCAATTCCACAGAATTGGCATCGTAGGCTTTGATCACCTTGTATGCTAGTTGTTCTTTCCAAGCAAAGAGATGTTGCTTATTCTTTATAGTGGAAACTGATTGGTACGCCACTTGTACATCTACGATTGTAACTTCATCTCCAGGCCTCTTTTCTGCTGTCTCTAGCTCCGACTGTTGGATCTCTGCACAGAGTTCATGTGCTCTGTCCCTCAACTAGTATAGTTCTATCAATATGCACCATCCTCTAACAAAAAATTCCTCCACTTGATTTCTCAAGTTTTCCATATAAAATCAGCTGATGATGTTATTGCTCCACGGGTAGGTCTAGCAATTCTTGTGGCAAAGCTGAGACATTTGGGGTACCGTGCATTAGGCTAGATATGTACATCCTCAATTGTTAATTTTCATCCTTTAAAGCTGCTTTGTCTCTTCCATCCTTAGCCATTCTCTCTTGAACACTCACCAAGGAATTTCCAAGAAGGTCTACCTCTACTTGACAGGTGGTCTTTTTGAGGTTGACCTTTGACAATGTGAAGTCCTCAACCTCTACCTCATGTATATTTATGTCCTCAGGTGGGGAAGCTGTCTCTATCACAAACTCATTGTCTGCATTTCTTCCTACATGTATTTGCTTCTTCAACTTCTTCGCTGGCATGTCTTGAGGGACATGATCAAACTCTGTGAATTCAAGCTGGTAGGACAACCCTTCCCTCTTCCTTCCTAGGAGACCATCAAGCTAGATTGAATCCTGACTAGCCTAGCTGGAAGGAGGAATGTTAGGCCCCTGAATTCCCAATGAATGAGATTGTGCTACGGTGATGTCTTGCAGTGGAGAGTCCAAGTCGATGGGGACTTGTGACTGTTGTGATGATGGTGAAGTAGGCAGCTCTATCTCTATCATAGGCACTATATCCACTACAACTACTTCCACTATGGGATCTGTCTATGTTGTGATTGTCTCAATCACTGGCTCGGCTGCAACGGTTCTCATGACTATCTCAGGTGTATGTGTGGCCATCTCCACATATAACCCCTGTGCTCTTCCCCTTGTGTTCCTTGACATCTGCATCCCTTTGGGAGGATTGCTCCACTACTTCTGTCTAGGCTTCTTCCTTGAAGTGGAAGGTAGTGAGGATTGAACTGTTGGCGTCTTTGTTCGAGGAAGTACTACCTTCCTTGTCTTCTTGTTTTCTAGGTAGAGTTGACTGTTTCTAACAACCCTACATGTTCTTTCCTCTATATATGTATTCTCCTTTGCATACCAATCCACCTTTCCAAGTGGTTGTGAGTCTACTTGACCCATGAAGAATGAGGGGAGAATGACTTCCCCTTAATCATCAAACAGGCCCTCAATATCTTCTGACATAAAGTCAACTATTTGTGGGAGCCTAAACCAGCTATAGTTCCTTCTTCATACATCAAACTCATCATCATAGTTGACCCAATACTCTTCCATGGAAGACTCATGTGATGAGTGTTGCTCAAGGTGCATTGTATAAAGGCCTCTTACATCATACGACCTTCTCTCAATGAGATATTTGAGATTGAGTATCATCGTCTCTTGGCATATTATTTTGGCATCAGCCACTGTTTTACATCTATAGAGCCCCACCTAAATAGGAAAGCTTGTAGCAGTCTTCTTTTTAGGGCATAGGTGAAAGTGAACTTCGGCCAACTATTGCAGGAACTCCATGAAAACTACCCTATCTGAAGGGTAGCATGGCATAATGGCAGGGTGACCATTGTATCCATATACAAGTATATAGGTGAAAGTGGGGAATTGGATGAACCAATCTGCCCAGTCCACCTTTTCCTCCTTGGCTTCTAATGATATACGTGCATGCATCTCATGGTCGAGGTCTCGTACAATGTGCATAATGAAAAGATCACTTATCCGCTTGAAATGTCATTTTGCTTGTGTAAACTCAAGACGCAGAAAGTATTCGTGGACCTTTTGCACACCTAAAGTTCCCACAGTGTTTAATATCTTGAATTTTCCTTGGAAGGAAATCAGGTATACAAGATAGGAGGACATGTGGAACCTATGAGCCTCTAGAAACCCGGTCATCTACTGGTGGAGTTTGTCACTGATGAGGGTGGCCTAGTCATAATGCTCTCTTTTGTTGATAATCTTAGCGATGATATAGTACATCCACAACTAAAATTGGTTCCCATCTTCCTATCTAGTGACTCTTTTGAGTAGAGTGATCATCATTGCATACTCATCTAAGAATTCTCCTCGCCCAACCATTTTGGGAAAGTTGGCCTTTTTCACTTTTAGCCATTTTTCTTCCATTTTTTCCTGAAATTTATCCTTTGCCACTTCAAATGATTTTTCACATTCTGTCATTGATATGACCACATTGGTCAGGCATGGTGGAATAGCAAAACATTTTTCAATATCCTTTGGTTTACAGCTGCAAATCGCCCTCCCATCCACTGATCGGATTTCTCGTGTGGTAGGGTTGTAATTCTTAATGCAAGTGATTACAAACTCCACATTGTGTAATGTGATGGGGATTGACGTAGCCTAAAGCAATCCATATTCTTCTATGTTTTGTAGTGAGATTTGGTTCATGCCCTCCAAATCTTCTGAATTGACCACTAGGTTTACCTGATGCAAGTCTGTGTCAATTGTTTTCAAGAAATCATAGTACAAGACCGTTTTGGTCTTGTATTGTACTTGGGAGTATTGCATCCTAAAAAACTTAAAGATCAACTATGCACACAACCTTGTTCTGACAATTTTTGAAAACCCCTAAAAATAACGCCTACAGAGAAGTAATTTTGCGAAAAAAACTGACACATGGGTTTTGTTTGTGCTTCAATGCTAAACAAACCTAGTTCGTTAGATTTTTTATTCTGAGACTTTTTCGGAAAAATTCCATAAAAATAGGGATAGCAAGTTTGTTGTTTTTGGAAAATTTGAAGAGATGGGTTTTACTAGAAAATTATGTTGATCATACCCAGTTGGTCAAATTTGTGGTAGCATGTTGCTTTTTGTGACATGCAAGAAATTTAAGACATAAGAGAGGAAGTAGACAAGAGGAAGATTGGAAGTTATTAGCTACCTTCAGGTAAAAATTTGTTTCTAGATTCAACCCCTAAGAAATTATGCTTCTATGCTACTAATCTTTGAAAAATAACGAAGAATGGTCAAAACCCTCTGTCAGATCTTGAAAACATGCCTTGGAGAGAAAATTGTTGTTCTAGCCTTCAACCTACAAAAGAAAATGATGAAATGGGATGACTAACATGATTATATACTAATTGATTCCTAAATGCATCAAGTATGGGCGCCAACTCATGATTCAAGCCTGATTTAGCCTGATCTGGAGTTCTACAAGCTGATTTCCACTTATTGTGGGACGTTTTGGCCAATTTTGCCTCCAAAATCTCTAACTCAAGTCAAAAAATCTCTCTTTGACTTGTGTTAAAAACTTTTTCATCATTTTTTCATGCTGAAGTTCCTTTGTTCGATCCTTGCTCCTAGTCGTTCAGTTGATCTTAACCTGATGTTGACAGATTCACTGCTGAGATGGAACAACCTTGATTAAATATGTTTGGGAGCTAAAAAGCTCAAAGAATGAATCTGATGCCTTCAAATCAAGGGTGCCTTTCCTGAGCAAGGGCGCTTTTTCCCTCAAACTTAGTCAATTTATTGACTATTCTTGAATTTCATCATTTTGACCCTCTGTGTTCTGATTTGAGATCACTACTGACTGGTGAGTCTTACGATCTCACTGAAACATGGGGTTGATAACCAACTCAGTCCTAGAAAGGATGACTAGTATCTTAGCTCTTGAAAGTCAGTTTAGGTCATTTAAAAGCTTAGGCACCATTGGCCAGCAGGGGCGCCTTTGGCATTTTTTTACTTATGATTTTCATGTTGTCAACCTTCAAGAGAGTCCCCAGTTTGATCTATGTCGTTAGGTGTCAGATTACTCTGTTTTCTTTGATGACAGTGTCATTGTTGAGATTGATCATAATGAAGAAGATCATCCTCGAGGTAACTAAGCTCATAAGCCACATCTGACTACCTAAAAAGGTGGGAACCTTTCTTCAGAAGGGGATCTTTTGACCAACACTTAGCTAGTTTCTTGACATTCTTCCTTCATCTTTCACTGTTAGGTGTCTTCTGCTTGATCTTTGTCTCTACTTGTTTGACAAGTCTTGTGAACGCATAGCTGGATTGATCGTGAAGCTGAGAGAGAGCTGAGTAGATGCCATGTATACAACAGTGGTTGGAAACTACATTAGGTGCCTCAAATTCAAGGGTGCCCCTGGCCAACAAGGGTGATTTTTCCTTGTTATGCATTGCTTTTCAATTGATTCTACATGTTCTGATGATCAACCATCATTGTTGTTTGATATGTCTCGCAGGCTGCTGACAAGTTCATTGCAAGGCTAAGTTGTTGTTGAAGATATCATTCAAAGACAAGTCTTCTTAAAAATGGCATCAGGTTCCTTCAGTTCAAGGGCGCCTTTCTTTAGTAGGGGTGCTTTTCTCAAGTGTGACAACATATCCTCCTAGGTAGCAAGGCGTTGGTTTTTCCAGAGTTAGTCATTTTTGGCATTTTCTGATTTTAAGAATCCCCTCCATGAGACAACATATTTTTAGAGTATTTCTACCATGGTTTCTTCATTGAAGCTTTTGAAGCTTAGCTTTCAACACCTATAACTGGCCAATCTACCATTAATGGTTGCGGACCTCCTAACTTTATTCCTGAAAAATGAAAATAGACCCACCAAAGTAAAACTAATTTTTTGGTGATTTTGGCTTGACCAGTGTGATCGTGAAGTCAATTCATCCTATCAAAATCATTTTTGATGAATTCTGGCAAGGTCCTATTTTCAGGGATTTCCCTAAAAATAGGGGCACAAAACCCTAATTTTCAATTTTTCAAAATTTTACACATACGTTCCTTGGCACAAACCCAAAAAAATCTTATGTTTGGTTTGACCTAAAACATACTTTTTACAACATTTTTACATGACCTAGATCATTTTAACAAAAATGTCTCTTAAAAGCAAAAATTTATTTTGGGTACAACAAGAGTGTTTGTAGGAAAATGTTATATTAGGAGAGATGAAGAAAATCTAGGAAATTTTGATGCAATATCAAATGAAGGAATCCTACTTGGATATTATACAAAGAGCGAGGCATACAAATGCTACAAAAAAGGTTAAAGAAGATGGTTGAAAGTGCAAGTGTCAAAGTGGATGAAGAATCACACTAAAGCTCAGTGTTGATAGAAGGATATGAATCCGATGAACCCCCTTGCAAAGAAGAAGAAAAAGAAGAAGAGAAAGAGAAAAATATCACAATGAAAGAGGAAGAAGCTTTGAAAAAGAACCCTAAGACTCCTAAGTATGTGCAGAGGATTCATTCTAAAGATCAAATAATTGGACATAAGAGAAAGTGTACTAACAAGAAGAGTTGTTATGGTAGAGGAACTGGTAAACTTTTGTTTACTCTCTGAGGTAGAACATAAAACAGTAACTGAAGCATGTAAGGATGAGAGTTGGATTAAAGCTATGGAAGAAGAATTGAGAAGGATTGAGAAGAATAAGACATGGGAACTAGTCCCAAGACTAGCAAACAAGAATGTGATAGGAACTAAATGGGTTTACAGGAACAAGTTGAATGAGGATGGAGTAGTCATCAGGAACAAGGCTAGACTTGTGAGTAAGGGCTACTCACAAGTGGAAGGAATAAATTTTGAAGAGACTTTTGCTCCAGTAGAAGGAATGGAAGCTATTAGGATTTTTTAGCTTTTGCAACTCATAAAGACTTCAATGTGTATTAGATGGATGTCAAGTCTGCACTTTTTAATGGTGAGTTAGAAGAAGAGGTGTACATTAAACAAATAGAAGGTTTTCAGTTATAAAAAGATGTTAATATGGTATGAAATTTGAAGAAGGCGTTGTATGGACTCAAACAGGCTCCTAGAGCTTGGTATGCAAGATTGGAAAAGTACTTATTGCAACTAGGATTCAAAAAGGGTACTGCAGACAACAATCTTTACTTCAAGGTTGAGAGAGATCAAATCATAATTGTGGTTGTGTATGTTGATGATATAATCTTTGGAGGAAATGAGGAAATGTGTAAAAGGTTTGTAGAGTAGATGCAAAATGAGTGAAGTATCAATAATTGGGGAGATGAATTTCTTCCTTGGGCTACAAATGAGTCAACCTAATAAAGGTATTTTCATCTCACAATCAAAGTATGTCAAGGAAATGTTAAAGAAGTTTGGAATGGTGGACTCTAAACCAATATGTACTCCCATGGTTAATGGATGTAAGTTGAGAAAAAAATGATAAATATCCTAAGATAGATCAGAGCAAGTATATATCCATGATTGGTGGATTGCTATATCTAACAGCTACTAGACCGGATGTCATGCATGTAGTATGTCTTGTGGGAAGATTTCAAGAAGATCCTAGAGAATCACATGTGGCAATAGTTAAAAGGATATTTAGATATTTGAAGAGCACTACGGACTATGGTCTATGGTATTATAATGATAATGATTTCTTTGAGTGCCTATACAGATGCAGATTGGATAGGTTGTGCGGATGATAGAAGAAGTACAAGTGGAGGTGCTTTCTTTCTTGGAAACAGGTTGGTTGCTTGGTTAAGAAGCAGGATTCAAGTCATCATATATTGCAGAGACAAAATATATTATTTTGCAACATCATTCTGTACACAGGTGTTGTGGATCAAATAGACATTGAAAGATATCAAAGTATCATATGATGAACTTATTTCTATCTTGTGTGATAATACAAGTGCTATCAAGATTTCAAAAAATCTGGTAATGCATTCAAGGACAAAGCATATCTCTATCTGGTATCACTTTATAAGAGAGAAAGTTGTTGAGAATGAAGTGAAGGTTGAGTATGTTCCTACAAAAGATCAAGTAGCAGAAATTTTTACAAAGGCTCTTCCAAAAGATACATTTAAGTATCTCAAGCGGAAGCTAGGGGTTATTGCCCCCTCCTTTCAACTAGGTGCATAAGTTGGTGCATCTGTCTAGGGGAGCTATTCAAGATACATTCTTGGTCCTGGATTGATGAAGGATACTTCTTAAGGGGAGTAGGTAGTGGTGTCTTTGGTTGGGGCATTCAGGGGGAGAATATCTTGTGCCCCTAAGGTGGAGAGAGTGGTACAAAGAAAGTAAATGGGAGAGAAAGTAGTGTGCAAGTATTTCCCTGTCATTATTGTCAAAGGGGGAGAAGAAGTCTGAAAAAAAAGGTAAAGGGGGAGAGAGTGAAATCTGGAGAAAGAAAGAAGCTTGAGATGTTAGAAGTGTCCAAGTAAGGGGAAAGTTGCTTGAGTGTTGGAAATGTAGAGTCACTTTTGTTGTTGATGGTTTTTCAGCTCGTGATGTCATCAATGACAAAGGGGGAGATTGCTGCACTATGTTGTCATTGATGTCAACCTCTAGTGTGGTCATGTTGAGAAGGTGTTGTAGATGCAACATGTTCACTTGGTTTCCAAGTTTTTTTGAAAAAATTGGAATAAATATTGTACAAGGTGACAAAGGTGTGTTCTATGTTGTGCTCTACTTTTCTTCATGCTCAAAGATATGCTTGTACAATTTGGATGAGATGATTAGAGGTGTTCAAAGGTGCTATATCTAGAGTTTCAAGTTCTAGATTGTGCGACAGTAGAGGATGTGTCTAATAGTGTGTTGCATGTGAAGAAGGATGTTTGGGAGAAACGAAATTTCTTTGCATTTCTCTATGTTGAGGTTTCTTGTCTTGCAGATTTGGGAATGTGTTTATATTGCTTGCATCTACCTTCACCTAGAGTGTTTTGTTTTTAGTTGTTCCACAAGGTTGGTTAGTGAGTTGTATTTCTATGGCATTGTGGTTGGTTGCACAGGATGATAGCATTCTCAATTTCAGGTGGTTGTGGCAATGTTGCTGAATATTTTGTTGATGTTGGAATATTCTAGGATGTGTCTTATTGCTACATGGTCTGCATGATGTTTCCAGACCTAGAGAAGTGTGAATGTAGTTGTTTGATAGTGTTAGTGAAGGTTTGGCCAACCTAGCCTGCTAGAGCTATTTGCAAAGGTGGTTTATTGTTTGTAGAAGTGTGGTGTAGCGTGTTGGTGTAGATTTGGGTCTTGGTTAACTCTTAGTGTGGTTTACCTTCACTTCTTTCCACCGTGAAAGTGTTTGGTGATTGCACGTTTGAGGTGCATATGTTTCATTGACCCAACTTGGAGAAGGTTTTTGAGGTGTTGCAAATGATATATATACAAGGTCAATTGTTGGAGAAGTGTGTAATGTGTTGCGTGGTGCGAAAAGATATAAATTTAAGTGTGTTGAGATCTGAGTGCGAGCATGAACACCTGTGACTACCAAAAGCAATGAGCAGAACGTGTCTACATTTTTGAGTTCCTGAAGTTGCTAGAGGAAATGAACCGAAGGTTGCAGATGGTGTAGAGTTTTTGTAGTGGATTCTCCTATTGCTCTGAGGTAGTGAACCTCCTTGTAATAGGTTTCTTCTATTCTCTTTCTATTCTGAATGGAAAATAGTGAGTCCTTTGGGCAGTGAGCCCTTGGCAGTGTGTCATTCTTCTTTCTAGGCAGTGAGCCCTTTCAATGACGAGCCTTTTGTAATTGGTGTTGTTATTCATATATATGTGAGTTAATCCTCACCATGGTTTTTCCTTGATTAGGGTTTTCCATGTAAATTTGGTGCTCTCTTGTGTATGGTTGTGATTGTGTTTATGTTTCATGTGTTTAAATTGATACTAATGATTAATGAGGGTTGGAAGGTTTTAATGCACAACTGCTTCACCCCATCCCTCTCAATTGTCTTATGTGTCTAATAGACTCTTGTTTTGAAGCTATTGGAAACTAGTTGGGAAAATTTCTTAAGGTTGATGAAGGGTCAAGAAATTATATGCATACTGCATATGCATGCATTATGGTGGAGATTGATCTCACAAAATACCTTCCAACTGATATTTCCCTCAATACTATGAATGGGTGTTGGAATCAAATTATAGATTATGAGGGTATTCTCTTTCAGTGTTGAAGGTGCTTCAATACCAGTCACAGAGCATCCCAAAGCTTTAAACAAAAAAATGATAGCCATGCTACATGGTGGAAAGATGTTTCCCCCCATCATTACTTGGTGGAAAAAGTAATTTCCTGCCAGGAAGGCAAATCCCCTGTTGCCACAAAGAAGCCAATTGGGGATGGCAATCAAAAGGATTCACCAATTAAATCTCAGACCAAATCGAGTTGCAAAGAAGGCCCCTCTCTGATGGGGAGGGACAATGGAAAGGATGTAAGGGAAACAAATTCAAATGCAGAGGTGGAAGATTAGACAAAGAGCTCAAAAATCTTGTCTCCTAAGGATAGGAGTAATTACTTGGAGATTTCATATGCAGGTAAGATAGTTGGGGCTTTAGAGGAAAATTGGACAGTGGTGCAGAAGAAAAGAAAGAAAAATGAGGCAATTTTCAACATGCAACTTCACTCCTACTAAAAATGCAGAGCCAACTCTTAGTTATAATTTTTATGTTGGTGTTATAAGTGGTTAACATTGCCTTATGTTTTGCCTCTTGTTCATGGGGTTTCTACCCTTACTATTCCTATTGACCTTTGGGGACCTTACTATAGGTACATCTATTTGTCGGGAGGCATCCCCATTGTGACCTCATTTGATGCTTACTTGTGTATGTGTTTGATCACCATGCTTTGGAGAATTGTGGTGCTTTGAATCTAACAATTGAATCAATGTAATCCTTGGGTTATAGTTTTGGCCCTCCTCTGGAGCTCGCTTTTGGAACCTTTTTACTATTAATAAAAAGGGTGTGGCCCTTCATAGCCACTTGTACTAATTAAAATTATCAAAAAATTCATGTAGTAGATATTGGAGAAAATGATCCATGTCTAAGAAATCACGAAAGAATTTATTTCTAGTTCAAATTATATGTTACAATAAAAATGTATTCACTAAAATATAATAAACACGATTAAAAACTAACCAAATATTATAAAAACTGAAAAAAGATTTAAAAATATCAACTGAATCTATTTAGATATTTCACAAATTATTAGTTTACATCATTTTTAAATTATTAACAATTTGTTCATTTTGATTGACATAATATGATGAACATTATAAAATGTTGACACATTATTTGAACACATTTTTCGTGATTCTACTTGATCCAATAGTAAAAAAATCATGTTATTACTTAATAGTTTTTTAAGATTAAGAAAAATATATCAAATATGAATAATTTAAACACTTTTAAATAATTTTAAAATATATAAATCTAAAAAAATATTAAAAATAACCAAATAACAATATATTTCCAATATGAAATTTCTTATCTTATTAGAACCTTAAAATCATCTCTTCATTTTCACACATAATAATGTAAAATATATATTCATCACATAAGGTTATAGTTCTTGAGTGACTTTTAAGTTTTTATTTATTCAACATCCAACAATCTTATAGAATTTCAGGTAATAAAATATTGCATTGATTATAATAAGTTCTAGTATCCATCTCTTGTCATAGTAATATGATTGTTATTCTTAAAGAAATATAAATAGGACATTTATAAAGAAAAAATAACAAAGATGCTATATAAAGAACCATTAATCACCTCTAATTAATAACTCCCAACTACTTAAAAAGATATTACATAGTGCAACCTTTTACAACAAGTAAATTAGTTTAATAAGCACTCTATATTAAAAAGGGGTTACAATATTCAACTACCTATGAGTTCATTGGAGACTACACTATCTTAGATTCCTCCATTTCCAGTATGAGTCAAAACATCCACCTCATTTTGACAAATACTACAACTATTAGTATTTTAGTTTGTTTAATCCTAAATATTCTTACTCTATTGACATAAGAGGAACTAGAGATTCAAATGAAATATGTCAAAATTGGACTATAATGTTCTCATTTTGAGAAAAAAATGATTTGTAAGCATTTAGCACGGTTTTCCAATTTCTCGGTAAGCTTCAAGTGGTGAGTTGGGGAGAATTCCAAACTTTTTGGATGCTCCGAATTGGTTAGTAGTGACTTCAATTCTTAGAAATTAGTTCAGTATACAATATGGATCAGTATGACACTTGTAAATTTTGACTTTTGGTGGCTTCTTAAAACTTCTTGGAAAGATTATTTATTTTTAATAAGAAACTTGATTGGCTCCAATTACCATCCAAAGTCTTCAGAATCACATTGGTATATAATCAAAATTTGATTTTGAAGCAATTTAAATGTTTTTTACAACTTGGGTGAGTTATTGAGTTCTTAATTAATATTTCACTAATGTTGTCTAATGTTGAGAAATAATAAAAGGACAACTTAGTGTAGTAGCTCGTAGAAAAGATGATTAAGTGTTTTAAAAGTTGAATGTCTAGATAAGGGGGCCTTTTTGCACATGAAATATTATTATTTCAAAAAAGTCTTTGTGAGGAAAATAAAGTGAATTATTATAATTTTATATTGTATAATTCCTTCCAAAAAGCTATATAAGGAGGTGTTGGGGCTCTTTTGAAGGTAGCTTTGTGAATGATATTGTTATGCTACTGGAATGAACCCTAAGTTCTTCCAATATTTTGAAAACAAAAACCCTCTCAACATTTCTAGTTTTGGATTTGAAAGATAATCTCTAACCATATTAGAGTGATTTCATTTTAGAGATCACCACATTGTTTCAATAGAGCTTTCAATTTTGGTTTTAATCATGGAGGTATTCAATGTCTTCTAGTTGTAAAAAATTTAGTGTGATGTCTTTTGCAAAGTTTAATGATTTTTTTGGGATTTTCCAATTGTTGGCTATACCATTCCTTCATTGTTGGTCATTCATTGTTGGTCATACAACTGCCTAGGAATAGTGTGGGGTTTCTTAGGCTAAACACCTCATTTTCAGCCCTTTATCATTCCAAATGTTGGCACCCAAGGTCTACGAATGTATGTATAACTTCATTTTGATGGATTTTTAGATCTGCAATGAGTTATGAGGATTTTTAGTGGATTTGTACGTATTGTACTTATTGATTTAGACATATATCAATCTAAAATTAATTTCCAATTTTTAAATATCTCTCTTGTAAGTTGATTTGTTGTGGTTTGAAAGTTGTTTGGGTGAAGATACATCAAATTTTTATCTTGTTGAAGTTCAAGGTGATTTGGTGAGTTCACTAGATCATTGGTTGTTGTATAGACTTGTTGCAAAGTTATTTCTAATATGTTGCACACCTACACCAACAAGTTCTCTATCAATCATTGACATACATTATTGTTATTTCTGAGTTGGATGGTTATTTCATGATTCGTGGTACCTTTGGGATGTTTTCAATATTATTTTCTCATATCAACATTGTAATCTTTATCAATAGATTATTGCAGCAATTATTCAATGTTAATGATGTGTATGGACTAATCATGTAACCCTTCAAAAGGTTATACGACCAAAGATTTATCTTTCTAAACATTAACATTGTAATATTGGATAGTAGTACCGCCAGTGAGTAAATTTTTTTTATTGTTGATACTTACCCGAATGTTAAATTGATTTAACTGTAATTATTCACCACTAAATAATTGGGTCTGTTGCTTATATTTTGTTCACTCTCACCACTAAATAAGTGGGAAAGTTTTTCTCATTTTGCTTGTACTTGCTCCCTATTGGAAAGTGAAAGAAGCTTGATTTTACAATCCAACATTGTATAAACATTCTCATTGAATAAGTGGATGTTTACTTTCAACTGTTATACTTTGGTGAATTTTGAAATCCTGAACACAATATGCTCTAACCTTTCCCTTATCAAGAATTGGGTGATCAAAAATGTGAAGGAAGTTAATTACATCGCCTTTCCAATTTGCAATAATTTTCAAAACAAATCTACGTAACTCAAATCTATCCACATGAAAAAAGAAGAGATTGGTTGGATCCAAGATAATATAAGCTTCTAGGATTATTTAATTTTGGGAAACTTGAAACATTGTATTTAATGTTTATTTCAAGATTCCATGTAATCAATAAAGAAAATTTGTCGTTTTAAAAGTCAACAACTTGAATAAAATAAGGGAAATTCTCAAACAAATGTTTTCAATCCAAGTTTGACCAATCTAATTAATTTAAAAACATTTTTGACCAAAAATAAGATTCCATGACATCAATAAAGAAAAATTGCCCTATTGAAAGTCTAAAAACTTGAATAAAATAAGAGCAAGATTGCAGTGAATTCTCAAACAGATGCTATAAATCAAAGGTTAGGCAATCTAATTAACCTAGATACCTTGTGTATTAAGAGCACAACGTGTTGGATGATTTACCAAGATCATAACGTTGAATATTGGAAGCAATAATTTCCTAAGCAATAATATAATTCAAGTGATTTAATTATAAAGAATATCCTACAGTTCTACATGGGAAATGAATTAGTTATGATGTTCCATCATTTTTTCACTCTTTCATGCATGATCTGAATTTATCTAATTATATCCTTAATGACAAAATAATGCCCTTAAATTTGATGAAAGTATATGAATTGAAAGTAATTGTTCCTTACAAAGATGTATACACAATATATTCATGTCCCATGTATGCCATAAGGATGATTAAAGACATCTTGATATGGTGTGTTCATACTCCACGTGAACATTGTCATTGTTGATTATACAAGATGTGTAATATGTGTAAAGGATGTTTAAGAAAAAATTGATCCAACTCTAGAGGACGAAATACCTAGCTAGATTAGAGTTATGCACCCATTTCAATGGTGACCTCATGGTTAGGATTCCAGGAACTAAATAACAGCACAACACATTTGATCCATCAAACCCAAAGATTATGGTATACTTAGGTGAAAATAATATGGGTACTTACATCTATACGTCTCAAGAAATATCCAAATTGCTTTCTCAAGAATATCCAAATAAAAAACACGAGTTGAAATTAGTTATATGAAATACCTCAAGGTACAATCTTGTCAGGAATTTATCTCTCCATTTTGACAGCATAAAAGATTATGTAAAGGCGTTTCAATCTTATATCCTAGAAGTAATCAAAATATGACCAAAACTGTTAAAAACGAGGAAAAATTTACTAATATCCATGTACAATAAAGACTTTGAAAAACTGTTACAATAGATTCCTCAGTAACTCTACAAAAATTTGGACTATATGTCAGAAGCAAATCAATTGAATGGTGGAGTGTTTCATATTCCATCACACCATTCCCGTGCATTCTGAAACATCCTTAACCAAGGGCTAGGACCCTTTGGGTCTAGCTCCCATTCCCTAGGATACCATGGGAATTGCCACATGAGGAAGCAACGCTCAGGGTGTGGCATAAGAGCTAGATGCCTTCCACTTGGAGAACATAGAGCTGCAATTCCAAGTGGTGAACCATTAGGATTGAAAGGATATGCCTCAGTTACATATCCATCATCATCGCAATACCTAATCGGTGCTAAATTTGATTCTTGTACTTGGTTCAGTACATCTTTACTCGGAAAAAATGCTCTTCCTTCTCCATGTGCAGCCCAGATGCCAACTGAAGTACCTGCCATGCCTTTCAACATTATTGAAGGTGAGTCATCTATTTTCACAGAGATAAACCGACACTCAAAACGACCAGATTCATTATGGATGAACCGAGGTTGTGAGCTGTCACCACCAGCACCAAGTACTCCTCCAACTTCCTTCCCAGGCACCCAGCCAAGAAGAGCCATCAGCTGACATCCATTACACACTCCAAGGCTGAATGTATTTGGTCGCTCATAAAATTCTTGAAACTGCATGGTTAGATTTGACTTGTCAGCATTTGTTTGGATGATTTGATTGGTTTCATTCTTCCTATAAAAACTAACTGAAAGCATATGCTAACCCAATGAAAAAGATGGATGATTTGAATTTTGAACAAATATGAAACACATAAACAGTTACCTGTCGAAGAAGAGAATCGTTAAATCTTATTGTAGCAGCCCATCCTTTTGCAGAGTCCAACACATCTGCATAGCTAAACCCTCCAACAAAGACTATCCCTCTAAAGTCTTCCAAAGTGACTCTGCCTTTCAAAAGATCAGACATTGAAACATCCCAAGGTTCAAAGCCAGCAGCAAAAACCATAGCTGACATTTCCCTATCACCATTACTGCCTTCTTCTCGAATTATAGCCACCTTTGGTTTTGATTCTAATTTCATGTATTTTTCATCTGTAACACTAGGAACAAATGACAAGTTCCAAGCAGGTGCATGCCTGCCTTTCAGTCCATCTTGTTCAATCTGTACGCATGATTCCAATCTCTGTAATCTCTCCAGCAAAAAACTTGTCTCCTCCCACAGATCCCTAAGATATGGTGTTGTTTTGCTAACATGTAATGTCCCATCAACATAGACCTCTATAACAGGAGATGCTGTAACTTGTCCAATGATTTCAAACATGACACCTGCAGCTTCAAGTTTCTTGCTAACAACATCAAGATTACCACTGCTAACCTGCTCATAACAATAAAAATAGGATCAGTTCAAATCTGCTAGTCAAATTATAGTTTTGAAATATTATATTTATCTTCCTACTATAACAAATAGTTGCTCTTGCTGACCTCAAGGACAAGGCCAAGTTCTTCTGCAAATAGTGCTTCAAATATACCAGCATTTTTTGAGCTTAAATCAACCTTGATACCACAGTTTCCTGCAAATGCCATCTCTAGCAAGGATACAATGATCCCACCATCACTAATGTCATGACCAGCTGAGACAAGATTTTTGCTGAGCAGTTCCTAGAAACAATATCAGCAAGGTTAGTCACTGAATCATTTTCAGTCAACACAAAGGTGGATGATAGTAAGATCCTTACTTGGCCCATATTGAAGACTCTCTCTAGATATGAGACATCATCAAGATCTGGGCATATGTCGCCTATCTGTATTGGAAACAAGAAAGTTAGCATTTACAACAAATGAATATCGATTTCTAAAACACAAGTGAATTTATATCTAGACACAATGTGAAGGCATCAAACCCAAGAATTACCATCTTACACGATCTATGTATTTTTAAATTTAAGTGTTAAGGTGGATGAATATGTCTCTAGTTGCACTTTAGCTAGAAATCCTGGAAACCCTTTCTAAACTTTCTGAAACCAATTTCTAATCCTGCAAACACTCCAAAAAATGGAAATTTGACTGGAAATGTCCTTGCCAAGTAACCAGAAACTTCTAAATTATCTTTTAGTTTCTCCTATATGTAATATAAAATAGAACTGATAGTGAGATTTAATATATCATAAACAAAAAAAAATTGGAATCCATTGCATCATAAAAGTTGAAACTAATATATAAAAATAAATTAGGAGCCTTAAGTTATTAACTTATTGTTATTAAGTTACAATTCAGTATGGTGTTGGAGGAGAAACTTCCAAACAAGATTGTTAGGGTATGGTCATTCCATCCTATGGTTAGGTAGGATGTGTCATCTCAACTAGGGAGGATGAAACTTTGAAGAGTTCTTCTATGTGCACCTTTGATAGGGCTCAATGGGGTCCAAATAAAGAGTTGAAGGCACTTCATAAAGAATTGTGTGCTATGTTTCATGAATTGCAGGTGGTCAAATATTTCAAAATGGATGTGAATAAATAGTAAAGAATTTGTTCTAGTTAGTGTACAACGCCTATTATTATGTTTTGATAATATGGTTTATATACATATTAATTGTTTGTCACCTTCGAGTGGTTATAGGAATTAGTTAGTTGACAAGTATGTTCCAAATATCGAATCCTTTAAATAGATTTTGTATTGTCGTGGAAAGCAAGATGATCTAGTCAAATTGACTATGATCCTTGGTTGACCATCTCAAGTCTAGTTTTGTAATAACTTCATGTGTGAATAAAGATATACTTTTATAATTTTATTCCTCTATTCGATATGCATTATTAATTATTTTCACTATTTCAAGTACTCATTTTATCATGTAGGAGAGTAAACATTGGCACGATTGCCTTAAAAGAAATTGGATCAGATTTGAGAGAATTATGCCCTTATACCCCAGTAAAGGAGGAAGAGAATACAAGGTGGTCAAGACCAAGAGATCAACAGATCTTTAGGGATTGTAGAGAAAAGAGAATGGAGAAGAAGACTATGAAAGTAGTCGAAGAAACCCCAGCAATACAAATTGAAAGTTGGGGCCCATCCCTAAAAGAAGTCGAATTCAATACTATAATCAAAGAAACAAAACAATTTCCACTACAAGGAAAATTATGAAGGGAGAGTGGGAGGAGATAGCCAAGCACTAACCACTATCCAATGAAGTGTGGGTAGATCTTTTTGACCAAGTGGAAAAATCAAGACAACCTTCTCTATAGGAGGTAAGTTGGGATGTGAAGTCAAATTCTTTCATAGAAGTGTACATGAGTAACCTCCGAAGCATCGAAAGGTTGTCAATTGGAAGAGAAGAAAACGATCCAAGGGTGTATAAAAGAAAATCTAAGGTCAAATAAGTCATAGAACACTAAAGTTGAGGAAAGAGTATGTTGTGCCCAATCAAAAAAAATTGCCTCATTAAGGCATTTTGTAAAGAGTGGTCAAAGTCTTGTAAAAATTTGTCAAAAGTCAATTTTTAAAAATAGAAAGTTTCTAAAAATAGATTTGAATTAGGGTTTTCTGGGTTTGTTGTCAAAAGGATGTTGGCAAAACTTTTTAAAAATAGAAAGTTTCTAAAAATAGAATCTTTGTTTGGAGGACTCTAATTGATTCTGATTGGTTGAAAATACTTCCCAATCAAGCTAGTTCAGTCAGAATCGTCAAAAGGTTAGGATTTCTCTGGTGGGTCTATTTTGCTTTTTCAAAACGTGAAGCATGAGCTCCAAGGTCATCAATGGAGGATTATCTACTGCTAGGTGTCAGATTCAAAGTCTCAAATGTTGCACTCACAATGACGAATGGCGAATGATGCACGCACAATGGTGAACGAAGAAGGCAAAGGAAAAGTAGAAATTTGTGAAAAAAAAATTTAACTCTAGCAAAGCTAGGTGCCCCTATCCAAGAAGGTTGCCTGGGATCTCATGCCTCAGTCAATTTTGCCCGCTTTTCAGAAAACGTATAATTTTCTCCATCAGCCTGATTCAGTTGCACAAAGAAATAGTCAAAAGAAGTTTCCAGGACTAGTAAAAGCAAGAGATCATCCCAATTGTGATCAGGCTTGCCTAATTGACTGCCTTTCAATCTCTATTATTCATCGACTGGCAGGAAACGACACTCAAACTAGGGCCACTGGCTTCCAACGGAAACACACGAGATGAGGAAAGTAAAAAATTTGAAAATCATGGAATTTTGGCTAAGGCATGGAATCCTAGGCGCCCCTGTCAAGGGGGGGCGCTTGGGATTTAATGCCTTAGAATATTTTTGATCCCGGCATGCCTTCTTTCTAGTTCAGCCTTTGTTGGTAGTTTCAAGAGCTCACAATCATGATCAGACGACGTCAGACGTCAATATGAAGCTGAGGGTCACTGCAGCAGTGATTAAACATGAGATTGTCATGGTCAAACAAATTTTATCAATTGGCAACATCAAATTGTTGGCTCATCAAAGTCGGAGGTAGGCTTTGACAGAAGCAGAAGCAAGCAAAAGTTGATAAACAAGAAAAAATGACTAATTCTGGCAAAGCCAAGTGCCCCTGTCTAGTCAAGGCGCCTAGCATCTCATGCCTTAGTCATTTTTCAGCTTTTGTAGTTCATTGATCAAATATGCATCCTCACGTGCATGCTTTTTGGCCCTACAAAGGAGGAATTCATCATTGCACGTGCAAACAGACTCAGATTTTTGCAAACAAAGTTTCTATCTTCATGGATAGACTTCAAAATTTTAGGGCTTTGCAAAGAAAGTGCTTTTTCATCTTCAAACTCTATTCAACAAAGCTTTTGGCATTCATTCTTCATATTTTGCACGTTGGCATCCAGATGAAGAAATATAGAATTTTCTTCTCATCAAGATTTGGAGGCTCAAAAGGAGTGTTTTTTCAGTGTTCTTTGTGGATTCAAGATTGGGAAGCATAGAGGCACGCTTTTTCATGGTCCGATCTTCCAGGGCATCGCATTTCAAAAACAGGGGGTCAGCTTTTTTAGTTTTCATCAATTTGGGTCCATCTACTTTTTGCTCCTCTTGAAGATTGAAAAATTTTATATTTCCAAAAAACTGCTTTTTCGGCACTTTTTCAGGAAGCCCTCAGCTTTTCCAAAATTTGACGAACTAGGTCTCTTCAGAACGTGATTGTCTACAAAGCCCAAACCTCAGCTTTGTTTCGAAGAATCCGTCTTTTTTTTGGAGAAAAATTAGCAACTTATTTTCAGCAGTTTGCGCAAAACTTTTCCGAACATAAGCGTGTTCACAGTCAAAATTCAAGTTTTCAAACATGCAGTATTCTCCAATAGAAATCAGTTTTTTGGCAAATATAGTTTCTCAAATTATCAATGAGTGAGTCACCTTTTTGGGGCAACAAAGATTTCCAAGAAAAGAACTAAAAGCAACAGTTAACTCGATGCCTTTTTTGAGTTTAACTTGCTATTTTTGTTTCATGTTTATCTATTCTTTGTCAAATAGAAAAAATCAAATGTATAGTTGGAACTTTTCCTGCTTTTAAATCAGTTTAACTAATTTTAGCAAGTGGTTAGTTAGTTATTTTGTGTTAGTTTTAGAAATAAATCTTGCGAGTTGGCAAGTCTAGTCAGCTCAAAGCAAGAAGATTTTAGGGTTCCCTACTCCTTGTTTGTGTATAAATAAGGGAAACCTTGCGCATTATTTGCTAACTATTATTGTGATAACAAATTGCTGAGCCTACTTTTGCCGCAACTTTGTTATTCAGTGAATTGTTATTGTAAGAGCTAATTTACAAGCTTGTCTTTGTTGCAAATTGTTGTTCAGTTACCATTCAAGTTGTGTCAAGTGTAATCTGGTTTGATCGCACATCATAAGCCTATCATTGCTACAATCTGCTGTCCCAAAAGTGTAATTGCTGTTAGAAATTGAGAAAAGTGAGAACTTATGCCTTCTTTGCTCTGATTTACTCTCTTGATCTCTTTCAGTTTCTTGTCTTATGTGTTTTGCTTATATAGTCTTTATTTCAGCTTACATCTTACAGATGCATTTTCTTTATATTGACAAGTGCAAGATCACATACATTAATAGCTGATCAGCAATTCTAATTCTGACCTGAGTATGCATCCCTCTAACGTGACCTGGTTGGCATTTACACTAGTACCTAAGAGCCCAGACTTGCACGTGGCTCCTTATAACTGCTCCTCAGAGATAAAACAGACCCTTTCCCTGAGATTCATGGCTTGAATATGACCAGCACTTCCTTGAATAGTCTTGGCGTGGAATAATGAAGACATTGGGATAGAAAAGATGGTGTGTGGGAGGTGTTTTATCACAAACTCCAGCAACTGCACCTATTTTGTCCTCACATCCAGGCGAGTATGAATGGCTGCAGCAGAGAATTACCATGACCTGAATGCTCTTAAGTTTCTGAGTGTTACCCACGGCCTGATTTCTAATGATGCCTCCATGATGGTACTTCTAAACAATGCCAAACTTAATATTTAATCAAGGGAAATGTTCCACAAACCCTCTCCCAACTCAAACGCAGCCACTCAGATAATAACTTCTTAAACATTCAATACAATCCTGCTGTTGTTGGCGCCAAACCCTGATCTTGGCATCCAAAACTCTCCTGGCAAGCACCACAAATAATCAGCTACAATAACTCTTTATAAATTCTTGTGAATACCTCTGTGAATAATGATCAATATGTCTGCATTATTCAGTTATATCATCCAAACCCTTATTTTGAATCTCTCCTATGAGACAATGAAGCACAAACGTGACTCCTATATGCAGCCACCTGTTGAGCAACCCTTGGGTGGTATTGCACACCTGTAGATCGCTTAATCTGGAAGAATTAATGTTCTCCAAGATTGATTTGCAGCAAGAAACCCTTGTTTCTCCTCCACACAAAGCTCTGAAATTTTCACAAGTATCAATGAAAAGAATGAGAATGCTTTTTCATAAACTTTTTATACTTCCCCCAAATGGCATGATTTCCAAAGCACTTTTAAAACATTAAATATAATAAATGTCATTTGCTTTTGTTGCCAAGTAATATAACTCATAAATGACGTCCACTTTATGCCTTTTAAATAATGACCTTATGTTATAAAATAAACCATATATTATAAGGTCAAATAACTCATTAATGATATTCACTTTTAATATTTAACTATTATTAAAGTAATCACTTTAATAATAATTAAAATATCATAACTCCATAAATAATCAACATCAATCAATTCTGACAATGCCACAGGGAAGCCCACTGCCCATACTGCTCATTAGGATGCCTTACTATAAATAGTAAGGTTCGACCCCAATGTCCAAGGCACTTACTAAAAATAGTAAGTGTGCATAAATGGAGCCTGCAACAGCTCCAGAAGGCAACCCCAGAATACGCCCAAGTACTAGAGAAGAAAACACCATAAACTGCCATCTGAAGAACCATATAACTCCCACATAGGGCCCTCTAAACACCAACATTAGCCTACGAGGACCTGATGATAGGCTAATCCGACAAACACAGAAGTTGGCTAAAAAGGGGACATTACAAAAGACTTGAAGGCAAACTTGGAAGCACTATTCACAAACTTGGACCTGGAGAGTACTTGGCAAATCAAATGAGTTTGGTGGGCATCTTGGGATAATGCCCCCATCAGGGTCGAGAGGTAGCACCTCTCACAGGGGTCTAGAGGCAGCACACCAAGCCCAAATGAAGACCTTCAAAACCACAAACCTTCATGGCACACACCATTTTCACAATTTTTGAAAAGACAAAAAACAATGTTTATAAAGCCAAAAAATAGAGTTTTTAGAGTGGTTAACCAATGTATGCCAATATGTGAATAATGCTTATGACCAACCAACCAAGAGAACCCATTTGATTGCACAAAAGTTGAGAATGTTACACCCAATCGATCCTTGAACCTAGATAGTATTGTAGGCACTTCAAAAGCATTTTGATCATGAAAACAATGTTCAATATCCCCATATTCTATGAATGCACTTTCATCCAATTCACCAATCTATATGAGGAATTCCCTGTTTCTGCCAAAGTCATAGTCCGAGGAAGAACCAACTATAAAATCTTCGGTCAAACTCTAAGAACAACCCTAATAATTTTGTCTTGAGGCAATGTAATGTCCCCTATTTGGTATACTTAGAAATCTGCCCTAAAATCACAATTTCCAAGTAAGGGATATATTTTATTCAATTACAACTTTTGATAGATTCTAGTTTAACCCTACAATAATGTTAGCCAATGATTCATAATATAATATAATTAATTGATCATTTGTATTGTTACATCCACTACATTATTTAACATATATATATATATATATATATATATATATATATGAGTAACTCACAATGTCGATTCTAAATTATTATCCCCTCAATAATCAATCATTGGGAAAGATTAGAGAAGGAACCTCAATAGGGTGCTAGGAGTCTTTCCTACTTCTAAGCCCAAGGGTGGATAGTTAACCCCCATTGTCTACTTAGCAAGGAATCTCTCCCCCCTTCATGTACTTCCAACTCTTCTTCCCATGAACAAATTATGGAGGCATTAATCATTTAGATTGTTAATGCAATATGAATTACAACTCCTATGAGGTTCTATAGGAAATACATGGAATTGATATATTCAAATATATACATTAAGTAGCATACCACTATCTATGCAACTATGTTACTGTTATAGCCACATAATGCAAATGCAATAGTTTGGTATCTAGATAATTATTATCATAGTTGCAACACTTGCCAAAAACTCGGCGAGTTAACAAAAACTCGCGAGTTTTTTTTGGCTGGTGAGTTTTCCAAGCAATTGTACGCCAAAAAAACTCGCCATACTTTTGGAGAGTTTTTCCAGAAAGTACAGAGAGTTTTTGAAAAAAACTCGTGCGACCTGGAAAATGCCTAGGCAGTCAGCTAAAAAGACATTTTGAGTTATTTTTTTCATTCATTTGCATGCTATGCTTTAGAAAAAACAATAAAATGATGTGCTCCATGAAGGCTTGTGTGGCTTTGATGGTCTTAATTTGGGTTTTATTGTTAATGCAAAATGATGTACACCATGAAGGTTTGTGTGGTTTTGGAGGTCTTAATTTGGGCTAGGTGGCGAGGACTCCGCCCCTCGACCCCGCCTTGTATCGCGACAGGGAGCACGCCCAGGGCGCTTCCCCTTGACCCCGCTGGGGGCGATGCCCCCAAACCCCCGCAAGGGGCATTGCCCCTTGACCCCATTGGGGGCGCTACCCCCAGACCCCCACGAGGGGCACTGCCCCCAGACCCTCGAAAGGGGCGTTGCCCCTTAACCCCACTAGGGGCGCTACCCCCAGACCCCCGCAAGGGGCACTGCCCCTTGACCCCACTAGGGGTGCTGCCCCTCGACCCCATTGGGGGCATTGCCCTCAAACTCCCATTGAATTCATTTGATTTTCTAGGTACTCTCCACTATTTACCTTCAGTTTTACAAAAACAATTTGCTATTTTCATTTTGTTTCAGACTATCAGTATCAACGTATAGAACATTCCACACGAGGATGCGATTTTGTATCTAATTTTCTTTCAAATCAATCAAATATAACAAGACTTAGCTTGTTTCTTCTATGTACTCATTTTATTGACTCATTGGATGCATCTTATCATTGAATTTTGCAAAAAAATGCATTTTTAATGAAGTTTAAGCAATTTTTTAAGTTGCCAAGTTTTTTGTCGAGTTTTTTCCAAGTCTTTCCCGTACCATATTTTTCGAGCTTGGCGAGTTTTTCAACTATGATTATTCTAATCAACCTACTGTAGATATCAGTCTGTAGATTATCTTCAATGTAGTTCAATTTGTTCTTAACATTCAGAAGATATTGCTTAGTGTAAATCAAACGAATAAGAATCTATTATCCATATTCATATTAAAGAATCATAATCACTTCTAAGACTCAATAATTGTTGGAAGCACCATTATTGCTCAATCATATATAATTCACATATATAGATATCCTATATATATAATTATAATTTATACATATGTATGTATTTATAATTATATTAAACTTATAGTCCAAATTGTTAGTTTTTATGATTAGATGTGAATACGCAGATTTTTAATTCAAATTCAAACAAATAGACACAGCATATACCCTAGGAAAACCCTCCACTTGAGGGAGAAAAACCTAGCATCAATATATCACTTATATATTGAATATGAAACAATAATCTTCTTTACAATGAGGCCGATTATGAGGCCAAACAACAACACCAAAACTTGATGCAATCATAGAATAATCTATAACTCCTTTCTGATGTTAATGTCAATCTCTCTTAGTGATGAACTCGGCCTCCTTCAAGACTTCAATCAGCACTTGATAAACTCGCACTTGCATAAACTCGAACTTATGAATGGATGAATATGATAATGACAAATGAACAATAGCCATCTCTATTATATACATGGAGAGAGAGCATGTCTCTTCAAGACAAGAAGTCGGCCTCAATGAAATGTTGTGTCTCCATAAAAGGTGGCGAATGAGTGAAGTCGGCCTCAAGTAAAATAATTAAATACTAATTAACAATAATTAAATATTATATGTTTCCAAGTGAAGTGCCTCTTCACATTCATATCGGCTTCAATAAATTGAATAGCCGATAAGGCTATATTCAATTTTTCTCTTCATAAGTCATGGGTGGAAGTGACGCATGACACTGCTAACATCAACACTCCCTCTCAACTAGGGAGGAAGTCTTCCAGCTAACCAATGTCATGGAGTCTCTCAACATGACATCCACAATGGCTACCCTCATATGTGGAAAGAGCTCATCACGGAGTCACTCAACATGATATTGTCCATCATGGCTACTCCCATGTATGGAAGGAACAAGTGCACAAGTGCCCATCACGGAGTCACTCAACGTGATGTTGTCATCTCATCATGACATCCACCATGGCTACTCCCAGAGGGTGGATAAACACAAGTACAAGGAATTCATCACAGAGTCTCTCAATGTGATGTTGTCATGGAGTCACTCAACATGACATCCACCATGGCTACTCCTAGAGGGTGGAAACAAGGGCTTTCACCTCAAATTTCTCTCACAGAGAAAGATGCATTAGACAAGGTCTTACACCCCAGATTTCTCTCACAGAGAAAAACTGCATTAAACAAGGGCTTACACCTCAAATTTCTCTCATAGAGAAAAATGCATTAAAGCAAATCACAAAAGATCACTGAAGCTCAGTCTCCCTCTCAGCTAGGGCTTCATTCTCCACAATTCCAAGCTTGTCTTGAAAGTACACACTTTACTCTGGAGAGAGGCTTGGTGAGAATATCGGTCGTCTGCTCATCAATGCTAATGTACTTCAACTGGATAGCTTTCCTCAATACCATATCTCAACATTTTTTGTTCTGTCATGAAACACTGGATTGACAGAAAGCTTCACACAGTTTTGATTATCACAATGAATGACAGTCAGCTCCAATGATTGTTCAAACAATCCTGCAAGGAGCTTCCGAAGCCACACTACTTCTCGAGCTGCCACACAAGATGCAATATACTCGGCCTCTGTAGTGCTCAGTGCCACTAAAGACTGCTTCCTGCTACACTAGGACATCATTGCAGACCCCAAACTGAAACAACATCCAGAGGTGCTCTTCCGATCAGCAACACACCCTACCCAATCAGAATCAGAATATCCATGCAACTTCAAATCCACACCAGAAGAATATCTCAAGCCATACCCAACTGTGCCACACAAGTATCTCAGGATATGCTTTGCTGCAACTAGGTGTATTTGCCTTGGTTCACACATGAACTAACCAAGTGCACTCACTGCATAGCAAATATCTAGTCTAGTATTGACTAGATACATCAATGATCCAATCCACTGCCTGTACATAGTAGGATCCACTAGATCTGAACTAGCTGCAGCTTCTTTTAACTTTTGAAAATTGGTTTCCATAGGTGTAGACATGGATTTGCAATCCATCATTACCAAATCTCTTCAAAATGTCTATAGTATACTTCCCTTGACTCAGAATGATCTCATTAGGCCTCTGCCATACTTCTAAACCAAGGAAGTAATGCATGTACTTAAGATCCTTCATTTCAAATTCAGAAGCCAACTCCTTCTTGCATTTGATAATGAGGTGTTCTTCTCCGGTAAGAAATAGATCATCAACATAAAGAACCAAGATCAAAGCTTCGCCATCAATTACCTTGAAGTATAGGTTTGAATCAGCATCATTCTTGGAGAAGCCCAAGCTCAGCAGATATCAATCAATCCTCTCATACCAAGCACGAGGAGCTTGCTTAAGGCCATACAAAGCCTTCTTCAATCTGCAAACATGAGACTCCTTCCCATGAACCTCAAATCCATCAGGTCGCTCAATGTATACCTCTTATTCAATTACACCATTTAAAAATGTTGTCTTCACGTCCATTTGATGTAACTTCCATCCTTTAGCTGCAGCAATAGCAATGATAGCCCTGATGGAGGTATAATGAGCAACTGGAGCAAATGTTTCCTCATAGTCTATTCCTTCTTTCTGAGAGAACCCCCTAGCCACAAATCTAGCCTTGTACTTCTCAACGCTTCCATCAGCCGCATGCTTGATCTTGAAAATCCACTTAGAAGATACAACAGATTTCCCTTCACATAGCTTGAAAATTTTTGAGGTTTTTTGCTTTCTTTGAATGTTCCTCTAGGGGCTGCAAACTTTTCTGCCTCCTGCATTGTTTGCCTAGCCCATAGAGGTCTCTTTCGATCAATAACAATGTCTCTAGGCCCATCAATAGCTTCCAAAGGCTCAACTGGATCGCCATCTTCTTCTCATTCAAGAGACTCCCTTTGAATCTCAGGAGTATGGTCAACTTCCATGTCCTGAGGAGTCTCATGGTCTTCATTATCTATCTCCATGGGAGAGCATTTAGATCTCTTGAATGCAACATCCTCTTCAAATGTAACATCCCTACTAATCTCTAACAGTTTCTGACCTAGAATGTAAATCCTGTAGGCTTTTGAAGACTCCCTGTAGCCCACAAATATTCCCTTCTTGCCAGATGGTTCCAATTTAGTCCTTTTATCTTTAGTCCTTTTATCTTCAGGATTCATGTTCTCCAAGATACGATGAGGGCTCCGATTCTGAACATACACAGCTGTCCTAGGTGCCTCGGCCCAAAGGAAGGTTTGCAAATCTTGATCATGAATCATGGCTTTAGCTGCTTCTACAATAGATCTGTTCTTCCTTTCTGCAACACCATTTTGCTGTGGATTGTAAGGAACACAAACTCCCTCTTAATCCCTACCTCAACACAAAAGTTACGAAAGCTTCTAGAAATGTATTTTCCCCTGTTGTCAAATCTCAGAATTTTGATCCTCTTCCCAAACAAGTTCTCTACTTGAGCTTTAAATTCCTTGAGTCTCTCATGTACTTCCTCAGATTCTTTAGTCTTTAAGAAATAAATCCAAGTCTTTCTAGAGTAGTCATCAATGAAAATTACATAATACAAGAAACCACTCAAAGAAGCAACAGACATTGGACCACACAAATCAGAATGAACAAGATCTAGAATGCATTTAGATCTACTTTCACTACTATGAAAAGGTCCTTTAGTATTCTTACCCAAAGCGCATCCTCGGCAAGTACCTTCATGCTCCTGGTTGAGTTTAGGAATGCCAGTGACCATCTTCTCCATGGTTGGAAGTGCTTTAAAGTGAAGGTGAGCAAATCTTCTATGCCAAAGCTCACACGAACTTGATGAATCATGCAACAAAGCCTTTAGTGGACGAGTGCAAAGTCTGTAGAGACATTCTTGCTGAACACCAATCACTCGGGCTGACTTGATGCTAGAGTTCTTCGGCCATGCAAGAACTTTTCCTTCGGAGAATGCAACTTGATATCCCTTGTCCTCCAAGGCTGAAATTGAGACAAGGTTCTACTTGATGCCTAGTACAAATAGAACGTCACTCAACTGAAGAGAGATGTTGAAATCTAAGTGAAGAGAGGAGGTTCCAACACCTTTCACGGAATAACATGCATCATCTCCAATTATGACTTGAACACTTGTATCTCTCTCCACCAAATCTGAAAGATGTTCTCTAAATCCAGTAATGTGACAGGAGGCACCACTATCAATCAACCAAGTGTTGCTATCCGTAGGAACATTGCTTGATAAGGCAAAATAGAATAGGAAACCACTTGAATCCTTCTAAGGAGAGATCTCTCCCACATCCGCAACTGAAGCATGTTGTTTAGGTCTAGTTGGACAATCTTTTGCATAGTGACCAAACTTGTCACATCTGAACCACTGTATGTGAGAAAGATCCTTCTTCTTAGATACAGGAGCACCATCCGATCTTCTATCTCTGTTCCTCTTGAAGTTGCCTTTCTTCCCTTCTCTTCCTTTCTTCTTAGAAGATTGAGCAGCAAGTACATGAATCTCTTCATTTGTAGAACTTTGCCCATTGCCTCTTGCTGCTAATCTTGATTCTTTTTGAATGCAATCTGCCCTCAAGCGATCAAACTTAGGTAGCTTTGATCTCCCACTGATGCCTTGGATAAATGGCTCCCAAGATTGAGGAAGACCATTAAGCGCCAACATAACCAAATCCTTATCATCAACCATATGCCCAATGGTGGAAAGTTGATCTCTCAATTCCGTGATCTTCATGAAGAATGAGATGACGGAATCTCCTTTCGCCATCTTGATATGATGAAGTTGTTGCCTCAATGCAAGAGCTCTGCTTGTATTATTGATCTCATATATTTCCTCCAAGGTCTTGAACATTTCTCTTATTGTATTCAACTTGGAGATAATCGGCACAAGGTGGTCCTTCACAGAATCAACCAAGATCTTCTTCGCCTTAGTGCCATTCTTCTTCCATTGTGACTTCTCATTCTCATCGGAAGGTTCGGGAACTTCGCTCTCCACGAACTCAGCAATCTCATTTTCTTCCAATGCAAGCATTCCTCTAAACTTCCAAGAGGTGACGTTGGAAGCACCTATCTTCAATCTTGAGCCCGTTCACCATTTTGAGGATAAGATAGACACAAGAAGATGAGAACAAGAGTGGAAGATAATGCTGCTTATATAAATCTGATCACAATCTTGCTTAAACCCGCTCTGATACCATGTTAGTTTTTATGATCAAATGTGAATAAGCAGATTTTCAATTCAAATTCAAACAAATAGACAGCATATATACCTTGGGAAAACCCTCCACTTGAGGGAGAAAAACCCAGCAACAATATACACTTATATATTGAATATGAAACAATAATCTTCTTTACAATGAGGCCAATTATGAGGCCAAACAACAGCACCAAAACTTGATGCAATCACAGAATAATATATAACTCCTTGCTGATGTTAATGTCAATCTCTCTTAGTGATGAACTCGGCCTCCTTCAAGACTTCGATCTGCACTTGATAAACTCGCACTTGCATAAACTCGAACTTATGAATGGATGAATATGATAATGGCAAATGAACAATAGCCATCTCTATTATATACATGAAGGAGAGAGAGAGCGCATCTCTTCAAGACAAGAAGTCAGCCTCAATGAATGTTGTGTCTCCATAAAAGGTGGCGAGCGAATGAGTGAAGTCGGCCTCAAGTAAAATAATTAAATATTAATTAACAATAATTAAATATTATATGTTTCCAAGTGAAGCGCCTCTTCACATTCATATCGGCTTCAATAAATTGAATAGCCGATAAGGCTATATTCAATTTATCTCTTCATAAGTCGTGGCTGGAAGTGACACACGACGCTGCTAACATCAACACAAATATATGTTCTTCCAATGATACTTATTCCCAATTAGGCTGTTTTATCCATTATTCTAATTTAGTTCCCTTTCTGAAATCTACTAATGCTTATATTTTCCATGCTCCACCCTATTTCCAACTGATTTGACTTTTTTTATATATCCCCCATGTCCCAGCGATATGATGCATCCCATAGAGAGGGGACACTATTTGAAAGGATGTGTCTTTGGTTAATCATGCTGCCTTTTGTCACTAAAACCAATCGCTGCCTTTGATATATTAATACCTGCCTTAATAAAAATTGCTATCTTTTTACTAACTAAACTGAGCGCTTAATTTTATTTATTAATGCTGCCTCTTATGGGAATCGTTACCTCCTCCATATGTCTCACTGCCTTTGAACACCCCTCATATATATTTTAATTCCCAATGTAAGGTTGGCCAGCATATATGGTCGGCCATGATAATTTTTTTGTTTCAAGGTGGTGTTAGAATTAGTGAAGGTCAGCCTCCTATAAAAAATATCATTTATTATTATTTATTTATTTTATTTATTATTATTTTAATGCATGGGTTTGGTGTTGTGATCTGTAGATGGCGGGGGCATGACAAGCAAAACCACATTCCAATAGGTTGTATGATAGATGATGGAGGTACAAACTGTATGACAAGGAAAGTTAATTCAAGTCATACGATGAAGAATGTTGATATATTTCATACAGTAGCATCAATAAGGCATCATACAGCAGGAGTAAAGGCATCATGCTGTGAAAAGGTCAGTTAAATGGTGGTTGCAAGAGGATTGAATTGTATGGTTAATGAAATGGAAATAAGTCATACGATAGGATCAAGGATTTGAATTCGCCAAAGAGCTCATACGATGCATGAAAGATCAGCTCGTATGATAGTATTTATAGCAAGTTATATGCCAATATGTAGGAAACGTCTAGAAGCAATGCCCAGGTTAAATCATATTGTTCAAGCAAAATGGATAGACTATATGGTAGCAATTAGGAAATTAGCTTGTACAATAGAGGCAAATGGAATAGACTGTATGGTGCTAGAATTTAATTGCAAAGGACAACCATGTCATACAAATGTAGTAGGGGTAAATTGTGTAGTGGTAAAAAATTTCAAAAAATGGAAATTTTGTATTAGCAAGTTGTATTGTGAAGGTAGAATTAAGCTATATGGTAGGGGAAGACACACGCCATACGGTGGTATTAGGGGGATCTTTGATATTAACTTTTTAATAATTGACTTTTATACGCTTCACAAGCTTGAACTTATATTATTATTTTCAATTTCCTCCAAGTGGGGCCAACTTTTTTTTCACTCACTTCAATAATATTTTTCTTTCTCCATTTGATTCATTGCACGATACTTTCTTATAAATTCCCTATAAAGTATGTCCTAATCTAACATCATTAATTTGGAAATTGTGTGTGATTAAATAAGCAACGAAAGGGCCCTGATCCCATAGTTTAGAACAATAACATCTTAAACATAAAGTAAATCTAGAGAAGAGGCATGCAAGCCACCAAGAAAACAACTAGGCACATAAGCTTGGTAGAAAAACAGCAAAAAACCAAACAAACAGCAGAAAAGGAAACGACACTTGGGCGCCAAAAACAGCTACTCGATCAGATTCTAGTTATCCATCAAAGCATCGAGAAACTCCTCCCAGTCCTCTTTGGCTTGGATCTTTTTCCCCTTTTTGTTATCCATCTTGCTCTCCATTCCCTTCACTTTCACCCACAGAATCTCCAACTAAGTTCTAACAAACTTAAGCAAGTCCTTCTCACACTCAATTCTATCATCTGTATTACCCTTCTCAACCTCACCTTTATGTTTGTCCAAAGAAACAATGATTAAACCTTCATCCTCCTTAAGGTTTCTTTCTTCTCCATCCTCTTCCTCCCCTTCATTTTCAATCTCCTCCTTTTCATCTTCATCCTTCTCTTTCTCATACAACTACTCCACCTTTGCATCATCGCACTACTCCTCGACATCAACCTGCCAATACTCCTCCCGGTTCTTAATAGGGTTGTCGTCCTTAGACATTCCCTCACTAATATGATGGAGGAACTCCTCATCCTCATAGGCCTCCTCTTCCTTATCCAAAATTGAAACAACTTTCTTCCTTTTGTAGCCAACAAAGTAACAACAGCAGAGGCTTTGGCTAATCTAGTAGACCTTTGACACCTAGAAGGAATCAAACTATTCTACTCCATATTCTCAATAGCTCTCAGCTCACCTTCAACATCAAAAATATCAATAGGTCCCTCCTCTTCCACAATAGAGCTAACTTTCTTCTTCTTTCCTTTTCCAATCTTGAGAAGAAGAGGGGCTTTCCTCTTAGTAGGGGTAACTACCATAAGATCCAAACTCTCGCTCTCCTTACAAATTTTGGTAGAGGAAATCAAAGAGTTTTTCCTACCAACTTTTGTAGAACCTTTCCTCTTATCTAGGTTAATTATAAAGTCCTCCAATAGAGCTGGCTAGAGTTTTCATGAAGCCCAGAAGACCCTTCCCTACTTTTAGTGCCCTTCTTCCCACCAGATTTACTAACTGGGCTAGAGCTCCCTTTCAAAAGTTTAGCATAGATAGGAGGGGGCTCAATTTCTTGAATCTTCACATTGCCTGCCCTAACAACAAGATTTTTCTTAGAGGCCACCAAGAGGCTTGTTCTGAAAAGAACTGGTAATTCTATTACTTGCTTGTATTAAGAAGAAGAAAGATTACAATATATAGCAGTGACAAAGCACTGTAGAAATTTATGAGTCTAGCTACTTCACCTAACTACAACTGTAGACATTTAAAATGTCTACCAACCTCGACCCACACACTACAAAAGACATTTAAGATGTCTAAACTAACCAATTATGTTATTGACAATTAACAGTATAAAGAAATATTATTCTAACACCTTCCCTTAATGGTATCAACAACACCAAGTTGCCCCCTGAATTTGACAAACTTATCCGGGCTCAGAGACTTGGTGAGAATATTGGCAGTTTGATCCGTTGTCGGAACATACTGCAACTAAATTGATCTGTCTTCTACCAACTTGCGGATGTAGTGACAATGAAGCTCGACATGCTTGGTACGTTCATGTAAGACTGGATTTTTGGCCAGTTTGAGCACCCCTTGATTATCAGTGTACAAGGGAGAAGGTCCTGCTTGTGACATGTGCTTATTAGAAAGCATCCTGCGAAGCCAAACTGTCTCACATGCTTCCTTAACGGTTCCTCGATATTTTGCTTCAATCGAGGAAAGAGCCACCGCCTGTTACTTCTTGCTGGTCCATGTTACAGCACATGTGCCCAAACTGAATACATATCGAGAAGTAGATTTTCAGTCATCCACTGATCCTACCCAATCTGAATCTGTATAACCAATCAGCTTTGGATACTATACAAAATGCCATATTCTAAAGTGTCTTTCACATATCGCAGCACTTGCTTCGCTGCAATCCAATGATCAGTTTTTGGAGCTATCATGAAGTGAGAAATGTAGCTCACGGCAAAACTGATATCAAGTTTAGTGGCAATGCTGTAGATGAGATTGCCCACTAGTTGCCTAAATGCAGTCTCATTTACTGCATGTGAATCAGATTTGGTTGATAACTTCAACACCTTCTCCATAGGTGTGGAGGTAGGTTTGCAATCCTGCATCTGAAATTTGTCAAGCAGACTTATGGAATATTTAGACTAAGAGATAAAAATGCCACCAGCGGTCTGCCAAACCTCAATACCCAAACAATAATGGAGAAGCCCCAAATCCGTCATGTCAAAAGCTTGACACAAATCCTGTTTGATTGCTGCAATCAAATGTGTTGAACTGCCAGTAATGATCAAGTCATCAACATAGACAACAAGAAACAAAATATCATCACCAAAGTGCTTGACATATAGATTAGAGTCAGAAGGGTTACGCTGAAAACCATGATCAACCAAGTACTAATCAATCTTGATGTACCATGCACGGGGAGCCTATTTCAATCCATAGAGTGCTTTGACCAGTCTACAAACCTGATGTTCTTTTCCAGCAACCTTGAAACCAGGAGGTTGCGCCATGTAAACTTCTTCCTGCAACTCACTATTGAGAAAGGCATTCTAAACATCCATCTGATGAGTCGTCCATCCAAACTGGGCTGCAATAGTGAGAAGAAGACGAATTGTGCTCATCTTGGCAGTAGGAGCAAAAGTCTCCTCATAGTCAATGCCCTCCCGCTGTGTGAATCCCCGAGCTACCAACCTTGCCTTGTATTTATCCAAAATACCATCTGCATGATATTTGACCTTGTAAACCCATTTGCAACTGATAGGTTTCTTCCCAAGAGGAAGATCAGAAAGAATCCAAGTGTGATTCTTCAAAAGACTATGGTATTCTTGTCTCCATGGCCTTTTCCCACTTTGGAATTCCTTTAGCCTCTGAATATGTCTGAGGCTCATAGATGTTGTGGATGTTGGCCATAAGAGCAAAATTGATTGTGTTTTGCTACTTGCTCTTTCTACAAGCTGATTTGCCCCCAATGAGTTCATCATCATGAAGATCTTCAATAGTTTTGATCCACCACTTAGGCCGAAGAGTAGAAGTACCAACATCTAGAAAAGGAGAAACAACATCGCCTAGGATTTCTGGAACAAAGTCATTTGGATGTGAATCCTGAGGAAAATTAGGTGATGCTAGATCATGACTGGTAGACTCCTCATCTTCAAAGTCAGAATGCTCTGAAACCCTCCCATCAGGGGAACCAAGAGGAAGACGAACACCCTCATCAGGAACCTTCATAGGCTGATCCTCAGGACTAGTAGTAGGAAGAAATGGACCAGTAGTCTCATCAAAGACAACATCACAACTGAAAATGAGATGATCTGTCTCCACATCAATCAACCTGTATGCCTTGTGATTGTCATTGTAACCAATAAACATAAGTTTCTAGCTCTTGGAGTCCAACTTGGTACGCTTGGCTTCTGGAATCCATACATGAGCTATAGAACCAAAGACTTTCAAATGGCCCACCTTAGGCTTATATCCTGACCAGGCTTCTTCAGGAGTCATCTTCTTAACGGCCTGTGTAGGTGAACGATTCAGAAGGTAGACTGCAGTATAAACTGCTTCAGCCCAGTATTTCTTAGGGACATTTCTATACTCCATCATTGAACGAGTGTAATGTCCCCAATTTCGCGAGCATCAGAGTTCGGTGGATTTAGCCTATTCCTGGCCCTCGTAGGCTAAGTCCCTTTTGGCAGTGATCAGTGGTTTTCTCCTTTAGCGCCTCATGTGGGTTCAAGCTTAGCCTTCGGTTGACTCAGTCTCACATACTTACTATTTATAGTAAGTCACTGTTCAGGGTTTCTATTTTTAGACGGGCATCCAATCACATGGAGAACAGGGAAAGTAGACTACTAACTCAGACGGCATAGCAATCGGACAAGTATTTCAAGAGATATTAAAATTTAAATGACTTAAGTGATTTAATTAAATATTTTAATGTTATTATAAAGTTATAAAGTAACTTTATAATAATAGTCACTTTAATATCATAAAGTTTTATCCCACATGGGCCAAGAAAGTGTTTGAGCTCACACAAGAAAAGAATAAAAACGGACTTTAGAGCTCATTCTCATCAACCAAGATTTTATATTTGTCATATGATTTCTCTTTGGCATTTGGAGAAGGGAGCCCTAGGGTTTTCTACCAGCGTATCGGCATTGGAGAGCGTAGCTGCTTCATTCCAACAACATGCTAAGGTTGTGAAATATCAGCTGAAGGTGCTTAACTATTGGCTTCATCCAAAGGTCAAATTTGTGCTTCATCGGATTTACAGGAAAGTTCAGAATAAGGGTTTATTCTTTTCAAGAATCAAGGATTGCATCCTGGGTATGCTCTATTGTAAAAGCTTTGAAAGTAAATCAATAAAATTATCTATTTGCTGTAGTAGGGTTTCATATTTCATTTCTAGTAGTTTTATTTCATGCCTGGCATCTTATTTGAGAAAATACAAAGAGGCAAATTACAACAAAAACACAAAAAATTTCAAAAACCCTCATCATTCAGCATAAAAATCGAAGGTTAGAGATAGCAGATCTCTTACAACGAGCCATTTCAGTAATGGTACGATTCCTACGTTCAACAACACCATTCTGCTGAGGGGTGTATGGTGTGGTGAGTTGGCATTTAATGCCGTGTGTAGCACAAAAAGTAGAGAAGTTAGTTGAACAAAACTCCCCCCCATTATTTGACCTTAGAGTGACAATCTGAGAACCTAATTCTTTCTCGACTAAGGCCTTATACTGCTGAAATGTATTGAACACATCTGATTTATTTTTCAAAAGATACACCCACATTTTTCTACTAAAATCATCAAAAAATAATAAAAAAGTACCTGGACCCAGTAACAGATGGAGTGTTCATTGGTCCACATACATCGGCATGAACCAATTGAAGTACCTGGGAGGCTCGCCAAGAATCACCATCCGAGAATGGTGTTTGATGCTGCTTCCTAGCTTGACAGGCTCCACAAACTCCATGATTTTGAGTTTGGATCTCAGGTAGACCAGCAACCAAACCCTCCTGAGACAATTGAGAGAGATAGTGCCCATAACATTGATGCCAAAGTTTGCTGATGGAAGTACTCCTGGCTGCCAGAGCGTGCTCCTGAGAATCACCGGAATCAGCAAGTCTATACAGACCATGATCCTCAAGTCCCATAGCGATTGTAGTACGTGTCTCCTTATCAACAATGCTGCAGGTGGACGAACTGAAAATAACATCCAACTGGGGAGAATGCCTCATGATCTAGCTGACAGAGAGAAGATTATGTTCCATGCCTGGAACATAGTAGACATCGAGAAATATTAAATTTCTCCCTCCAAAGTGAATCTAAACATTGCCCTTACCAGCAACTATATACTCGTCTCCTCCTCCAAAGATCACTGAATCACTGAATGGTTCATATTTGGTGAACCAATCCCGACGATGAGTAAAATGCCGAGAACCCCCTAAATCAATATACCAAGCAAAAGATTTGATTGGATCTGCAGTTCTTTTGGCCATAAAAGCACAAAATGCAGATTCTTTCTACTCAAAGTGCTCTGCGACATTTGCCTTTTGTTGAGACCCTCCCTGCTTCTTTTGTTCAGAAGCCAACCGAATTCAACAGTCAGCCTTCATGTGACCATATTTATGGCAATAATTACACTAAACGTTTTTCTTCTTCTTGCTGTCCCGAGAAGAACTAGAGCCTTTCAGCTGAGAAGATTGAGCCTTCCCTTTGTTCTTAGCAAAAGATTTGGCAGAGAACACTTGCTCTGTGGAGGTGGAACTGGTAATACTCCCAAATTGTTGTCTCTATCAATCCTACTGCAAGAGCTTGTTACAAAGATTGGGAAATTTCAAATCAACATTTGTGGAAGTAATATTTAGCGTTTCAATGAAATGCTCATAAGATTTTGGCAAACACTTCAGAGTAATGAAAACCATGTCCTCTTCCTCCATTGTTCGACCAATCGCCTCCAACTGATCACGAATGTCCTTAATCTTTGTCAGATGTTCCTGTAAGGACATTTTTTCATCCATCATGATGGAAAAGAGCATGTTCTTGAGAAAGAATGCTCTGCTCTTGTTGGAGGTTTCATGAAGGGCCTTCAAATGATCCCAGATTTCCGTAGCAGTTTTGCCAAACGGTACCTGAGGTAGCTACTCATCTGTGACTGAGAGTTTGATGAGCATGACAGCTTCCCGGTTGCGTTCATCCCATTTGTCCTGGTGCTTTCTGGCTATAGTGGGAAGAGTTGAGTTCCCCAAAATGACCTCATCGAGGCAACCATATTCAAAGATTGTAAGCATGTGCTGCTTCCAAGTGTTGTAATTCTTCCCATTGAATTTCTGGCTGCTTCGAGCATTATATTTGTCAGAAATTCCAATACGTACCCCGAGGTCAAACTGGTGAAGGCACAAAAACCACTGCACTGATAACAAAAACAAGATATGCAAGACAAATTCCAAGGTAGAAATCAAAACCCTAGCATGGATTTCGAGGTATAAAACTAATGCAGAGTTTTTAAGACAAAACCTAGAAAATTTGAAGAATACCCAAAAAACTTTGACAGCATCCACGTGCACAAATTTTAAGGCACGAATCCCGAGGTACCCAGAAAAAACTAAAGGCAACCTAGAAAAGTACTTGAAAAACCCACAAATAATTTGAACTCAGAATAAATTTCTGATTTGAAACAAAGGAGATAACAGCAAAACCCTAGTCGGCTGCAAGAGAAATACAGAAAATGGCTTCCAAATCCCTGAAATCGCAGCACAAAGGAGACTACAGGTGACGTCTTTTGAGAAGCAAGAAAAACGCAGCAAAGAATAACTGAAATCTGCGTCCAAAGAAGGGAAAATCGTGTCCAAATAGAGATCACAAAACACATCTCAAACGCAGACAAAAACGAATATAAAAAGAGGTCCAAAAATCCTACACGAAAGCTCCTGAAAAACGTGGCCAGGAGACAGGAAATCGAGCCAAAAAAAGATAGAAACGCAGTCTTTAATCTCCAGAAATCGTGGTCAAATTTGCAAAAGCAACTCGTCCACCAGAGGTTGCGCGACTCAAAACGCGACAAGAGAAAAACCACGCCCAGAGGAGATGACAAAACACAACTAGGAATTTTTTCAGCAGTCGCGACCAATTAAAATGAGGCCCAAGTCTGTAAATTGCGCCTAGGAATGAGAAAAACGCGTTTTCAAGAGGCCCAGAAAGAGTCACGATTTTGGGTGAGAAAGACTCACAAAAATCGAAACTCAAAAAACCCTTGATTTGGTGAAGAAACCAAAACGCGATTTTTTAATCCTCAAAACCCAGGAAAAAAATCAATCTTCAAAGAGACTTAAAAATTTCGAATATAATCTCCTGCACTGATACCATGTTCTGAAAAGAACTGGTAATTCTATTAATTGCTTGTATTAAGAAGAAGAAAAGATTACAATATATAGCAGTGACAAAGCACTGTAGACATTTATGAGTCTAGCTACTTCAACTAACTACAACTGTAGACATTTAAGATGTTTACCAACCTCTACCACACACTACAAAAGACATTTAAGATGTCTAAACTAACTAATTACATTATTGACCATTAACAATATAAAGAAATATTATTCTAACTAGGCTGAATTTATAAAGAGCCATTATCAAGCCCCGATGCAAAGGGGGCTAGGCCCCATTAGCAATACACTTCACAAGGGAGGACAGCAAATAAAAAGGAATATCTATCCTTTGACCATGCCTACTATGGCTTAGAATAGGAATTTTTTGGAATCTCCCTTCCAAAGTGAAATATTTCATAATGTGGAAACTTACCAAGGCCCACGGTGCCGATCATTTTTCTCTACTATATCCATTCTAGTATTTTTCCACATTTCCCCTTTTTTGAAAAAACTTTAATAAACTTGTCATAGTTTCCATTGGTAAGTTGCAATGTGTTTACCATTCCTTTTGAGAATGGCATCCTATGTAGGGCTGCGAAAAGGAAAGCACTCATTCATAGCATTGTATTCAAAAATCTAGAGGACTATGGGATCACAAGCATTCAAAAGGTTGTTGTGGTTGTGTGGCTTGCCCTTGCAAGACTGAAAATGTTGTTAGGTGCTTGAGGGTGTGGATGGTTGGGTATTGTGTGTGTGCATGCATTTTTCCTTGGTGTTATAGTTGGCTCCTTTTTTTTAATTCGAGCTTTGGTTGTTTTGTTGGTTGAAGGTTGTGTTTGCCTCATCTATCATCAACTTTCAGCCACCATGTAAATTTTTGCTATGCTAGTTTTCAAGGGTGAGGGCCTTAATATAACCCTAATTTAATTATCAAAATTATATATATATATTTGTTATGGATATTAATTATATATTAACTATATATAGAATTTTCTTTTATTATTCACACACTATTTATACATTATTCATTTATTGTGAATTTATTTTATATTTATTATTTATATATTAACTTCATATAGTTCTATGTAAGAAGCCTAGTTCTCCCCCAATTGGAAAACACTGCACTGCTGAATGCTGACTTCTGAATTTGGTGTTTTGATTGTTTGGGTTTTATGATTTTTTTGTATTTTGTGATATATTTGCTTTTTTTTGGTATTTTTTGAGAATAATGCCAGGCATGAAAAGAAACTAATAAAGAAAATATATACTGAAAACCAACAACCACTGCTAGAAAGATATTATTTATTGATAATCTTTTGAAAGCCTTTACAACAAAGCATACCCGGAAATGAAGAAATATTATAAAATCAACAATTTGGACCACTGGCAGAAATAAATATGAATGATGAAATGCTCAACCTGTTGCTGAAAGAATTTTTTCCACCTCAAAAACCCTATGATATGTCTCTAGGGATATAGTCGCCCATGATGCAAAAGAAATCAGTCACAAAGAGAAGGCATTTCATCAAGGAGTTCACACGCCCTAGCTGGTTGTTGGTACGCCTAGGAGAAAAGCTCAATGGTACGGCCTTGGGATGTGTGCTAGCAATCACCAAATGCAACCCTTAAGATGTACCCCTTTCATAGTGAAAGATATGCCTGAAAACCCTTGAAATATCTCTCCAATTTGCTCAATATTGGTCTCTGGATGAAACCAATTCTCACTGGCTAACTTCAGCTAATGTTGCACAACCTCAGAAAGCACGAACACTGGAGAATGAACGTTCTCCAATGTCGGGTAGCTCTGGAATAGCAGAAACCCTCGGTTGCTCTCCTCCAAACGCCAAAAAGAAAACATAGAAGTCAATTATCAATGCTCAATAGAATGGTTTGATTTCTTCTTGGCTCCTTTATATATTTCTCAAGAGTTCGATTCCCTCCTTTTTGCCTTTTTAATCATTTAAAATATTATTAAGTTTGCACTTTAGCAATAATAAATAATCTCCTAGAAATTGGCGCCCAAGCTCTTAATTAAAATGGCCCCCTTTTTAATGACGAATGGACCCTTAAGTCATAAAGTGCAAATATAACGTTATAATATAACATTTTAATAATAATTAAACGTTATAACTTAGGCAAAACTCCTTATTTCATCAAACCAATTGAATTCAGGAATCAACACTGCCAACATATCACATTCAGGTGCCCTGCTATAAATAGTAACCTTGGCTGAATAACTTACTATAAATAGTAAGTATGAGAAACTAAGTCCTAAAACATCTACAAAGGCCAAACCTGAGCCTCACTGATCGCTGGAGAAGAATAAAACCATCAACTCTCCAAGTTTCTGCCACAAAAGACCCTCTATCCAAATCCCATTAGCCTACGAGGGTCCACTAATAGGCTAATCCCACTAACAACTGATGTCTAGCTAGAAGGGGACATTATAGTCCACCCTCCCTGAAATTGCTTGCGCCCAAGAAATCTCAACTCCGGATGCTACAAAATATCCTCGCTCTCCCATGTAGCATCCTCAACCGGCAAGTCCTTCCATTTAATCAAATATTCCCTGATGACCCATCTCCGTAACTGTCTCTCTCTGACATCTAAGATGGCTTCAAGTACTAGAATCAATTTCCCTTCATCATCCAGGGGTGGTAAAGTTGTGGAAGGAACAACACGATGTCCTAATGCCTTCTTGAGGTGTGACACATGAAATACATTGTGTACTCTGCTATCCGCCGGTAAGTTTTGAAATACCCGGGATGTCCTGCCATGGGCATGTCATGAAAGGCTCTCAACACTTTGCTCTTCATCTCTGATCCTGGGGTTAAGAAAATTCTCCCTTTGTAAATAATAAGATCACTTACAACTGAATATTTGTTGTTATGTACTGAACCCTCAACAATGCCAAAAGCCCAAAAGTCTTTGGCATACTTTGTTGTAATCAGATATCTCCAATCCTCTGAAATCTCAACCATGGAGCTCAAATGTGGTCAACAAGACAAAGCATCAGAACAACATTCTCAGTTCCTTTGACATAGGCAATGTCAAAGTCATATGACTGTAACTTACTTACCTACTTCTACTGACAATCATTGAGGTCCCGTTGCCCCAAGAAATGTCTCAGGCTATTATGATCTGTCTTAACACAAAATTTGATGCCCACAAGGTATTGTCTGAATTTAGCCAACGCGTGCATGATGGCTAACATTTCCTTGTCATATATGCTATCATAGTTGCAAGACTCGCCAAAAACTCGCGAGTTTTTTTGGCTGGCGAGTTTTCTAGGCAATTGTACGCCGAAAAAACTCGCCGTACTTTCTAGAAAAACTCGCCATACTTTTGGCGAGTTTTTCCAAAAAGTACGGAGAGTTTTTGAAAAAAACTCGCACGATCTGGAAAATGCCCAGGTAGCCAGCTAAAAAGGCATTTTGAGTTATTTTTTTCATTCATTTGCGTGCTCTGCTTCAGAAAAACACTAAAATGATGTGTTCCATGAAGGTTTGTGTGGCATTGATGGTCTTAATTTGTGTTTTATTGTTAATGCAAAATGACGTACACCATGAAGGTTTGTGTGGTTTTGGAGGTGTTC